>JAJMFS010000019.1:0-186207 GCA_030574815.1 Yamadazyma germanica | reverse complement strand
AAACTGTAAAATGCTCTGGTTCTGATGATGAAATTGACTTAAGGTCCCCACTTTACTATGAAATGTTTGGAACCATTTCTAGAAAAAGTGAATCGAAATATGAATTAGATGCTGAAGAATTGAAAGCCTCAAATCCAGATTACTGGCCATCAATTGCTGAAGAAGTGATGGACATTGATATTGATAGCTTGGAAAACTACCAATCTCCAGAAACCGAATCAACCGTTGACTGGATGAAGCTTAACAACTGGAAAAGCTCAATCAAATCAATCAAACCACTTATTAAATCACCAAAACAAACACCACCAAAAGCTGGTAAAAAGAAGGCAAAATATATCTGGAAACAAAAATCAAGATATACTTCTAAGAAATCCAAACAAAACAAGTCATACTGTGGAACCTCCTCCAGAAACTAAAACCTGCATCTCTAAGAAAACAGAAAAAAAAAAAAACATTACTGTAGTCAACTCTTAGAAAATATATATAGCATATAAATATACATTATCCTTGAATATCGATAATAGATAAAAGTGCCTCTTAATCTCTAAACCCACCAATCGATGACAGACCCGGAGTGTTCGATCTATTTCTGAACACTGATCTATTTCTGGAGGTGACATTAACATTATAAATGTTCAGATATTATTCACATAGTTCTTGGATAATCAAGGTTATCAAGTATAAGGCACCATCAATATCTTTATTTTCCACATCCAGGGAAAAGATACCATGTCTGCAGATTTTGCAGTAATTAAAAATATTTCGCAGCCACTTTAAAAGGTAAACAAAACGAAATCCAAACAGGAGAAAAGTATGAATATATATTATCCAAACTCAAATTCAATAATTCCATTCCCACAACACCACCTCAAACCCCAGTTACCTACGAGACCCATTTATAAGTCACATCTCCCACCAGACGATGGAAAATTGTACTTCGATACACACACGACATACGACCACTACACACTGTACAAACCGCAACATCTCAGCTCAGTTCATTTATCGCATCACAACCATTACCATGTTTAGACTATTCCCATCCACACAAAAGGCACTACGTTTAAGACCGTCAATGTCCCTATACAGAACCTCCCAAATCTGCACAAGTACCCAGAAACTTTTCCCGAAGAAAACGATCAATTCGATGGCCAATTCGGTGGCCAATTCTTCCAGATCCATATCCTACAACTATAATCATCCATACAATCCCAACTACAGACGTAACAAATGGCTAGCCCTGCTCGCCTTAGTTTCTTCATTTCTTGCCCTAGGTTACTATCTCTACTGGCCCAAACACACGTTCCCCAGTCCGGTTGCAAAAATCCTCCGAAAAGGGCTCTGGGCTGAAAGTGACAAGGGAGAAAAAGACTTTGCTTTGGCCCTTAAACATTACATCGAAGCTCTTCAAAAATGTGACGAAATGGAAATCGATAAGCTTTCGGATGAATACACAGGAATCCAGTTGAAAATTGGGGAAATGTACGAACGGTTAAATTTGATTGACGAGGCTAACTTTATTTACAACGAAATTGCTACTTTATACTTGAAAGTGTTGACTGAAGACGACAAGTTATCGGACCTTTTGAAAGAACATTATATACAGAAAGATCTCAGGGTAATCATTAAGTTGGTGGAGTTGAATAAGAATAATCTTAATCTCTGTAAGGCAATTATCATTACCCACTCTGTACTTCCTAATATTATTCTTGAAACGAGATTGGGCCAGAAACTTAGTCAATTATCGGTCAGTGATCTTGAATCGGCGGCCCTGGCCAACCAAAGACTGTCGGTGGAATTTTTACCGTTTCTTGATGAATACATCAATTTAATGAACTTGCTCATAGCTATAAACATCACTCTTGGAGACTACAATTACTCCATCAATTTGAATTTGAACTTGAACAAGTTGATGTTACTCATCAATTACCAATCGGATAAAATCCTTTTGAACCAATGTAATCTTGGCCTGTTACTTTACTTACAAAGTGAAGTATTTGAATTGAATATGGTCAATATCTTGAAGAAATATCTGTTGGACTATAAAGATACAAAGTTGACAGAATATCTTGAAAATGACAAGATGTCGGAATCAGATATATCTAAATATAAAGGGTTCTACAATGACTTTTCTGGATGTATCAACCTCGCCATTGATGCATACCAAAATGTTAACCAGATCGCCAACAATCTTCACAAATCTACAAACGTTGAAGATGAAGAAGAGAAAAATACCATTGAAGAACTCGTGGCTCTTTCGACCTACTCCCTAGGCGTCATCCATCTTCATTTGGGAGATTATACGAAATCGGAACGGTTTTTAAGAGAATCAAGAGTTAAATCTAAAAGTTGTCAATATGACGATCTTATCGTTGAAATCGAAAATGAACTAGATAAACTCTTCAGCGAAAAAAAGAAGAACGCCCTTAACCAATTAGCATAATCCGCTACAAAGACTAATGGCCGTGAAACTAGCCACAATAGTAATTGCCCCAAAATGGTCAATCCCAACTAATATGCAGCACGTGAGGCGCTCGATAGCCACTATCGGTAACTCTGCCACCAGGGCGGGGGGAGGGTGTTTGTACCGTTTGCCCCGATCAACAGAGGTAGAGTTTATTTTCTAGCTCCCGTTGCATACCCGGGAATGTATATGTGTAGCGGATGTTCAATAGTCTATTTAGATAATGAATAAATATGGGAATTTCATCAAAATCTAGTAGACCCTTCAAATTGCGGGGCCTTATAATTCAGGGATTTAGTTACGAGTTTGCCTGATTATTTACGTACGGACGGCTATTTGTACGAGGCACTTAAGATTACGAAATTTATTTTTTAAAATAATGGTTATGAGAATCTACGCATAACTATTATTTCGTTTAAACTTTACTAATTGGAGATGGTAAATCTTGTACTGTGCATTAATTATTTAGTTTCAAATGGTCTTTAACTTTATTCTTGGATTTCTTTCTATCTTTCTCTTTATTGTGAACTAATCTTTTATGCCGTTGTAAACTATCCCTCCTATAAAATACTTTGGAGCATTCACAGAAAAACACCAACTCTCTAATCATATTTTTCTCAAATGGATCGGAAGCTAATATATCTGACGTACTTCTATCTATATGATATGCAATCACGTGTCTCCTTATATCCACTTTTTTGTTTGCGCCAATCATACTGAAAGGACAACCATCCACCGGACATTTGTATTTAAGGGTTTTAAATAGATCATGCTGATGATAGTGTTCAACTAGTTCGCTAGTAGTAAGAAAGTTCCTTTTACAGTGATAGCAACTTTGAATTAATTGTTCGTACATCTGGTTAGGAAATCTACTATGGAGTACTTCCACCAAGGATTCTTCCGTCGTCTCTTCTCTCAGCTTCTCTTTAGTTGGGGTTTGGCCAATGAGTTTGTTCCTATTAATGCTAGTATTTTTCTTATATCTAGCTTCATTATAAGGCAAATAAGAGCTGTGGTCCGACATGTCACTGAAGATACTACTGGAACTGCTTCTCCTACTGAGACTACTGCTTCTCAGTGATCTTTCCAAGGATTCAAGATCCATATGATCATCCCCCAACTCAATTTGCGGTTGAGAAATGGCTGCAAAATTCCGTTCTAAACTAACAGATCTCGATAAATTATAAAGTGAATCAGAAGAGCTTGGTTGGTCGTAGTCCATATCTTCCAACCAGTTCTCGGGATCAGGTGATGAGTTTGAAAATTCGTTTTCATGATTTCTAATGTCTTCAAGAGCTTCTTCAAGGAATGTGTCTATCTTCTCTTGAAAATTTCCTGATTTAAGTGATGATGCAAGAAGTGGTGTCAACGGGGTAAACATCTTCTCCTTAGGAGAAACTAATTTATAGTTATTCAACTCTTGAAGCGAAGCCGTGAGTAACCCACTATCAGTAATAGGCGTCCCTTTCAGGTCGAGCATCCCAAGAAAGATTTGCAATTCCTTACCAGATGTTGGAATTTCTTCTAATGGCTTTGCACCGACACTTTCAATGGAAAATTCCCCTTTAACGGGGGCATTGATTGTCATATTTGGATAAGTATTGTTTTTCCTGTGGGAAGAAAAGGCTTTTGGTTTTTTAAATGATAAGGTATTATCTGTCTCCTTATCTACAGGTCTACATCTGAGATAACCTCCCAACTTGAGACTCAAATTAGTATTGTCTTTGTAGACTTTATTGGTTTCTTCATCCCTATAGTAGGACACTTCAGGATTGTCTAACTCTGACACTTCTTGGCTTCCCAAATTATCAATGATTGTGAAGGCTGGGTCAATCATATTGTCTATAGGCATAATTAATAATGTGTGATAAATAAAAAAGTTCAAAAAGCTGCAAAAAATGGAAAGAAATTAAATGACAAACTAAGCAAAGAAAACACTGGAAAATGGGCTTCATAATTTTGAGGATCTACAAGGGTTTATATATCTCCACAGATATAAAGCATCCAGATTAAGCTTTAATTACTTGCATATCTCCTCTACCACTTGCATAGTCCCTATGCTGCAAGTTTTCCGTGTTGGGAAGCAGTCCTGTATACGCTGGTTTTATGATTTCTTGCGTTGCAGCCATCTGTTTCAGGATCAAAAAATATCTTTTTTTTTTGTTTTTGCTTCGTTATATCCCGGAAAGGGATCTGGCATGTCGTTCTTTTTGTTTTCTAGACCACAGAGCCAAAAGCAGTTTTGGAAATTTACAAATGATTTTATTTTTTTGGTTGAGTAATAATGGGTCGTTTATTCGATTTATTTGCCATATTACCAATTTCGGTAGTTTACATTTTATTTAATTTAGTTCACGGGCCCTTTTTAGTTCTTTCGATATAACCCATATGGTATTTTGACCTTCTGTTTATTTACGATAAATATTTTATGTCCATATATAGAAAAAGGGTGTTATTCTTTAAAAGTGATGCTATCGGCAGGAAATTAATGCCCATAACCAACGTCTAACACTAAATATCTAAAATACCCCACGGGTTAATAGCCAAGTGGAAACCTTCACTTCCCCCCCGATAGTCGGGTGACAATATTTTCCAGATCGTTTTTTAAATAACCCCCCACCAGTGCACCCAAACCTAATTGCCCTTTCACCGTTAAATGTATAGCAGCAAACAAGGGAAAACTTTAGCAAACGTTAGACAGAATAACCGAACTCATCGACTTGTATTTCACATACCGAGTTACATTTACATGTATAAGAATACTAAATGTTTCCTATCTAATCGGTGGATGCTCGGGCTTATCACATTTATTACGATCTGCATAATAAAAATAATATCCTAAAAAAAAAAGAAAAAACAAATTAGCCCCTTAGGTATAAATTACATGCGAGAGCCGAATTTGGGGCGATCTCCTATATAGAGATTGTCGCCTCAATAGCTTTAGTGATATCGGGAAGCAAAGGTTAGAAACCATTAATGACCAGCCACAAAATCCAAAATATTATTTATGATTAAAATATTATTTATGATTGGTCCAGCGTCGTCTTTGTATAAGCGGCTATTCTCGGGTGTCTGTATATTTTTTACCTCCTCTTTAAATTGTGCCACAACTAAAGAGATATACTTTCTTGTTTTAGTGAATATTGATCTAATCTAAATAGTTTAAAAATTTGTTGCCCTCGCCGAATTCTCCAACATTGCAAGCTTGGAAAGAATCCGCAATTGCAATATTACGATCGTAAGTAAAATAAGCCCGTACACCCCACAGATCACCACTATATTGTTTTGGATCAGGGCTCTCCAATCCGTCTTGAACCCTACCGCATTGTCGTCAACTACTTGTTTATCTACCTTATCGGTCAGATTAGAGTCCTGTATAATAGGTTGAGGTGCAGATTCTGATACGGCAACCGGCACCTTCAGTAATTCCAAACGGGTAGTTGTTTGAATTTCTTGTTTTAAACTTTCAACCAATGCTTTACAAGCATCTGTTTGTCCCGTTAATGTCAGTTTTTCAATAATTCCTCTGATCCATGATCTACCAGACCATTCAATCCAATACGTCACTTGAAGTCTGGTACTATTGTTCTCTCCCCACCATATTCTATATTTGTTTTTAACAGAAAAAGAGTTCCCCAGAGGTACATCTGGAGTCTGGGTTGTGGACTCTAACACTATATAATTATTCATGTCGAATTTCATTAATTTCTCGTTAACTTCGCAAGTAGTGGATTTGGGTCCAATGGAATATCCTAAAGCTTTTCTGTATGAATAGGATCTCTCGTTATTTACAAAACTTCCGAACCCTGTTAATTCATTTGACTCATGGGATTCGAGAAATTTCTTGAAAAAAAGGGCCTGTTCGTTGCCAAATAGTATTTCAAATACGACTCCTACTGGTGCCCGTATCACATCGTTAAATAACTCTGTTTCGTTATCTTGCATTTCGTCTGATTCCATAAGTTTGGTGGCAGAATGGGCCTCGATTTCGGGGTTGTTGTACCCACTTTCAGACTTGAATTTCAACACTTTTACTAATTTGGATTTCAGGTCAGAATCATCAACATCATCACTATCTATCATATCTTCTTCGGCTACATTAGGTTCTGCCGTCAGATCTTTACTGTCGTCACCATCCAAAGACATGATAAACGATTCGATATTTGAATCATCGTCTGTTTTAGAAACCACCAATTGTTCACTGGCTCCGCCTGAATCATTCTCTTCGAAAATTACTTCTTCTTCCATTTTTTTTCCCGTGGCCTTTTCCCAAGCAGTAACCATCAAATCGAATGTTGAATCTCTCGATAGAAAACTGGCGAAATTGTGTTTACCATCCTTGGTTTGTACGGTTATGGCATTGGGGAATATTCCAGCGGTTGACCGTTTCTCCATCCGTAAAATATCTTCCTGTTTAATCACTAAACTGGTAACCCATCCCAAAAGACTGGAATTGAAACATACATACTGTTCACTGATATATATTCTTCCTTGAAGAAGAATTTCTCTGCTCAAAGCACAGGCAAAGTCGTCCAATAAACGATCTGTTAAATCTAAAGATCTGAACAATTGATGGAACTCGGTATTACGTTTGATTGCAGCATATCGATACTGGGTACCTTGGAATTTCTCCTCGACATAAAGTTTGGGGTCGTACCTTTCTTGCTGAGATGCCGCCTCCAAAATATCTTGGAAATTGTATTCACTACTTGTTCGTTTACTTTTCCTATATTCGATAATTTTGGGAGACGTTGGAGGGGTTCCAACGGAGATATTACTGTCGGTATTGTTTCGTTTATGTTTATTCAAACTGATGGTGGTGTTGGAATCGACCAGAGCAATCTTCTTGTCATCATCAGCAATTGCCAAGGCATTCTTCTGGTGACTTTCCCGGGACATGACAGAGCTTGCATCTTCTCTAGTCGTTAGCGGGTTAGCAGGGGTAGCTTTTGTGATAAAAGGGCTCTGAAAACTGCCTGAATGAGGCAATGAGCCCATGGAGCTGGAAGTATCACTTTTATGGATCTTAATTGGACCTGAGCCCGATTTCGTCGATGCATTATCAGCAGTATTACTTGAGTTGGGAATCTCGTCGCTGGAGATCGAACTGTTATCGTCTTTTGACGACAATTTCTCCCGAACGTTCCAATTATTCGGGACTCTACGGCTATCGACAATTTCAACTGCCTCCTTCAAAGATCGAGGGTTCTGGGCCGACATCACTGCGTCCATTGGTACTTGAGAATGCATCAAATGCTCGTTTAGTATTGCTAAATCATCTGAATCTGATCCTATTGGAGCCACCGGCTCGAGACGAAGCTCTTCGGCTCTCACGTCAAATGGGAGCGATTCTGTCGATGGCGGGAAAGAGTATGAAGACATATCATTTTTTTCGTCACCACTAGTGTCGGAGTCCATGGTGGGTGATAATTGGTATGTTGGGTTGCGGTACGATATGGCTGCGAAAAATGAGCGTACGACGTGAGTAGGACGTGAGTAGGATGAGAGTAGGACGTGAGTAGGACGAGAGTAGGACGTGAGTAGGACAAGAGTAGGACGAGAGTAGTACGAGAGTAGTACGTGAGTAGGACAAGAGAAGACGTGGCCGTGGTGGCTCGTTAATCGTACTTGTTTATTCAACAAACCTAGCACTAACTATGTAATATTTTATAATTGAGTCGTTTCCCATAAATAATTTAAAGAACTAAAAATTCAAAGTCATTCAATTTGACCAGATTGAATTAATATGATTATATGTTATAAATTTGAATAAATTATTGGTTTTCTGGACGTAATTTTCTAACTTCCTTACCAACTTTCCAGATTTCCATGTTTCTGATAACTTCCAATTCTTCTTCTAATCTTTCACGGTAATCTGGTTGAGAGTTGAAGTCCAAAGATCTTTGGGTTTCACTACCATTCTTAACACTTTCGTATAAGTCAGAGAAAACTGGTTTCAAAGCATCTTTGAATCTTGGGTACCAATCTAAAGCACCTCTTCTGGCAGTGGTGGAACAAGCATCGTACATGTAGTCCATACCGTATCTACCAATTAATGGGTATAAGGATTGAGTAGCTTCTTCAACGGTTTCATTGAAAGCTTCAGATGGGGTGTGTCCATTTTCTCTCAACACTTCGTATTGAGCCAAGAACATACCGTGGATACCTCCCATTAAACAACCTCTTTCACCGTATAAATCAGAGTTAACTTCTCTTTCAAAAGTGGTTTGGTAAACGTAACCGGAACCAACAGCGACAGCTAAAGCAATAGCTTTTTCTTCAGCCTTACCAGTGACATCATTCCAAACGGCATAAGATGAGTTGATACCTCTACCTTCTTTGAAAAGAGATCTGACAGTTCTACCACTACCTTTTGGAGCAGCCAAGATAACATCAATGTTAGTTGGTGGTTCAACCTTGGTTAATTCCTTGAAAACTGGAGAAAAACCGTGGGAGAAGTATAAGGTCTTACCTTCGGTTAATTGAGGTTTGATAGAAGCCCAGGTTTCAGATTGAGCAGCATCAGATAATAAGTTCATGATGTAAGTACCTTTACCGATGGCTTCATTGACATCGAATAAGTTTTCACCTGGAACCCAACCATCATCAATAGCAGCTTTCCAAGAAGCACCGTCTTTTCTAACACCAATGATAACATTTAAACCATTGTCTCTCAAGTTCAAACCTTGACCGTAACCTTGAGATCCGTAACCGATTAAAGCTAAGGTATCGTTCTTGAAGTATTCCAATAATTTTTCTTTTGGCCAGTCGTTTCTTTCGTAAACGATTTCTTCAGTACCACCAAAGTTGATGGTCTTAACCCCTCTGACAGCAGTCAAGTTAGCAGCTTTTGTAGCGGCAATTCTGGTTGGTTGTCTGGCCAAAGTAGTCATGGTTCTGGCAGAAACACCAGCTCTAGTGGCTCTGGAAACTTGCTTAGCAGCACGAATTGATTGTCTGAAGGACATGATAAATAAAATTTATTTCGTTGATGATATATCAAAAAAGAAAAAAAAACTAAGGTGATGTTGCCCACTTATATATTACGTTTGTCGACGATTTCACTGTGAGTAATGTATGGTCGTGTCCTGGATTTTTCACTCAGGACCGAAAATTTTTTGGGCAATATGCAGGTGGGCGACTCAGGCCCGTCACCGGCCTACCTTCGGAGTCACCATTTCCTCAGTATTTTGCATTTTACTTGCCCCGTTTCCGCTCACTCATCGCCTATCGCCTTGCAAGCAAGGGCCGTCGCGGCGGACCTACGGCTTGGCCAATTTTCCCTGCCACGGACTGCCGGAGATCAGCCGGTTCTGGAATTTAGGTCCTGTACAGGTATAGAAATATTATTCTGTTTCTATGCATTTACTACATAATATTCTAATGACCGTAACCTATATACTTCCACTTGGACCTGCCAAATCGAATTACCAAAACATGCTAACCTAGCGTAAATTCGTTAATAACCGAAATATTTCTACCCTCTATCTAATAATCGAACCAATTCAAACTGAACTCGTCGACAAGAACTTCTCTTTCCAATTTGCCAACTTTGAAATCATTTACCACCTGTTTTCCAGTTCTAACTCCTCTTGGGCTGCTCATGGTTCTCAAGTGGACGGCCGATACAAAGTCGAACGACAAATCCATGGCTTCACTTTCATCGATTGTCAAGCCTAAATGGTACGACAGGGTTAATTCAAGCATGAAAGATTCCAAATCTCTTGACTTGATTTCCATCAAGAAATCATTTGAATTATCATCAACCCCACTTATACGGAAAAGCTTATTAAATAACTGAAATCCTCTGGCATTCAAGTTCGGATAAATATCATACAAAATCAGCTTTTCATTATACATAATGAATCGTTTATAATTAACATCGTGGATCAAGGATTTTCCGTTGATAGATTTAAAAGGGCTTTTACCAAAAAGGAAAGTAATTAAACTAATACCAAAAGACCAATAATCGACGTATTTGGAGTCATAACATGTCAAATTCAAATGATAATTATAATTGTTAATAAACACTTCCGGAGCCATGAATTTTTCAGTTCCCACATTAAATTCGTTATTGATTCGGCTGGTGGTTGCAAGACCCCAATCGCATAATTTAATCCCTGCTAAACCATTATTCAGTAGTAAAATATTTTCCGGCTTTAAATCTCGGTGATACACCCCTTTTGAATGAGCAAAACTAATGGCATTGTATAGCTGTTTGGCAAGAGTATATACGTCTTTAGAGCCGACCCGCTTTCTCTTTCGATATTCATGGAGATCACCTCCTCTACAATATTCAAGAACCAAATAAAGTCCTGATTCCGAGGTGTAATGCGTGAGTAACTGGCAAATGTTTTCGCAGCCATTTAATTTACTGAGGATTTTGATTTCGTGGTTCCCATACCCGCTAAATCGGGACGGGATAACTTTAATAGAGCATACTTTAGCATCTTTTGTATCGTAACATTTGAAAACCCTTCCATAAGATCCCAGCTGAATAAACTTCAACACTCTATACCTTTCTAAAAGTAACCCGTTTTTAATGTCCTGTAACTGATGCATGATGATTTAAATGCTAGATGGGTTTACCGGTGGATTGATCCGGATTATGAGGGTGGGAAATGTCCTTGATTTTTGTTCGAGAATGGGGTTAATGTCTGAGGTACGGGCCTGTCGATAAGAATTTGGTGTTGTTAGCTTCAACAGGTGTATGGGGTACTATGGTGTTGTTAAAGGGAATAATGTTGAGGGTTAAATAATCAGAAGCAAAAGCTACTCCTTATATATCCACAGGGATCCCACTATCCTGAAAAATGTGAAAAGTCTTGCATATATGCAATGTCTTGTATACAAGCCAAAATAAACTCAAATTGAAAAAATTGAAATTTAATTCAAACCTAATCAAACGGCATCCTTATACATTCTGATTTGTTGCGACAGTATCTAGTATATTGTTGGTAGTGACAACAATGGAAAACTGTTGAGTAACTGCAGGTTTAGTCCGGAATGCTGAAAACCGCACAATACCCAATTCCTATAGTCTTGGCTTAATTGGAATAATAGGTAGTGGTTCAATAAACCCTTTGTTGAATTGGATATTCAAACTTTCTTTATCAACTGTATCAATCTCACATTCATTTTTGATTACGGCAAAATCATGCAGTTACACCAAAAGTCGTCTATCAATTGGTTAGCTCAGTGGATCCCCAGGTAATATGCAGGATATTTCCCCATTTGCTAATATCGCAGTGGCAGTGGTTGCAAATACAACTGGTGGTGGAAGAAGCTTATAGCGAAAACTCTGGTATCGGTGTGTATCCGGTAACATTCTCTGCAACAAATTATGGCTATTCAAACTTTAAAATCACCTTCACAATTGTGGTGGTGTTTACAAAGCCGAAACATGTATAAAGGAATGTAGTATATAGTAAATAGTCGAATAGATACGGCGACTATTGGGCAGTGATTAGATAATAATTACAGCCTCTGAGGGCTCATTAGTACCAGAAGCCAAATATTACAATGACCGTGGAAGAAAGCCTCCATACCAAAAAAACACCCCGAAGACAATAAGAAATACTCTTGTGAGACAGACAGAGACAGAGACAGAGATAGGATTATAATTATAATGCAATTGATTGCATAACTGCATTGACTAAACCGGCATTACTTAAAACGGCACACTAGCTTTTTCTGCTTAAGCACGGCTATCATAGGCAATTAGAACAATTGGGACAATTGATGTGGATTGTCGGAATCTTAACTTACGTGGTTCTGCATAATGCTGCGTTTCCGGACAATAGACCTCAAATTATAATGTACCCCCTTCTCACTTACCCCTATTTTATTCGATAAGCTCCTATATTGTTATGAGGCAACTTCTGGTATTAGACGGGGATGGTTTTACCAGGAAATTGTATACATTGCTGTACTATTATACACGGGTTGATTACTGTTATCCATCGTGGGTGATTAAACATTAGTCCTGCATACATCGGGTAAACTTACTGAGGTTGCAAATTTCACAATCTTATGATTGGTGATAATCACCTAACGGTAACGTTCATGCATGTTTATCTGATAGCGGTTGTAAGAGGTTTAGGTACAGAACACCAAACAAGAATCAGGTCAGTCTTTTCAATTGATCAATTGATACCATGGGGTGGTAGAAAAACCAACACCAATTGACCAATCACCAGCCCACCGGATTTGTTAATAGTCCCGGTATCTCCTACGAAAATTCAGCAATGGACCAATAGTTATCAGCTTAAAGGGGAGACTTTCCTGTACATGTCGGTGGTATGGTATAGGACGTGCAGCAGAGGTGCAGCAGAGGTGCAGCAGATTGGAGATTAGCTTCCACTATACAGTCCATGTGCAAACACCATATCTTGCAAAAAATAAAAAATAGTGGACTAGTGAAGATTGTCAAGCTGGTAATTTGGTAATTTGGTAATTTGGTAATTTAATAATTCTTGGACCTAACTATGAAGTCCTATATACATTACTACTATACAAATATTTAACCATACGTTAAAACCACAAACTAACACCCGCTCCCAGTATCCAATGCAATGATTATGTCTTACGGTCATTTTCTCGTAATAGGCCATTTCATTTACGAGAAATCCTCTTCAGATTAAATATACTGTATATCTTCCCCCATGTAACATTGGCAATCTCTAATACATACCCGACAACTTGACGTCGCTCCAGGCTCCAGTTCATATAGCCCTTATGATTTTTCAGCATGGGAAATCCTTAGTTATGTAGTACTAGCATCTTATTGTCTCATCACCACAATTACCATTACTGTGAATGGAATTGTTGCCCATACATAGCTTGTCGAAAAGTTTGGTTGATTTTATCTACCTTATTTTATTCACGTTTTTCAACTAGTTTCATCGGTTTACTTGATAGTTTATTTGGGGAATGAAGGAACTTTACGGAATTTGATAACTCTGACGGAGTTTGAAATCGTGGGGATTTTGTGATTGAATTGGCGTTTGTGTATGACACAATATAACATTGGCCGTGAATGGGAAATATCTGAAAATTCGATGATGGTGGTCTCCATGGTGTGGTTTTTGTCTTCAACCATCATTATATGCATTGGGTAAGGAATTGGGAACAAATAATGCTTTGATGCTGGTACTGTATTGATGCTGGTACGGTATTGATGCTGGTACGGTATTGATGCTTTGGGGTGTTGTTGAATCTTTTTGGCGTTTGGGTGATGGGATTATATACTGGAAAGCCAAAAGCATCACTTCGAGGAACCCCCCATTGTGTTAGTGTTTTGTCGATCATTGTCACGGTGGTATATTTAATTTATACGGCATTTACTAATAAGGAAGCGTTCGTTCGAATGCATTATGGAATGTATGTTGCTTTGATGTTTGTTCCAAAGTATGTTTCGATTTTACTCAACCAGGAATAATTTACAAAATGGTTTAATGATTTCAAGTCAAAGTATTTGTAAACATATTACATAAGTCACATTTATTTGATATATTAATTAAGCTATTAGCGTTCATAAGCTAATCTATACTACTTCAATAATTTCTCGATAGTTGATCCAATACTTGATGGTTTGGTGGTAGAACCATATCTTTCAACTACTTTACCTTCCTTGTTAATAAGGAATTTTTCGAAATTCCACTTGATTCTAGTTAAACCTAATAAACCAGATTTTTGGGATTTCAAATATTTGTACACTGGATCAGCATTGTCACCATTGACATCGATCTTCTTCAACACTGGGAAAGAAACCCCGTAATTCAATTGACAGAAAGATGCAATTTCGTCTGAAGATCCTGGTTCTTGTCCCAAGAATTGGTTACAAGGAAAACCTAAAATGACCAAGCCTTGATCTTTATATTTCTTGTTTAATTCTTCCAATTCTTTGTATTGAGGGGTGAATCCACATTTGGAAGCAACATTGACGATTAAAACAACTTTGCCTTCCAAATCCTTGAATGGGAATGGTTCATCTTTGGAATCCTTTGGAGCTAATTCGTAAAATTTGGACATTTCGGGGTGATGGGTAAACAATAATCGGAAATAACAAGGAGGGATCTCCTTGGCTTTATATAGTGCGGCGGGTCATCGAACGGCAGCCTCGCGGAACGACCGAAAAGTAATCCACCTCGGCTGCAAAAATATGACAGTCTAGGCCATATATTATTTATAAGCAATGTATATTTGTGTTCCCCATGGATTTCTTTTGGCTTCTGTCGGGTCCTTGGCACTAATATAGTGGATCCAAGTACCGGATTTCTCGTATTACCTTTTCAATGCAGTATAATGCAACAAAGTATGGAAAGTCCCTCGCAAAATTCGGTGATCGGACTCTGCATTTCTCGTAGTGTATACCTTTTCTGTACCTTGAAGCCGATTATCTTTGGACCATGACAACATGACCAAGCAATTCGGTAGAATAAAAGAGGCTCAGTAGCTGTAACTACATCTAATGACCGTTCGAGCGTCAGTCATGTTTTCTTCATACTATTCATTACTACATAATAATTTCACCAATCACTCCAACGGATGCCAATAATAAAGTGAATCCCATACCCGCGGCACCGGCCAAATAATTGGTTTGCATTCTAACTAAACTGTTCTTGATATCTTTTTTGAATAATGAGACATTGATCTCATGTTCGATATCTTCCTCGTCATTCTTTGAATCTACTGGCTTAGATACCGGAGAAGTAGGGGTTGACGCGTTTGGCGTGCTGGTGGCGCTGGTGGAATCTTCATCTGATACGTGGATATAAGACTTTCCGAGTTCATCTTCATCACCGGTGGCAGAATTGACGGTGGAGACGGGGGCTTTAACCTGTTCTTTAGCGGTAGAAGCAGTAGCATTAACTTTTGATTTGGCTTTTGGAACCTTAAACAGCTTCACCTTGTTATTATCCTTGGAGCTGGTAAAGTAGGTGTATCCAAAACTTCCCAAACTTCCCAATAAAGTATAAATCAAATAAGGATGTTTACCATTGGCCCCACTCATCTTATACACGAAAAAAAAAGAAGCCGATGCCAAACCAATCAATACTTTATCAACTAAATGACTTAATTTGAGTTTTTGATAATTGTCATTGGTGGTGGAATCATCAACTTCCTTGATAACTCCTGGAATTACCAGAATACTTTGAAAAGCAAAAGATCCGGTCAATAATCCGAGTGATCCAATTCCAATAGCTTTAATACATGACATGATAGATAAAGAATTATTTTTGCTAAGGGATGATGAAATAGACGCGGATGGGTGGGGCACGAAGATTAGACTTTCTGTCCATCAATGTGCTATGGGCTTTGAAGCATGTTATGTGCGTTGGGTATGTTTATGTGTGTTTGTGGATTTGTATAGATTCTTGTATTTTATTTCATTGTATATACTGGGTTATAAGTATCTTGCTTTTTATCTTAGTTCTATGAGTTGTGGTGCTTCTCTCTGTGTGTATCAATTGCTGCAAAATATCGTTTCTGTTTTATGCGGCTTTGGTAGTTTATAAATTATTCTTGTAGGTTTCATTATTATAGTCTTTCCAGGACTTTACGTATCGGGAGAAATACAGGGAGGAACAATATATCTTTCGCCAAAAGTATTTCATGAAGAAGTTATCTAAATTTTACATCAGCCGTATATTATATATATTCACAAACAGACTAAACTAAGTGCCTTATAGGCTATTGGGACAAATCAAATATCAATCAAAGGAATAAAAATACACAGATATGGAAAACTTACACCTTGATCAAGAATATATTCCCCGTCTTGCTTAGGGCATATTTATAATAATCTCGCCAGACTACCAGTGCTTGTATCATCTCTTTGTGGTTTGTTTCGTATCGCTATATTCTGACTTTTATTGAAATGATCTTGGAATATTGTCGTTTCACTTTCTGCATCATTTCTTTGTCTAATTATGTTAAAAGCTCTAGAATGGGCTTTCCAGGGAACTACCCCCTTTTCAAAGAGTAGATCTATATATTCAACTGGAATGTTTTTAGTTTCGGGATAAAGCAAACTGAAAGTGATTGTTGATAAGAATAACATTACCCCAAAAAAGATGAAGATACCATACTTCATGGTATTTATCATTTCCTCTGCCCACCTGGCGAAGACAAATGCCCAAAACCAATTAAATGATGCATTATAACTTTGGGACAATGTCTTCACTTTAGAGTCAAAGACTTCTGACATATATACCCAAGGGAACCCTGACCAAGAGAAGGCAAATGAAGCTGTCCAAATATAGAAAATAGCCAACGCTGATCTTGAAGCCATATTTGTTTTACCATTCAAAGTATTTTCCGGGTCGGCGATTTTAATATAGACTCCAAGATAAAGAAGACAGAAAATACATATGATACTTCCTAATATCACGGGAGGCTTTCGTCCAAAGTTGTCAATAATTGCAAAAGCCCAAATAAAACAGCAAACACCTTTAATAACACCAAAAACACCAGTCGATAAAAGACCGGCTTCTGTTGAATCCACACCAATAGTTTTTAGCATAGATACTGAATAGTAGATAATAGCATTAATTCCACTACAATTCTGGAAAATGAATAACATAGATGTCAAGATTAATTTATATCTGTTGGTCAGATTTCCAAATAAAACTTTGAAAGGATCAACAATTTCTGAATTTATGACCCGTCTACGATCCACGGTATCTATTTCCATTGCTTCCATTTCATATTTAATAAAGGGAGAAGAAGGCAGTAAGTTTCTTAAGTAGCATAAGGAGTCAATGGCCTTATCTCTGTTACCAATAGCGAGAAGCCATCGAGGTGACTCCTTGATAAAGAATACCCCAATAAAGAATAACCCCGAGGGAACTAATTGGATGGCAATGGGGACCTTCCATTGCACGCTCCCGGTTAAATTTGTTTCTGTACCATAGTTAATAAAGAATCCCAAGACTCCACCAACTTGCCATGAAATTTCAAACATTCCTACCAATCTACCTCTAATGGCAGCAGCAGATATCTCGGAAACATACATAGGAGCCAAATTTGAAACCGACCCAATGCCAATGCCAGAGATAAGTCTCCCAGCCAAAAGCCAGCCAAGTCCATGATTCAGATCGCTCACTAGTTGAATAGCCAGACCAAAGGTGATAAGTACAGCCGATATTTTGAAGCCAAAAATCCGACCATAATAAATGGCTATAGGATATATCAAATAAGAACCAAAAAAGGCACCTACATGAAATATTGAAATTATGTTTGCTTTGATTAATTGCACTTGAGCAGCAGGTTTTGCAGCCAAATTGAATTCCTTCTCAAATTCGGGTAAAACAACAGTACCTCCTATAAACCCGGCATCATAGCCTATTATTATAGCAGCAAAAGAAGCCACTAAAGAGGTTAAATGGATACGTATATTAGAGACATTAGAGGGGGTTTCTAGTGAATTGTGCATGATAAATAAATGTGGGGCTCATGGGCTTATATACGCGAGATGGTACGATAAGATAAGAAAAACGTGGGAGTTTCACAACCAGACAAACAATTAGAAATGATGCACAGATAGATTTTGACTTGCTTCACGTGCCTTGTGGTGTTACGTGACTACTTACCATATGTGACTATTTACTGATCCTGGACTATGTGGGGGTGGAGTAATGGTCTGCTATATCAGACATGTGCCAATTATTACTACTAACGTATTATGACCATCTATTCAAACTGGGTCGTACTATCTGTATCTGGACAAGGTCTAGTGGAGTCAACTACCAAATCTATATCAAAAATTCCGGAGCCATGTCCCTGTTGATGTTAACCTGTCGAATGTCAAAACTCTCAATCAACAATTCCACCTGAATCCTTCCACCCTTCCCCCCAGTAAACCTTCTATATTCCTCACTCACACTAGCCAAATTCCAATTCTGTAGCCTTCTTAAACATCCTATCACAGTGCCCGTTCTATGCCTTCCCATTCCACAACAAACAAGTAGTGGATAATTTTCTTTATTGGCAATAATCTCCAAAGATTTGGTGATTGTGGCATCATTCAAAGCATCCCATGGATTCATATTCGACGAATAATTATAATCATTTATCATCCCCACAAACTCCAAATTGATATTATTATTTTGACAGAAATCCAAAAATTCCTCTTGTGGTTCTTCAGTAGCAAGCCATATGATGGTCTTCAAATTGAGACCTTTGAGAAAGCTCTGATTGATGGTGGTAGGTTGTCCTGATCGGTAAAGTTGGTGGACCACGGGACAGAAATTAAGAGGCGGGATGATTCTGTGTTTGGGGGGATGTGTTATTTTCGTTAAGCTCATAACAAGTGTAGGCCAGTAATTGGTTGGGAATGTGGGATGCTGGGACTGGACTGAGAAAGAGGACCTCAGACGCACAAAATTGGTACTCACAAAATCGGGACTCGGTTTTTTGTGCTGCCTCGTTGTCTATATTCTCAATTGGCTTTTCAGTAACATGGCTAAGAAAACCAAAAGTAATTACGTGTCAGAACTTCAAACAGTTGTCAGCTCCACATTCAATGACTACCTAAAATCGCTCACTCCTAGAACAAAGTTGATTGATATTTTCTTGGGATACTTGGTGGTTTTAGGAATTCTTCAATTCATTTACGTTTTATTAATTGGAAATTTCCCATTCAATGCGTTTTTAGGAGGATTTATTAGCTGTGTTGGTCAGTTTGTTTTGACAGTTAACTTAAGATTACAATATAATGAAAGTAATTTCAGTTTATTCAAATTCACTCCCGAAAGATCGTTTGGGGATTTTGTGTTTGCAAGTTTGATATTGCACTTTATAGTTTATCATTTTATAAATTAATACATCATTACTGAGTAGAGTAGACCTACAGGGGTTTGAGGGTCAGAGGTATCTAGATAGATTATTTATTAATTACAACACCAGATTGTAGACGAATTAAACAATTACACAACATCCACTCAGCTCTTTAGTTTCTTTCCCACTACTAGTTTGTTGTTTTCTAGCTCCGGCAGCAGATGCGTTAGGCTTTTGGGAAGTTTCCTTATTTTCAGCAACATTATCGCTCGCGACAACGGCTGGTTCAGAATCATTAACGGTGGTGGTTTGTTGTGGTTTATTAACATCCCTTATAGATCTTACTAAATCATAAAATGCCTCTTCAACATTAATTCTTTGTTTGGCCGAAGTTTCCATAAATTTACAATTATTGAAACTCTTAGCAAGAGCTTCCCCTTCTTCATAACTAACCTGTCTTTCGTTTTCTAAATCACATTTATTTCCAACAATCAAAACAGGGACATTTTCACTTTCCTTAACTCGTTGGATTTGTTCATAAAAACTATTCAATTCATCCATTGAACTCTTGGAGTCAATAGAATAAACCAATAAAAACCCTTCCCCGGTTCTCATGTATTGTTCTCTCATAGCGCTATATTCTTCTTGACCAGCAGTATCCAAAATATCTAACAACACTTGCTCATCATCGATGTTATATTGTTTTCTGTAACTATCTTCAATGGTAGGGTCATATTCATCAACAAATTGAGATTGAATTAATTGAATGGTTAAGGCACTTTTACCTACACCACCACCACCAACGACTACGAGTTTATATTCTTTCATAATTAAGTGTCCCGAAAAAAAACTTTATTAATTTCCAATTGAAGTGGGAGGTGATTATATATTTTTTGGTTTTTCGGTCGTGAAATTTAAAATTCGATGAGCCTGACAAAAAGTCGCCCACTGGTTTGTGCGTAAATGGAAGGGTCGGTTTTGCGGCTTCTGTCGTTTGGGGGTATTTTACTGAGCGTTAGCCTGTTGGCCTGAACAGGAAAGTGCATGCCAAGTGCGTCGCTAATTGCT
This sequence comes from Yamadazyma germanica, assembly GCA_030574815.1. Taxonomy (NCBI): domain Eukaryota; kingdom Fungi; phylum Ascomycota; class Pichiomycetes; order Serinales; family Debaryomycetaceae; genus Yamadazyma; species Yamadazyma germanica. The sequence continues at coordinate 165,893 of JAJMFS010000019.1, read as the reverse complement.
TCGGTTGCCTCGATTGCGTCGATGGTTTGACGGCGGTCAAGCCCTGGCGCGTGACGGGTCGACCTATGGATGATCCCAGCCTGCCCCATTGCGGTAATAGCGTGACTTATTGTGTCACTGTTTGTCATTGATACTCAAGAGTCTTAGAGGGCTGTACATTGAAAAGTCGTAATATACTAAAAATAAGCTTTCTCCAAACCTTTCCCCCAAAAAGTTAAATCTCCAACTTAAATCTGCAAACCTAATTCCCGAAAATCTCATATTAAGCTTCTGCCCTCTATTTTTTTCGTCTAAGCTTTTCTCTAATAGGAAATACGCAACATGGTGAATGAATGCTTGGGGAACTTAAACGATACCAGCAAATCTGCGGCTTGCGAATTTGGCAATTCCAGTTCTTGTAATTTAACTTTGTTAGGGTTTTCAAAGTCATTATATGCACTAACGTCCTCGTGATAAAGTTCCCATTTGTATATGCTAGTAATCTTGTCACTAAATGTGATTTTCGTCTCGGCATCCTCTTTTTCACATCGATTGACTATGGCAATGTACGTGTACTCACCGTTTTGTGAAGCACTTACATCTAATAATGGCACCTTGTAATTGCCCTGAATCCAAGTGTAAAGTCCGTCATTATTACCGGTAGCCCCCTCATAAAGGGTCGATTCGACATGGAGATTCAATGCTTTTCCTCTCATGAAATTGGAAAATAATTTAAGTGGATAGTATGTAGTTTGTAAGAATAATGAACGTTCATTGGTCATAATCGGGGCAATGACATTGACAACTTGGGCAATATTACACATCCCTAAAGCTTCACTTTGACGGACAAATACGTTCAACCAAGATGCAACTGCAAGGGCATCGCCGAAAGTATATTGTTCTTCGGCCCCTTTGGTTCCATCAGCTCTATTTGGATCCCACACGTTCCATTCATCGAAACAAATCTTTACCTTTTTTCTGGTTTCAGCAGCAAAAGAATTGACCCCATTAGCTTTAGGAGGATGTTGGGTGGTAGCCAAGTCAATAAGGTTTTTGGTGACTTGAATGGCGGCTTCAGCTGCAACTGGGGCAGTTACGTTTTTAATATAATCATCATTGGCAGTATAAATATGGATTGAATGGAAATCAACCCAATTGATCATTTTATCTAAAACTGTATGATCCCAATTATCTATCCCAGTACAACCACAAGAGATTAATTCTACATTTGGATCTAATAACTTAATGGCTTTGGCCCATTCTGCTGCCTTTTTACCATAATCTTCAGCTGTCATTTGCCCAACTTGCCAATCTCCCCAAACTTCGTTACCAAGCCCCCAATACTTGACATTATAAGGTTCTGGATGCCCATTTTTTCTTCTTAAATTGGCATAATAAGTGTTGGCTGTCGAATTACAATATTCAATCCATCCAAGAGCTTCATCTAATGTACCGGTCCCCATATTAAGACAGAAATAAGGTTCAACATCCATATAGTTACACCAATCCATAAACTCATCGGTGCCGAATTCATTACTTTCTTCACCCAACCAAGCTAATTCGGGTCTTCTTGGACGAGTTTCCTTAGGTCCAACCCCATCAATCCAATGGTATGATGATACAAAATTACCTCCTGGCCATCTTACAACTGGCATATCAAGGTCTTTGATAGCTTCAGCTACATCTTCTCTATAACCTTTTTCATTCACCTTACATTTAGGATTCTTACTATAATCAACCAATCCTCCATAAATACAACGGCCTAAATGTTCCACAAACCCAGCATAGATTTTCTCATCAATAGTAGATAACACTCTTCTAGGATCTACTAAAATACTAGACTGCTTAAGGGTATCGACTTTATTGACAGTTTGACCAAATACTGACATGTTGGAGCCGACAGAAAAAATACAGTTGACCAGGATTCATGCAAAGGCTGGTATTTAAACCAAAGAGTAAGAGGGTTACAGCACAAACAGGAGTTTAGACAGGAATCGGGACAACAAAATGCCGTTATTCTGGAATTACCCCATTTACAACCCCAACTTTGACCCCAAATATCGGTTCACGGGTCTTCATTGGTTACCATTAACCCCAAATGAGTGCTGTATGAAGGACACTTTGTCTGGGGTATTGTATAATTAAGCCCGTGAGCCCCGCATTTCCTATAAGTTTCAAGTTACGAATAATAATACAATGCAAGATCCGATCGTAAACGGTAATCGTGGGGCATCGCAATAACTCTCGCTTTTGCAGCAATTACCAATTGGGCCATTTTTCCTATAAATTGCAAGGTCGATTGCGGGGGTGCATACAATGTGCAGGCTTTTTCAATTGGCTGCAACTTTTTGGATAAAATGCCATTTAGCAGATCTTTTCTATAGTATGGGGTAATCGGACATTGGCAGGTACATTCATTGGGGAAATTACGAATAAATCGGTAAGTGGATTTGTGGAGTAGCCCTGGGGATGTCTTGTGTTTCTGCCTTATTGGTTTGTAGTATTTTTTTTCTCCCTTCGTATATATAAAGGCAGTATTTCGCTTTCATTTCCCCATCAACATTTAGTTATAATGGCTATTAACCCTAAACTTTATCAATTTCTTATTTGTTGTTTTGCGTCTATCGGGAGTTTTGCCTACGGTTATGATCTTTCGGTCATTGCTCAAGTGGTAGCTTCTGAAAGTTACTTGGACAGACTTCACCCTACTACTAATGAGACCAGTGCTGTGGTATCATTATTCACCGGAGGGGCCTTTTTTGGGGCTTTTTTCGGCGGATACTTAGCCGATTGGGTAGGCAGAAAACATACTATTAGCTCTTCTTGTGTTATTTTTATCATAGGTGGTATTTTGCAAGCTGTTTGTACCAATATTGGTATGTTATTGGCAGGTAGATTTATTGCTGGAATTGCGGTTGGGACTCTTTGTATGATTATTCCACTATTCCAAGCCGAATTGAGCCACCCTTCTATCAGAGGGACTGTAACTTCTCTTCAACAATTCTTCTTGGGTATTGGTGCCTTGTCATCATCGTGGATTGCTTATGGATCTTATGTTGGTTTAGCAGGTTCTGAAAAACAATTTAGGGTTCCGTTAGGACTTCAGGTTGTGCCAATTGGCTTATTATTATTTGCCATTTACTTTCTTCCTGAAAGTCCAAGATGGTTAGCTGCTCATGGTAAGAAGGATAAAGCTTTGATTACTTTAGCTAAATTACATTCTAATGGTAATATTAACGACTCGGAAACTAGAGCTCAATATGAAGAAATTATTGAAGAGGTTGAATTTGAGAAGAACAACCCAGCTTTGAGTTGGATTGGTTTATTTGCTACTAAAGATAGAGCCAGAAGAATTATCATTTGTTGTGCTTTACAAGCATCTGTTCAAATGACTGGGGTATCATCCATCCAATATTTCAGTCCCGTTATCTTCAAGAATATGGGTTTAAGTACCGATAGAACATTACTTTATCAATCTATCAATTCTATAATTGCCTTACTTGCTCAGGCTTTATGTGTTGCAACTATCGATATGACGGGTAGACGTTGGGTTTTGATTTCTTGTAATATTGGAAGTTGTTTAACATTTATAGTGGCTACTATTTTGATGGCCAAATTTCCAGCTGAGACCACCCAAAGTAGATCTGCTCAAATTGGGTTTATCGCCAGTACTTGGATTTATAACTTTATTTTCAGTTACGGTATTGGACCACTTTCTTGGGTGATTCCATCAGAAAGTTTCAACTTACAAATGAGATCTAAAGGGGTTTCCATTGCAACCATGACATCTTTTGCTTTCAACACCATGTTTGGTCAAGTGACTAGTCTTGCAATGGAACAAGTTAGCTACCGGTTTTATTATGTTTTCTGTATTTGTTGTGCTACCAATGCCCTTTTCTTCTGGGCTTTCTTACCAGAAACTAGAAGAATCCCTCTTGAAATCTCCGACGAATACTGGCACGATGCTCCATACTTTGTTCCTGGTTGGAAACCGGCCAGAAACTATGCTTTGGATTTGAAAGAAAAAGTTGCAATTCTTGAAACTGGAAGAAACCTTGATGGCGATTCAGTCGATGAATTCAAACCTGAAACCGAACATAATGAATAATCAACTTTAATTGTAAATATAACTGATGTTGAGCTTAATGAGTAACGAGTGTACTTTAATCTTTAGTGTATATTAATGAATAATCTAACAACTTTTTATAGATTGCCATTCCCTAGAGATATTAGGTCTACTGTACATTAAAAGATATTTCATAGCTAACTAATCATACCCTCTTCAACTTCTTCTGCTTAATCAAGCAGTCGTCACAATACCATTTCCCCTTTGGTGGGTGTTTAAATCCAATACATGGTAAATGGAACCATTCTCTCTTACAGTCATCCCCATCACAACCCACCATTTCTCCAAAAGAGACTTGATTACAATAACAATATGTGGGTTCATTACTAGAAGCTTCATCCTTTGTAACCTTGACTTTCTTTGTCTTTGGTTGAGGAGTCGATGGTCTAGGGGGTTCAATTGGTGGTTGAGTTTGTAATGGACCCAGTTTTGGGCCTGAATCTGAAGGCTGTATAGAATTAGAGGAATTAGAATTGGTAGTTGTAGGAGCCGGCTCTTTTCTGGATCTTTTCTTCTTTTCTGGAACAGGCGTTTGCTCCTTTTTAGATGAAGAACTTTGATAATCGTCATCCTTATTTTGCTTTTTGGCAGCCAAGGCTTCACGTCTTGATTCCAGTCTTGAACTTTGAGCAGACCTTGAAGCATCAAGTGTTGACGACAGGTCCATGATCATGGCAGGATGATTCAACGGACCAATTCTTATCAGTTCAGGAATTTCATTATTACCAATAATCAATTTGAAATCATTATTTATCCGGAATAAATGTCTCTCCACAACATCACTAGCGATACTTGTGACATGCATTTTCTCCTCGAGACAAGGGATGATTTCACTAAGATTATCTCTTATAGATGCGAGAGATTCGGCCTTTTCATCGTCAGTTTTAGCGTTTGTATCGGGAGACTGGGGGTGTAGTTCATCAATGTACTGGGAGATGCCCCCTCTGATTTGTGGGATTGTCGATATACATTTGGCATCAATTTCCTTGAGGAGCGTGAAGTATTTCACCACATCGGAAGGTAATGCTTCAAACGCATCACTGATGTCGTTGAGTCCGGGAAGAAGTTCGTTAACATTATTGATGACCCGGGATTTATTGAGATACTGTTGGAGACGGACCTCGTGGTCCCGACGGCGAGTTTGTTTGACGAGTCTTTGTGATTTTTGACGGGGTGGGAGTTCCAATGTCATTGAATTTATGTGAAATAAAGAGACAGTCTCGCGGGGAGTTTGAGTTTTCATTCCTCACAATACACCCTTACACCACGAGATAGAGGTTAGAATCTGGGTACGAAAGATTGTACCAAAGATCATGGAAAATGGAGGGAGTTTGGTATTACTGGCTATATATTGGGATTAAAGGATATTGACTGAAATGATTAAATGGATGTCTTTGCTGTGTGCTTGCCATCTTGATTGATATAGACACTAGAGACAGAAATGTTCGACCGGCTGATTAGTTGTATACAGGATAGCTTAATGAAGGAGACAGAGGTTGAGACAAGGTTAAGTCTCAAGGTCGACACAAGGTCGAAATAAAGTTGAGTGCACGACCACGGCATCGGAAAAATCCTGTGCCAGACTGGTGTCAGGGCCTATTACTTCAACTCACGTGAACTTATCATATATTGACAAGAGATGGCACACAGGAAAAACAGTGGATCCATTACTCTAAAGTAAAATTAGCCTTCAAGGGTTCCTATATAACCATAAACTTTCCCGATTTCAACTTGGCATATTTGGTATCGCTCTCGGGGAATGCATAACCAATAAGTGAAACATCATACTTCATTTAAGATATTCCACTACTGAAAAGAACAGAATAGTAAGCTACCGATCCGATATTGATTTTCAATTTAAGCCATGGATCTGTATAATCAGAATGATGTGCTAGATGTATATGGGCATCAAAAGCTGCAACAACCGATGCAAAACCGGCAAAATCGACAAGATCTGCAAGTCCACTCACCGGTACACCAGCTACATCCCCACCACCATCCCCATATATCCCATTCGCCACAAATTCAACCACAAACTTCCCATACGGTCCATCAAGGTAACCCAAGTCATCTGGATTCCCAAGACCAGTCCAAACCAGGTACAGATGAAGATGCTCGATTCTTTAAGCTAGCTAAAGAAGCCATTGTTGCTACGGCAAAAGCAACCTCCACCTCTTCAAATAACAGTAAACAGATCCTTGACCCCACGTTGAATGACTTGTTCATGAGACTTCAATATGTATCTTCCCCCCATGGAAATCCCATCAAAAATGGTGAAAATATTCAGGTCAATGACAAGGGACAACTTATGATTCAAGACTTCTATCATAATTTCCCCAACCTTAACAATGATATATTCCAGGATCCTACTCGACATACGTCATCCCTGAATTCTTTACTGGGAAATGGAACTTCAGGCGGTGATTCCAATTCTAGCGATGCTACCAGTTATTGGAAATCTTCAGGTCTTGTGGGAGAGAATCCTCTCAATTCAATACGTAATCCTTTGATAGGAGCTAATCCTTTTAGTAGTGCATCATATAACACTGACCAAGGCTCCCGATCGGAATCTCCAGAAGAACGGAAATATCAATGTTATAAATGTACCATGAATTTCAAGAGATCAAGTGATTTGAAGAGACATGAGAAACAACACCTAACAATCCCTCCCAATATATGTGAAGCATGTGGCAAGGGATTTGCCAGAAAAGACGCTTTGAAAAGACACATAGGAACCGCTACATGTAAGAGAAATGCTCTGAAAAAACTATATATGGAGAACTTGGAGCTTATACAGTAACCCAAACCTGGTAACAGCCGGTTCTTTGTGGGGGTTGTGTGCAGGACGACTGGTCCGCAGGACGACTGGTCCGCAGGACGACTGGTCCCCCACAATTTGCAGCCATTAATAGGAGACATGTATAGAGTGCATGTACAACGGTAAATACTGTAATAAATGATCTTCGATGAAATATATAGATACAAAGCGTTTAATATCACCAACCTCCAGAGTATGTTTGTGTTATCGAGGTTATGTCTGTCCAGGCACCAAATCACATTCACAATCTGTGGTTTTCGCAGCATGTGACGTCAAACACTGGATAACCGGATCATCCCATATAAACGGTGTTTAGGGATGGATGGATGGAACTAAATGATAAACTCTAGTGGATACGCCAATGGAGTTTCAATGGAAGTTCCAATAAAGTTCCAATAAAGTTCCAATGAAGTTCCAATAAAGTTCCAATGAAGTTCCAATGAAGCTCTTGTTATCTTATCAGAGCCATCACTAGTGTTTTCGCAGCCAATGAGTCAACTGCCGAGTCGGTCCACCACCCGGAACATAGTAGATTATTATACAAGCCATAACGTACATTATAAAGTATATAGTATGAAACTATAAAGGGAAATAAATATATATTACAAAGAGTAGCGACATTTTGAAGCACCAGGAGATGACAGCCCCTCCTGGTTTTTCCGAACCAGTTGCTAATGCATATGATGCGATTGCCTCGGTTGCAATAAATTTCACCAAATACTTGAAACTATAAATACCGTTGCACCTGCAATATAGCGAAATAAACCCAAAAATCTGAAAATGTCCAGTGCTGCCGAAAGATTATTACATTTATCACAAATCATTGGAGGTTCATCGTTGATGATGAATCCAACTTCGTCGGCCCCCAAACTGCTTAGTCCCGATCATCCTTTTACAGTAGCAGTAATTGGTAGTGGGAACTGGGGTACTACCATTGCTAAAATCGTGGCGGAAAATGCTGCATCAAGACCTCATTTATTCCACCATAATGTCAAAATGTGGGTGTTTGAAGAGAAAATTGATGGCCAGAATTTGACTTCCATCATCAATACCAAACACGAAAATGTCAAATATCTTCCTGGGGTTACTTTACCATCGAATTTGGTAGCCGTACCAAACATTGTGGAGGCTGCCAAAGATGCCGATTTACTTGTGTTCAATTTGCCTCATCAATTTTTGCACAATATCTGTAAGCAATTGAAGGGTAATATTAAACCTCATGCCAGGGCCATTTCTTGTTTGAAAGGTTTGGAAGTGACTCCAGAAGGTTGTAAATTGTTGAGTACTTATATCACTGAACAATTGGGTATTCAATGTGGCTCATTGTCGGGGGCCAATTTGGCTCCCGAAGTAGCTAGAGGTAAATGGTCGGAGACTACTGTAGCTTATAAGATTCCCGATGATTTCCAAGGTCAAGGTAAAGATATCGATCATTATGTTTTGAAAGCGGTATTCCATAGAACTTATTTCCATGTTAATGTCATTGAAGATGTGGCTGGTGTATCTGTGGCTGGTGCGTTGAAGAATATCGTCGCATTGGCTGTTGGTTTTGTTGAAGGGTTAGGTTGGGGTGATAATGCTAAAGCTGCTATTATGAGAGTTGGTTTGAAAGAGACCATTAAATTTTCTGAAACTTTTTTCCCAGAATCAGAAGCCCAAACTTTTACTGCTGAATCGGCTGGTGTGGCTGATTTAATCACTACATGTTCTGGTGGTAGAAATGTTAAAGTTGGTAGATATATGGCTGAAACTGGTGCAAGTGCCGAAGAAGCGGAAAAGAAGTTGTTGAATGGCCAATCGTCTCAAGGGATCATTACTGCTAAAGAAGTTCATGAGTTATTGACCAATTTCAATAAATTGAATGAGTTTCCTTTATTCGAAGCCACTTATCAAATCATTTATGGTTCTGAATCTATTGAAAATTTGCCGTTATTATTGGAATAATTCCACTCTCATAGATTAATAGAGTATGTACTTTAGGATAGAATAGATACACTTTTGTTAGACGCATTATTATATTACAACTCTCTAGAGTAAACTTATATACATTATATTTTAACCTTCTTTTGCTCACTTCCATTTTCTTCGAGTTTATGTTTTCGTTGTTGTTTTTCTTTATATTTCACCAAGAACTTCTCCATATATCCTTTTGTAAAATCTCTAACTTTTTTGAGTTTATGATTCTCAAATTCACTTGGTGGTGATTTGCTTGAATCTTTAGCTAATTCTTTTTTGGTCAAGATATGTACTACGTCTCTAGCACATTCTTTCACGTTATCTCTGCCAATTTCCGATTCATATTTCTTAACGAAATTTGGAACGTATTTGGCAAATACTCCATCCCATTTCTTTTCAACACTAGCCAGTTTTTCGTTCGATTTATGGGGTTTAGTCTTGGCTTTAGATTTGGCTTTGGCTTTGGCTTTAGCTTTGGCTTTGGCTCTTTCTTCTTGCTCTTGTTTAGCTCTTTCTTCCATTTGTCTTTTTTCTTCTCTTTCTCTTTGACTTTGTAAGATCATTTGTTGCAACGACTGTTGCTTCTTTAAGTTCTCTTGATAAAGAAGTTGTTTCTCCTCATTAAGTCTTTGATTTTCTCGTTCAGCAAATTTGAGCTCGTCAAAATTACTTTTGGCAGGAGAATCTGATCTGGGACCTTTTGGAGTTAATACTCTTGACTTGGGCCCTGAGGGTGTATGAGGACTTGGGGAATGCTGAGTATAGGTTCGGAATGACTGGGGTTCTTGAGGAAATTGGAATTGTTGCTGTTGTTGGGGTAATTGTGGCATTTGTGGAATTGAAAGTGGTTGAGTAGATGCTTTAGGCCTTTCCCATTGAGTGACACCTTCCATATTGTAATAATAGGGGTTTTGTGATTGAGGATCAATTGCCGAATTCCAACCGGGAGGCAACGGTTCTTCAGGCTGAGCAATTGGTTCCAGTTGTTCGACATCTGGAGAGGTCAGTCTTATATTACGGGTATAGTTAGATTCTGACGTACTTTGTTTTTTTGGAATTCGATAAGCCATCTGTAACGTACTCCATTCATCTAATAACGTTTTACAAAGTGACAGTATTTTAGAACTTTCAGTATTGGCATTTATGTCTCTTACAACATCTTCAATTTGAGAAGATGAAATTTTATTTCTTGTCATCTTCGGCCATTTACCCAAAATAGCCAAAATTTTGGCAACAATATCTTCATCTTGTCTACTATAAGACTTCAATATAGTAGAAAGAGTTTTATATCCATGTAATTTGACAATTTGTCGATTGATATTTTCATCCGTGGTAAGATATATTCTTTCGATCAATTTTTTATTGATATTCAAATCTTGAGTCTTCATCAATGCCGACATGACCCTAATAACATCGATTTCTTCTACCAAGCCTTCGACCTCTATAGATTTCACGAACATTTCATTGATAATCGAGTCATCCTTTTGTTGTTTGGACCGTAAATGTTTGTTCTCTTTCAACCATTGTTTCTCTTGCTTTAAAGTAACTCCTAGGGCTTCACTAATTCCCTCAGGTAATAACAAGGCAGCATCGGTCTGGGTCTTACCACCCATAAATTTAATACAATTGGGTTCTCCACAATAACATGGTTGCAGCTGAGCTCCATATCTATCCACATTATAATCAAACGTGATTTCTTCGCCCTTTGAAATGGATCTCTTGGCAAAAATTCCCATTCTTAAGGTATCACCCACGACCCACTTATCAACATAAGCGTTTGGACTACAGGAATGATTCACAAATCTCGCCAAAGATCCTTTGACAGTGGCGTCAATGAAAGTATCTTTTTTCAACATCATGAAGTAGAAATGTTTGAGTTTTTTCCCGTCATAATCCACCATTCTTTTTCTAAAACTGGGCTCATCAATAACTTCTCCAATATATTCATAAATAAAACCTCCTTCTTCAATAGTAGCATCGGCCCTTACACCATATCCTTTTTTCTCCGTTTGAAATACCGTAATCGAGGCGTATTGTTTTTTCTGAAATCTCTGGTTCTGACAATCGTCTCCACAGCCACAAGTTTTGTTGGCACATTCTACCGAAGTGGCCCGGTTGATACATCCACTGTCATCGTCACATGCAAGGTTCTTGTTCGTGGAAGAGTCCCAATTTTCGTGACAATCACAAGTCATACTTTCATTTTGTCCCGAATGGCCAAGAGCTTTCGATTGGTATGTACATTCTGAGATTTCTTTGAAGGATTTTTTGGCTTCTTCAGTTTTGCTGGCAGCCTCGAGAAATAGTGGCGGCGTTCTGCGTATGACTCGAACATCTTCTTCCGATTCCGACATATTTGTGGTGTGTTTTGTTGGTATTGATGTTTTGTTGATGTAGAGTGAAAAATCTCGAGAGACTGCGAAGGTAATGAGAACATCAGCGAGAGGCCGAGAAGCCGTTGACGCAGGGAATGTGATGGTGGGATGGATGTGTGGTAGTAATAGTGACGAGTCATTATTCATTACCACTATGTAGCTAAAAGGCTTTCAACTAATTTACTTAATCTCATATTGAAATTATCGGTGTGAGACTCTTTAGCATTAGACAAAAACACTTGTTTAAGTTGATTCAATTGTCCTTCGACATATCCAATCAACTCTGAATCTCCATTCAATTTCCCCGGGGCATAAATCTTTCGAATTGTAGTTTTATATGAGCTGTTATTTCTTCTAAATGGCAAACCATGCTCTGGGGGTTGAGAATTTAACGGAGGACTATGGAAATATGAACTGACGGGTGATCCATGAAGTGGTTGTGGGGTATTTACATTGGAATTTTTACAACTTATGGTATCACCAACTTTCATTTCTAAAAGTTTAACTTCTCTGGCTCGAAGACTGACAAGTATAGTACGGGTAGTGATATTATTTACTTTACAATTATTTTGGTGGAACAAGAGATCGTTCTTCATCGACAGAATCACTTGCTGTTCAAGTCTTGGATTAATGGGACATGATTGAAGTACGAATTCTGGTCGAAATTCATCGGAAAACGCCACATTTGATGGTAAGTCTTTATACTTACTAAGTGTATTATTATCCTCTTCATGTTTTACCTCTAAAGTATTATCATCATACCTGGTGAAAGCGCATGCATGGTCCATTATATTATCGATTTTGGCATTGATTTTTTCTTCATTTTTTTGGAAGTCATGGCTTTGATAAATACTAGATTTCGATCTTTTTATTACATCTCCCATCTGTTTGTTCTTTACACTATTAGGATTTGAGTTATTGTATAAATCAAACATCGATTGGGTTTTAGATACCGGTTTTCCACCTGAATGGAAAACACTAGAGTTGCTAGTAGATAGCACGGGACTTGGGGATGCATTTAAACTGTTAGATCCCGATAAATTAAACCCTTCGACTTCCAAGCCAGGAGATGGAGTTTTCATACCATGCATTGATAATCTTCTATTGATTCCATGATGGAAAGTTGGTGGTTGATAAGTTGGTTGGTAATCGATATTATCGTAATTAACCGAACTATTGAATTGGTTTCTCCATTTTTCAACAAAACTACCACCCAATTTCGAAAGAGAATAATTGGATGCCGATGATGATAATGAGGAATTAAGTGAGGAAGATAAATACGCCATTGAAGAACTTTTGGCTAATGAAGCTCTTTGTGGTGGTATATTGGTAGGGATATTTTTTGACATCGAATTGGATGATGCTGATGCCATTGATGCTACAGGTGTTGATTTTCCGGGGATTTCCCATCCTTTTGAAGACACATTTGAGTAAGAATTTTCAGACGAACTGAAAGACTGACTAGGTTTAGACTTGATTGGAATAGGTCTTGCATTGGCCGTGAACAGGGAAGTATTGGAAAGAGGTCCTTCTTCGATATCGTCTATGTCTGTATCTATATCGGTGTCGATATACCCTTGGAATTCAGAATTCTTCAGAAGCGATTCAGGGGATCTGGCCTTATTGATACCAATCTGTGATTGGAACGGGGACTCTTGATCCACCAGAGTTTCTGTATGGATGTCATCAGACAATCCATCAGCCAGAACATCTTGGTCGCTGAAAGACAGATGCGAATCTGAATCTATCTGGAGCAATTCGTAGATTCTATTATCAGGTAGGAACCCATTTAAAATAAATATCAATTTTTTGGCAACCATTGGGTTCCCTGTCATGACAACCACCCTAGTGATTTCTTTTGAATCACTATCATAACCGTGATCAAATGGTTTCGTTAACAGGTATCTATAAGGGATAATTAAGGCCAATAAACTAGCGAGAAATTTAGAAGATTCATTCAACTCCTTGAATTCGATCCAGTTTAATACTTCAAGAACCCAATTGAGCATCATTGGATTATATTTTGAAGTTATGTTATTAGCATTGTCTTTCAAACTTGACCTTATTAAAGAATTTGAATTTATAAGTTTCGGAATATTACTATTATAGTTGATCAATTTGATCAATTTCAATAAATTCCCCTGTAAATCCAAATCATTAGCAAAAATGTAATTAGGAAATTGGATTCTTCTATTTATTATGAAAGAAGTTTCCTGCTGGTTGAGTAAATTGATCATTTTTTTCGCAACCACGTTCTGCAAAACTATTAGGAAATGGCTTATTTCTTGCCAATTATTGGAGATTATATCAGAGATATTATTGTCAATGGGAATGATTATCCCAATGGCAAATCTACTTGTTATGTTGTTTTTGGTGTCCAGGTTTGAAAATGTCACCCGTGATACACTTACCGGGAGACAAGCCCGAGGCAGCCAATTACCACAACTATCGTTTGCATCGCTGGCGTTGGCATTAGCGTTGGCCTCGGCGTCAGCCTCATAGTCAGTAATCAGGAACAACCTCGTTATGAGCACCAGTCCCGTCAGATTTAACAGGGGAAGTAAATGTATTTTTGTGATTGACTGATGTTCATTGGTCGGGAGACCACAACCAAACATGTAGTCGTGCAATTCGTTGGGGGAATGGTGGAGTTTGGACGATATTATACCCCGTTGAGGGCGGGAACCAACGCCGCCGACGTTGCTGGCACCGACGTTGCTGGCACCGGCACTGGAAGGAGATGGCGGCAGCGGATGGACCGAGTTATGACTGTGGCCAAAGTTACCATTACCAATGTTATGACCGTTCTTGTCGTCATTGGTGTCAAACAAAACCTGTTTCAGGCGAAGATTCCCCCCGTCCTGAGACACCAAAATTCGGAACAACTTAGTATCAAGCGGGTACGGCTCAAGGATACTTTTCTGTGGCGTGCCGTACAAAATCTCCCTGGTATACGTATCATCATAAGAATTGGCAGTTGGCGATTGGGACTCTTTATTCAAGGCAGGTGAAGACTGCTGTTTGAACAATCTCCCTAGCATGATGAAAATTAGAGAGGGTCTGTGCCATGGGATGGCTGAGGGGGATATATGGGGAAACAGATGAGATGAAACGGGAATTAGCCGAAGTCAAAATAGGAATAATGATTACGGTTGACAGGTTAACGGGATGATTGTCGCGAACTGGTGCGGTGTGGGACTGGGACTGGGACTGAGACTGAAATGGTGTGAGGTCTGAGAAATTGCTGCAAATCTGTGTGCAGGGAGGGTATCATGACGGACGGTAATTATGCATTAAGCTATATACTACAATTGTTTGTAGGAAGATTCCAAAATTTCGAGGAAAACTTGGGCGTGTTTTTGTTCAAACACTAAAGGAGGTCTTAATCTGACGGAATTATCGCCACATCCTCCAATGTTAACTCCTTTGTTTCTCATGATTCCCAAGAACTTACCTCTGGTATCACCATCAGCAAAATCCCAAGCAATGAAAGTACCGAAATTTTCACCTCTAAGGTTTTTGATGGGGTATTTTTCTGATAATTTTGATAATTGGTCGTATAAATAGTCACCCACAGAAGCGGTAGATTCAACTAATTTATTCTTGCAAATCTCTTTGTAAATGGTACGGGCTATTAATGCTTTAGATGGGTCTCCACACCAAGTGTTAAATTGTCTATATGCTTGTTTTGGTTGCAATTCGGCATTAGCAAAGTAAAATCCGGCAGCCTGGAATTTCTTGGAAAAAGTCACCATATCTGGAGGAGAAGATAAGTCGAAATGTTCATGAGCCCAGAATTTTCCGGAAGCACCAACCCCAGTTTGAACTTCATCTACAATCATTAACACGTCATTTTCTTTTGTGATTTCTCTTAATTTTTGGAAGAAGTATGGGGTGGCATGGTTATCTCCACCTTCGGATTGAACTGGTTCAACAATTATAGCAGCCACCTTTCCGTTATAACTTTTAAGAATCGACTCGAATTGTTCCAAGCATGAATCTTCTTCTTTTCTATTTTCAACTTCATACTCTGATAATGGATATTTCAAACTTGGGAATGGGGCCTTTGGCCAATCAAAGGCTGGGATATCCAATTTATGGAGCGCTTTAGATCTGGTGGTGGAAAGAGACCCAAATAACCTACCATGGAATCCTTTGTCAAACGATAAAATCACCATATCTGAGGCACCAGGGGTCTTGTTATCCATGACCGATTCGAGCTCTTCAGGAGAAAAATCAGAGTCTCCTCTTCGTTTGGTATGATGATACATGAATGCAGCTTTATAAGCAGTCTCGTTAGCATCAGATCCAGCTAATGCGGTCCATACTCTATTCATCCCTTTTGGAGCAGCAGCCAAAATCCCATCCGATAATATTTTCGAGTAATCTGTGGAGGGGAAACAAGCCAATGCCGGTCTGTTGATCAAGGCATTAGTCATTTCATCACTCTTGGCGACCTTGACTAATTGTGGATTGTTATAGCCTAATGGAATCGAAGAGATCTGAGCGTACACATCGAGCAATTGGTTTCCGTCAGCATCTGAAATATAGTTTCCGGTGGAGTTGTAGTAATCAGTAACGAAATATGTGGCTCTGTTATCAAAAACTGCCCCGAGCTCATCGTTTAATTTGGTACTTATAGGCCCTGGTACGGCTGAAGACTTGAGCACAGGACCTTTTGGTTCCCCGGGGAAATAGTTGGCACAAACAGACGAGAATCGGCAATTGGTTTTGATTGCCGACTTTATTGGAGTCTTGGCATAAGTACCAGATCTAAGCATATTGTGATTTTTCGAAAAATTAGTCAAAGGAAATTGCTGCAATTTATGTCAAGATAGATTAGGAGTAGCTGCGAAAAAATCTGTCCCAGAAGGGAATCGGTTTCCGGTATGGACGCGGAATTGTGGAGGAGCAAGAGAAGGTAGAATCCACAGATATGAGGTATACACAAATACAAGTATTGGTGAATGTTTGTATATATTGGGGTATATTTGTGTATTTACATATTGCTAGGGAGATACTTATCCATTTCGACTCACCCTAGAGTGGTGTAAAGATGTTGCATTTCTTATCAGTATCTATTGCTGCGAATTCCTGAAGGAATCAATTCCTGAAGGAATCAGGTCTCCGAAGGTCAAGACAGAGATCCTGCAGATAGTATGAAACCACCCATTTATGGCTGCAAACCGATTCTGTTTCGTATTTTCTGTTCCGCCATAATGTACACTATTCTCTACTGAAAGCTATAATTTCTTAGCCAAAAACCAAGATACAAGCCCTTGACCAATACGTAACATGAAAACGTAATGCTAAGTCAACGATAGGCTGATCCCATTATTCTACTCTGTACTCCAAACTATGTAGGCTCTGACAAACGGTCCTGCCGCACATTGCCGCAGCTAGCGACATTCCCGTCCAAGCTACCGAGCCATTACTGAGACCATATACCACACCCAACGATGTCGCTAACCCACCAATTAGAAATAAGTATCCCATTCCTCACCCACTCCCAGGCTACCACAGCACGGAACACCCTTTCTCCCGACCCAATCTTGAAAAAAGATGAGTTAACCGTCGAATATACCGTCAATGACAGTAATTTACTATGCTCGTTCAAAGGTGTTAGTGATAGAGTCATCAGAGTGGCTATAAGTAACGTCTTGGACAACGTTAAAACGATTGTGGAGTGTATTGAAGAGTTTGAACACAAAGAGAACGTGGTGTTTACAAAACCATAATCCTGGAATTGGATCCTGATCGGTCCACCGGTCCAATATCTATATACCTATATATCTCTATAGTAATGCGATGAGCCTGAAAAATTATCAGGTATGAAACTATTTAAAAGATATCTTTTCAACAATACCAAGAAGCTGGTGACTCCAACGACTCTGTCTCGACTTGCTAAAGCCTCCAACACCCTTGCTAAATATAACGAAGAAGACGGAAGTTTTCATCATGAATACTCCATAAGACCTGACACTTTTGCATTTAAAGTGTCTGGAGATGGGCTACAAACTGGGAAATTATCACCATTCCAAGAACTCAAGAATGGGAAGCTCAATATGCTTGATTTCATCTATAGAACATCGACAAACTATCCGTTTGAAGATAAATCACCACAAGAGGTGTTTAATTTGTATCCCATGATAAATTCTAAACGGTTGGCTAGGTCTGGTGCTCGGCCCACAAAGGTTAAAATGGCTGTATCGGATTTTATTGAAGATAGTTTGTATAACCCCAAATATGGATATTTCTCTCTGGAAGTTGAAATCTTCAATGCCGATAAACCGTTTGATTATAATAATATCGAAGACGTCGATGATTTCCTTGAAAATTGGAAGTCTTCTTATACGAAATATGACCAGGAGGAAAAGGAAATCAAAAGACAAGAATTGATTCGCCCGGATAAAGATAATTACGCTGACCCTAGTTCGAAGTTCGCTTCGACGTCTTTGAAATTGTATAATGAAGAAAAAGACAATTTGAAACCAATTCAAACTAACAAAAGATCTTTACAACTATGGCATACTCCCACCGAGCTCTTTCAGCCATATTATGGAGAAGCTGTGGCCAGAAATATCATCAATAAATACCTTTCTGATTCTAAATTCAAAGATAAGGATTTGGTCATATATGAGATGGGAGGTGGTAACGGAACTTTAATGGTGAATATATTGAATTTCATCAAGGTCAATCATCCTGATATTTACAAATCTACCAGTTACAAAATCATTGAAATCCTGAGTCAATTGGCTATTAAACAGTATAAACAAGCATTAAGTTCCAAGCTTACTTCTAAGGGTCTTGATTCTGCAAAATTCGAAATCATTAATAGATCGATATTCGAATGGAATCAAACAGTACAAGACCCTGTTTTCTTCATAGCCTTTGAAGTGTTTGATAACTTTGCCCATGATTTGATAAGATACGATAACAACACGGGAATCCCCCATCAAGGTCATGTATTAATTGATGAGAAAGGTGACTTTTATGAATTCTTCACCCCAGATTTAAACTATTATAGTGATAGTTTCTTACAATTGAGAGAAAATGGCTCTCAAGCAGCTTTGAATCAGACAAATTTGAAAGCCAAATTCCATAGATTCCAAAGCACTTTACCGGGATTGAATAAAGATCACATTCATCCTTTGAATCATTCAAATAAGAAACTTTTATGGCAGAATTCTCTATTGCCTTTCAAAGACAATTTATCTCCGGGGGAGTTCATACCTACTAGACTTTTACAATTCTTCCATATTTTGAAACATAGATTCCCAGAACATAGTCTTGTATCTTCGGATTTTGATTCTTTACCGGGAACTATCAAGGGATACTACAATGGTCCTGTTGTTCAGACAGTTTTGAAGGATAGAATGGTAGATATTACTACTTATATGTGCCATCAAGGATACTTTGATATAATGTTTGCAACCGATTTCAATTTGGCAGCTGATTTATACACCCAAGTTACCGGGAAAAAGGCAGAGATCGAACTGCATCAACAGTTTTTAACTAAATGGGCAGATTTAAAGGCAACCACCACCAAAAAGGGGGAAAATCCAATGGTGGATTTCTATACCAACGTGAGTTTCATGACTAGTTAAACATTATTTATTCTTGTATATATTAATAACCAAACTCTAACCTAACCTAACCTAACCTAACCTATATAACACCAAAATTATATCGCTACAAAATCAAAACCCAGAGACCTAAAAAAAAGCAACTAATTTATCAAATCCACCTATAGCTGCATCCACCATGAATGAACTGACATGCTTTAAACTGGACAAGAAACTAGTTAAATAAGTTGAAACATGATCAATCGTATTACCTAATTCCGAAATATGATCTGTTAATTTAGATATTAATGATTGATCAATCACATCCTTAAGAGCCTCCTGTGGCTGAACCGTATCAGTAATTGTTCTGACACCGTCGGAGAAATACATAGTAAGTATTTTTGCAAGACCACTTGTGACCCCAACTCCCAAAGTAACTCCTATACAGAAAGAAGCAATCATATATAAACTGGAAGTTTTAGTATCACTCTCAGAAGTATTATCTGGCGAGTTATTCAATCTCATTAAATTCTTTAAAGTGCTATGAAGAGTATTGAAACAAGAAAGCTTTTTCAAATTCAAACTCAATGGATCAAGAGAACTCAGACTAGCCAGTAACTCAGCCTTATATTTCTTTTCCAATAATTTATAATTTGGTCTTTTTGTAGGGATGATGCTCGAGTAAACTGAAGGGCTGGTGGAGCTTTTCAATTTCATTTCTAAGTCTTGCTTCAAATCTTTTGATAATGTAGAACAAAAAGCGGAATTTGTGAATTCGATTTCGATGAAGTTCTTGAATTTGTTCAATAAAGCTCTTTGGTTCAACGATGATGTTTTCCATATTTGATAGGGTCTTAAATAGTTTACAACATCAAGTAGATTTATGAAATAATTGACCGTCATCATGTTGATCACCGTTACTTTAGGAATCGATTCATCCATATAACTATCGGATTCTTGGTACTGAATCAGCGACATTCCCAAATCAACAAACACCTTATTCAAGAAATCGACAAATACAGAAGATCCATCGTTCACGATAAAGATCAAATTTGAGTTTTTGATAATTTCTTGGTTAACATGACTGCTAGATGATTTAGGTTCAAGACTTAAGTGAATTATGTTAATATTATCATTCAATTCATGCTTAATCGTATTGATCAACTGATTAGTCTCAGATTGATAACTAACCTCACATGAACTCAAAAGAGTGACGGTCATTTTGTCATGATTACTGGGGGTTAATGGGACATTCATTGATACTTTTGGCATTATAAAAGTGGTATCCAATTCTTTAGTGTCGTCACCTTCATCTTCTTCTTCTGTATCGAATACCATAGCACTAGAACTCTGGCCATTGCCCAGCATTTTTTGCACTAGTACCATCGATTCCCGTGTCTCCTCATCATCATCAGTGGTCATGGACAATAATGACGACGGTCTTGCCAAATTTGACGGATTTACCAGTGTTTTGGGGGAGCTTGTATACGTTCTCGTCAACCGCTGATTCTGGACAAAAGAATCGTTACTTAAACATTGCCAAGACTCGTCAATCATACCCCAATTGTGATAAATATCCCGTTTGCATAAATCAGGAGATACCGTGAAGGAAGAAACATGGTTTTGATCGGAATTTGAATTCAAATTGGAAGCAGGACTCGTCATCCTCGTCAATACATTAGCGCTTTCGATATCGGGACCTTCAGCGTCAAAACTTTCCTGGTCAGGGAGCTCTAATTCTGGGTTGGTCAATTGATTATAAATCGATGATTGAGACCCCAATAAATTTCTGGATTGCACCGTTTTATAGCCAGTATTCAGGGGTGTTTGGGGCAATTGAGAAGGCGGTGGTGAGGCAGAAGCATATACATTACTACGTCCGGACCTGTTGTTTAACATGTTGTTTTTTTGCAAAAAAAAAATGGGGGGAAACACGTTAAATGATAGATCCCTTATCGGATTAAATGATAGTCGCGGGGCGGGGACACGACTTCTCCACAATCGGAGTAGGACAGACAGAGGTGTTGTATGGCGTGCTTGTTTTGGCAGTTTTATGTTGTTGGTTAGTATATATAGTTGCAGATTGTATGAATTGACTTATATAATAATACATTGGTCATTGTTCTCTCAAATGTTCTACCCCCTGTTATATATTGTGCCGATTGTTGTCTGACCGCTCTATATGTCTATCCCATTCCTGTATATGCATAATTACATTACTCAATTTGACCAAAACGGAAATGGCTCATCTGCGAAGACCGACTCACACAACGACTTTTAAGTGAATATTCGGTTTTTGTTACCATGTCGCATACTCCTATAACCACAAATACGGATGTTTCAAACACCCACGAACCGGGTCCCGAACAGGGAAACTCAGCTAGGAAACACAAACCAAGAAGCAAAAAAAAACCGGTGAAAAAACCAGGAAATCCACCACAAAAACCAGAACAATCCGATAAAAAATCAAAGAAAAAATCACCAAAATCCAAAAACACCTTGAAAGCTGAAAGGGACCCCACCAAGGATTACAGATATCAGCAGATCCGGAAACTCATCAAAAAATTCCCTCCTGTCACCATAAATGGACTCCCACTTCGGATGATTTCTCAGCAAATGGAAGACGAAGATGAGGCCAAGGCTGCTGATAGTTACATACTTAAGTTCGTGAAAAATCAACGGGACCAATCGATATATTTATCGTTTTTGATCATCCCATCGGACCCTGATTTCCCGTTCGATATGGACTGCTTAAAAGTTAGTTTATGCGTACCTTCTGAATACCCTAATAAGCCGGTAGCACCTTCGATATATGTTCTCAATGATGAGATTCCTAGAGGATATGCTGCAAATATAGAGCTAGGATTCAGGAGAATTACCACGTTGGCCCTCTCGAAGGAAAAAAATCCGGTGGAAAACAACGACCTGGAAGTACAAATAGAATTGATCGATGGGAAGGGATTACTTTCCCAAATTCTCACGTTAGATAAGTACTTAGAAGCTTTCTTGAGAATGGAGAAACAAAAGACCATCAAATTTGTCAAAGGAAAACCAAAGGCTTCAAAAGATCTGACTCCCGTGGATACTCCGGTAGAAACCCCGACCCGTACAAGTGCAGCCGTGGAGATTGTAAAGCCTGTTAAGATTGATGAGAATCAGAGAGATCAACTTATTAAGCTTCTCGGACAAAAGCTCCAAAAACTGGTGAAATTGTTTGGAAAATCTGCCACATTTACCAAATTCAAGGTATTTCTCCCTATAAATTCACCAGAAGATATACCTGAATCATGGGTAGACGTAGGGAAAATCGAGTTGATTCTCAAAGTTCCAGCTGAGTTCCCGTCGGGAGAACTTGGTATCGAGGTTACAAAGCAATTTCTGCAAAGAACGGGATACTTTACGGAGCATGAACGGAATCTAGTGGATAATTTCGCCAACTTTGACTTTGAAGACCGGGAGGATATCATAAGTATATTAAACTATTTGTCCAATAACATCAATGGGTTCTGTATGAATAAAGAGGATTTCGGCAGGTATAATCAGTTAGTCCAGGAGTTCTCCTATTAAGAGTGTCATTTATATGTTTATATTTTATGTATTTTATATCTCATATACTTTATATATTTCATATTTTATATATTTCACATTTCACATCCTATAGATCTCAACCTGCACAGATTCTTTTTGCAACCAAACTCATTCTCACAAAATCAAATATTCGCCAATTTCACGAATTACAAACAGGAAATTCCTCACCATGAACACCATTCCAGAGGACGAAGACCAAATCACTTTCCAGTACGCCAACGAGTGTGACTTGGAAATCCACTGTTCACCATTCGGGCTCTCGGGGCTTTACATCAAAGTAAAAGGCACCAATATTATGGGAGTTGGCAGTACGATGGGATTAATTACCGGGTCCACCAAAGGGTTTATCCATTATAACGACAGTCAGGATTTGACGGACCAAAAGTATAAATTGTACGTTGTGTTGGAGGACGATGGGATGCTTCGAATTGATTTCACCAAGATCTCGCCGTTGAACCAGACTTCGGAAGATCTTTCCACTTCTGTCAAGCTAGATATGCCAAAGGATGAAGATACAAAGAGTCCAAATTCCGTAAGTACGGGGGATAATCTGTCGTACTCGTCGTCGATGAAGTCGCCGCAAACTTTGGGGCTCGACAAGATCGACACCAGCAATACGCAAGAGGGGGAGATGAATATTGAGGAAGATACGTTACCGTCGTTGATCTTTCGGGGGAAATGTCCTGATCGAAGACCCGATCATATTGAGCCGTTTATCGGAATTTTCTCTTTTGAAAGGGAGGACTAGCGTGTTTGGGTGGATGGCGACATAATAGTAGACTGTAATGTAGTACGATTGGTGAAGGGGAGTGGGAGTGGTTGTAGGGTTTGGGATATTACTTGGAAGTTAATGGTTATAGACACTGCTGTTCGATGCTTATTTTTGTGTTTAGATGTACTTTTTCCACCTTGAATGGCGAGATTGGATTGGTGTAGATTAATATGTACGTACTTTTTGTCTCTGGCTACTGGAAATACCATACTATTTGTCTAGTTGTTATATATACAAGCCCGTGTGTTCTCTCGTTAATTTACTGCCATGCACCACCTTATTTGGTTCGGGGTAGGTATTTTGGTCGATATAGGTATGGATCATATAAAAATCCAGTAATCTGTTCCTCTTATTGACTTCGTTGATAGATCGACATTATAATCATACAAAGACAATGGGTGTCTGCTGAAAAAATATCGATATAATCACAGTCTTTGTAATTATGCTTTTCCATTCCTGTAGAAATTGACGGAAGTGCCCTTCTTATGGATCTTATCAATCTTGCTCTGGTATCTTTATCCAGGCCTCTGTCAAAAGTTGGATGGCTTCGTGGGGGCACTTCTAGCATCTTGAGCCATAGCTGTCGATTTATTGTTTGAGCTACGAGATGGGGGACTGGTAAAGTGTATATGATTTAGAGAAATTATCGCTGGTCAAGTGAAGGATAAGTTGTTACGATTGGGATGCCCAATTTGGGTTGCCAATCTGATAAGGTATCAGAATTAGAAATTATTCAGTTGTATCCAAATCCCCAACATAACTTGACTGGTTTGAACAAGGCTGTGGCAGGATCATCGGTAAATTCTCTATCAATGACACCTATTCTAAGCTACAGCTATAGCTGCCTACATAATCTCACCTTACCTTGCATGAAAGATGTACCTGACTGTGCCAAAGAAAATCTATTCCAGAAAGAAGATGGTGAAACTGATTTGAAAGTCGGTCGGTTGAAGAACTTCCACAAATTAGAGTGAACAATGCTACCAGCAATCTTAATGATCCGTTGATGATTCTTTTAATGAAAATCTTGTGGTGGATATTGATTTGCCCATGTGCAATACCGTTTCAGGTATTCTCAAAACGGGAACAAGTCAAATCGATGTTTAGCTTTCTTCAATTTCCCTGGAGATAAACCCCAACCCTGGAGATAAACCCCAACCCTGGAGATAAATCCTAAACCCTGGAGATAAATCCCAACCCTGGAGATAAATCCCATTGGAATCTATTTAGGAAAACTGTGCTGATCCTGGTATCATCGAAACGAATTAAAGAGGTTAAGATATTTAATTCGACTGTTAGTGATCCAAATGCTCCTTTAAGACAAGTTTGGCATCTCGAATGCCACCACCTGACAAGCTTCGAACTATCGATGCCATTTCCAACTTACTTGCAGAAGATCATGCATGAAGCATCATGGGGTGCCAGAAAAGGTGTCCATAACCAGGTTCATTACGCATTGAAGTTGGGATTCAAAGTAAAGGAGAGGCAATCAGTATATAATTTTGTGTTCAAGTAACTTAATGTATACTTCACCTGTTTTTGCAGCCGAATATGAGCCCTTGAGGAATTTTGTATATCTATCCTGCATATGATCCACATCAGTAATACTATAGCCGACTGGCAAAGACAGCGAAATAGCCACAAACAGCGAAATAGCCACAAACAGCGGCACACGGCCACAAACAGCGACAGACCAGACACAAACTGATGCAGGAAAACGACCCACGAGATACTAACCAAGTTAGGTGAATATCACAAGGGGAATTCAAAGAAGCAGCTAAAATGGGATTGCGTGGACAAACCAGGATGTGAAATCTGGGGAACCTGTGAAAGTATCGATACCGAGGTGTAGAGCGATGTACCACGAGCGGTGGCAGTAGTCCCGCACCAATCGGCGAGAAATCGGCCACATGTCGGCCAAAAACCAGTTGTTTGTGACAGGTTTCGCACCGTCACTTGGCGCGACGTGCTGTCCTCGGCTTTTCATATGAAATCTCCTCGGCATTGTGGGGTTCCAGATATATAAATCCCCCAAATCCCCAAATTTCAAATTTCAAATTTCAGATTTCAATTTAAGTCATCACCATGGAAAGATTAAACCAATTATCGGGACAATTAAGTCCAAACTCCAAGGCCTCTCTCACCCAAAAAAACCCCGATGATGTCGTCATCGTTGCCGCCTACAGATCGGCCCTTACCAAGGGAGGTAAAGGGGGATTCAAGGATGTTGGATCCGACTTTATTTTGAGCAGATTAATCAAATCTTTCATTGAAAAGACCAAGATTGATGTCAACTTGATTGAAGATGTCGCTATTGGTAATGTTTTGAACAAGGGGGCTGGATCCACCGAACATAGAGGAGCTGCTTTGGCTGCTGGTATTCCAAATAAGGCTGCTTTTATCGGATTGAACAGACAATGTTCTTCTGGATTGATGGCCATTTCTGAAATTGCCAATAAGATCAAGTGTGGGGAAATTGAATGTGGTCTTGCTGGTGGTGCTGAAAGTATGAGTGCCAATTACGGACCACAGGCTCTTTCTAAGATAGATGAACATTTACAAGAAGATCCAGAAGTTGAAAAATGTTTGATTCCAATGGGTATCACTTCTGAGAATGTTGCTAGTCAATTCAACATTAGCAGAGCTTCTCAAGATGAATTTGCTGCCACTTCATATAATAGAGCTGAAAAGGCTGTTTCCTCCGGAGCTTTTAAGGATGAAATCTTGCCAATTGAATCATTTTTCGCTGAAGAAGATGAAGACGAAAATGTCACTTATAAATCTCATTTGGTTGACACCGATGAAGGTCCAAGAAAGGGAGTCACTGCTGCTTCTTTAGGTAAATTGAGACCTGCTTTCAGTGAAGATGGTACCACCCACGCTGGTAATGCATCGCAAGTTTCTGATGGGGCTGCTGTAGTTCTTTTAATGAAGAGATCTTTGGCTGAAGCCAAGGGTTACCCAATTCAAGCCAAGTATATTTTATGTTCGACTGTTGGATGTCCACCAGAAATTATGGGAATCGGTCCAGCCGTTGCCATTCCATCTGTCTTGCAAAAAGCTGGTTTGAAGGTTGACGATATTGATGTTTTTGAAATCAATGAAGCTTTTGCTTCTCAATGTTTATATTCCATTAATACTTTAGATATTCCAAAGGAAAAGACTAATATTAATGGAGGTGCCATTGCTATTGGTCATCCTTTGGGAGCTACTGGTGCTAGACAATATGCTACCATTTTGAGATTATTAAAACCAGGTCAATTTGGTTTGACTTCTATGTGTATTGGTACTGGTATGGGTGCTGCTTCTGTTATCCTTAAGGAATAAGTAAATAGGAATATATTATGTTGTAACTATCTCGTAGTTGTTTGTTTGTCACGATTGTCCACTGGATCGTACTACAAAATATTACTCTAATCGTTATATATTACAGTCATATATCATTAATCATCTAAAATATACATTTGAACTCTTACGTCTGGCAGTGATACTCTTATCGTCTATAGCAAATGGGGAATTCCGGGGTTGATTATTCAGTTGATGAGCTCCATGAGGAAAGTAAACTACATTAATTGGGGGAAGGTAGTAGACATTGGAAATTGGAAAGTATTTGTAATGATTTCCATCTTTACCAATGGTATCTAAATTGAGTGACGAAGGTCTTGAACTAATAAGTGATGAAGGTAATGCCTTTGGATTTGGGGTAGAAGATTTCTTTCTTGGACTACTTGATCCGATACTATCACCTTCGGAATCTGCTTGATCGTCTTCATCATTGTAGCCTTCACCACCAATTTCGGCTTCAACTTCTCCTTCCAAGATACCAGAATTAGCTTCAGAAATATCTGTGGAATTCGAGTTTCCTTCAGTTAGCCTGCCAAGGGTGTTATTCAAAGAATCAGTGACAAAAGTCCCTGATCCATTTTTATCTTCCACTTGAATCTCGACTTGATCTTGTTGGTCACCTAACTTACGAGCAGACATATAAGAATCTCTTAAATGCTTAGATCTACCTTGGACCAACATATCTTTTCTTTCAGCATAAAATGAAGGGTTTCTACCTCTAACCACTATTGGTTCACTTTGCAATTCAAACAAGTTGATTTCATTTCTACTATTATCAGGGTTGGCCACCAGGAATTCTTCATCAATGTAATCATCATAATATAAATCGGCGACAATGGCACTTAATTTAACTTTCAAATAGTAATAATGTTGAGCAGTCACATTCCCATTATTTGAAGTGGCATTCTTGAATCTTAACTTAGATACTGTGAAATAATTATCAATATCTCCATTCAACACTTGGGAATTATTCAAAGTTATGATTTGTTGGGAAGATACAACTGGTGTAAGATTAACATTGTCTTCATTGATCACCACTTTGTCATCTTTTTTATCTTTTTTTCCGGCAACGATAGCAATAGGTACCAGAGGATCATTTGGATGACTTGAATGAGCCGAGATTTCTAATTTAAACCATTTAACGACTCTGGTGGTAGTATAACCATATTCAGTAGTTTGTAATTTCAAGATTTTAGAATCTCCTTCTTGATAATCTTTGAATCCCGACAAATTGAAATTTACCGATACTTGAACGTAATTTCTTCTGTAACATGAAATAACTTTTGGATCTGACTTGACGATTTTATCTTGAGAATAATCACCTTGAGCAGATAATAATGCAGATATGTAGTTTTTATTGTCAAAGTTATTAGTTAATAACCTTCCATTCAAAAAACCTTTGAAATCAATATTGATGGCATTTTCCTTTTGATCTAACAATTTGAAATCATTATTCAACTGTTTACACTTTAAGTCAAGTAACCTAGATAATTTTTCCGGTTCATTATTAATTATTATGCCTAAAGCGTTTGGTTGAGGTTTCATTTTACATCTTTGTTTTCTTTTGGTGGCTCTTTCTTGGCTCTTAGCATCTCCATCTTCAAGACTTCTTTTTTCCGAACTTGATAACGAGACATCCTCGATCTGTTGACCGAAATGTTGTTGCTGGTAGGAAAGTTGATCCAATGGTTCATGCATTCCAGAAAAATTTGTATATCTTGAGTCCATATCTGGACCAGAACCATATAACCAATTTGGATCGAATTGTTTCATGTACTGGGATTGAGAAGCATTGCCTCCTGGAGACATTTGAGTAAGTGATACATGATTATGATGATGATACAGTAAAGAAGTATCTGGTGGGATATAAGAACCGTAATGGACTTGGCTTTCCGTCTTGGGATACTGAGACAGACCGTAGTTATAATCATTGATATTAGCCATATTGGAGGTTGAATGGTTACTCAAATTGGGGGTGAGCTCTGGGGGAACTTTCCAATTGATGAAATCATTATTACTAAGGAAATTGGCAAAATTCGATTGGATATCATCTTGGGGTTCGAGTAAATGAAGATTGTTGGACATTTGGTTATGGGACAAGGCATCAGGTTGGGAGCGATGATGAACCGAAGAATTGCCGGAAGTGGACGATCTTGATGCAAGATTGTTCGATGCATTGGAATTTGATGTAGAAGCGGGATCAGCTGCAAGAGCGGAGGTGGGAATACCTGTTTTGGAAGTTGGAGTTTGGTTTGACATTTGAGATCCGCCGATGGAATTTTGAGGCGGATTGGGAGTAGCTGTATTGGATACACTGCCTACCGAGTGGTTCAAGATGTCTGGCATGAACAAAGAAGCTAGGTCATCATAACCTCTTTTCTCGGCTTCCATATTCAAATTGTACGATAATATCTTGAACGGGCTAAAACTTGGTGCGACTTTGTGGATGCTCGCACGGATTGGGGGATGGGGAATTACTTGAAGCGGATGGGGAGCGGACGGGGAGCGGACTAAGACTGAGGCTGAGACTGAGACTGAGACTGAGACTGAGACCAGAAAGGGTAATTATGATGGAATATAAATAACTTAGGGGGGGCGAAATGTGACATATAAATACTACAAAGGTTATGTAGGTAGCTAAAATACGATTGAGGCATACATAACCATCGTAAGATCAACACGTGTTTTTGGTAACTCTATATGTTGGGAATGCAATTGGTCCAAACAAAAGGAATGCATTAGTGTATGATCCCGGTGCGGAGGCCCGGTGCACCAGCCGCAATGTTCGCTGCAAGTGCTGCAGATGGCGCGGAATCGGGCCGCCCTAATTCCCAATCCAGGAACGATGAGGTGACCTTCTGAAATTTTAGTGGCCTATTTTTGAGTGAGATCTGGTATATAGGCCAAACGTTCATAATTTCCTATTTTTACCACCGTAAATTAACATGATCCCCCGTAAATCTTTTATTTTTTTGCGCTTGTGTCTATTAAATCTACGGCTGATTCTTACCTGGGAAATGCTCAGCAGCCCGAATTTAGGAATAGACATTATTTTTTTTCTTTTTGCGCTTGACACTTGTATATCCCTTATTTCCTAACTCCCTTAACTCCCTCCCCTACTTATTTTCCCTATGCCCCTGCACCCTATGGCATCAACACCCCCTATAGTTGGATTATAACGGTGGATGTGACAGAATAAAGTGACTTCTTGGCAAAATAATTATTGACAATTAATTATAACAGAGAACATTCCTTCAAACGATGAAACATTTATTACTACTATTACTACTACACAATCAGTACTGGAACGTATATGCACCTGTAGGAATTGTTGGAACAGTTGGTGTAAAAGAGGGTACAATAAACTTTTGTTCTTTCGATGTAACATACCCAATTGGGACGGAAAATCTAGAGGAACAGTGCAGCCCGAAAATAACAGTCCAGGATACTAACCGGGATGTTGCCATGCATGACAGATTTTTCCGACTTTTGATCAAATGGAATTGCTTAGGAAATTTCACTGGCTTGCATGAAAGTGTTGTATGAAAAGTCACCCCACCACCTACTGCCGCATCATTTCTTTTTCCGCGTTGCATGCTGCATGGATGATCATCATGCATCTTCTGGAAGTTTTTCCGCCCCACAAGCAAACTAACTCAATTCCGCAGTGATCCGGTGTGATTCCGCACTTCCAATTCCGTTTGTCTCGGGGTTCAACATGGTACAACAAGAGCCTTTTGCCGTAGAGCAGTTCATGGACACCTATGAGACTGGCATTGATTATAATCTAGGTGAGACGTGTGTCGACTCAATTTCGTTGTGTGAAATTTTCAGTTTTTCCGGCCACCAGGAACCGGAAAAATTAAAGATCGATTTGACCCAACAACTATTAGATGCAAAGCTCACTTATGGCCATATTAGAGGAGGAGATAGCTTGAAACAAAAGATTGCAAACGTATATAATGACCGGTGCTGCCATAAGGAATCAGCCGTTACCAAAGACGATATAGTGGTGACTAATGGGGCAATAGGTGCCAATTTCCTCTTATTCTATGCCTTGGTTAATCCAGGTGATAAAGTAATTGCCGTAGATCCTACATATCAGCAACTTTCAAGTGTTCCTAACATGTTTTCAAACGGGAACGTTATCAAGTTTGAATTGAAAGAGGAACAGAAATATTTACCGGATTTGGAATATTTGCAGCAATTAATCGACACCCACCAACCCAAATTACTTGTGTTGAATAACCCCAATAACCCAACTGGAGCTGTATGGGGAAATGATGTACTTGGGAAGATCATTGATATATGTCGAGCTTCCGGGGTTTATGTCATGTGTGATGAAGTATATGCCCCACTTTATCATTCGTTTGACGGAGAACCCCCCAAATCGGTGGTCAGTTTTGGGTACGACAAAGCCATTTCCACCGGATCAATGTCGAAATCTCTCTCGATGGCTGGAGTAAGACTCGGATGGGTGGTGTGTAGAGATGCACAGTTGAGACATGGTCTATTTGAAAAGAGAGACTACAATACCATCTCTGTGTCTATGGTGGATGAGATAATCAGTGACTTTGCTCTAACGTACCATAAACAGATATTGGCTCGGAACTACCAGATTTGTAAACTGAATTTAACTATGATTGACGAGTTTGTTAAACTGTCCAATGGGGTTATTTCCTGGATCAAGCCAACTGGTGGCAGCACATGCTTTTGGAGGTTTAATGTTAAATTATCTACGTACGATATGTGTGTGGACTTGGCCAAAAACCATGGAGTATTGATGGTGCCAGGGGAAGTATTTGGAGACCGTAAAGGTTATTGTAGAGTCGGGTTTGGCAATAGTACCCAGGATTTGCAAGGGGGGTTGCCTATCATCAAGAAGTATTTGCAGTCAAAGGGCTACTGGTATAACAGTGGATGAGATGCATTATATATTTTTAGAAATAGCTGCACGGAAGAGATCACAAAGTCTAAACTATATTACAAAAGACTATATATAAATAAACATCAAAATAAACAACCAAACTTTACCCACAAACTATAGTGTATTGTCTCCGATTTTCACTCACCCGGTCAATTGTCTTTGAACCTAGTCCCACGTCATAAGGCCCACGTCATAAACGCTCAGAAAAAAAAAATAAAAAATAAAAAAAAATAAAATTAATTAAATCCCACATCGAGTAAGATGTCCGTCGAACCATGGACATGTGCAGAATACCAAATAGATGTACCTTACCGGTGGGGGTGATAGCCTTGGATGCATCCATAAACTTTAAATGGGTAACAAAGGTCAGTGAAGAAAGCTAATAGCTGAAATTGGCAGAGCCGTACCACTGAAATAAACTCGAGATAAAAATAGAATTTGAAAATAAAAATAACGGCCAGTTAAACAATAAAGAATACCCCTTTAAAGCCAGCAATCACAATAACAACCGCGTCGAATAAACTTACTATATATATAATATATAGTCTAAAATAATCTTCTTATTTCTGTCAGTTACTGTTTAACTTGTTAAATTATACTGTGTTCTCCCAAGTTTCTTTTTCGCATCCAGTTGAAGTTGAACACCAAACAGGAAATCGGGAAAAAAAAATATCCTAATTAATAGTGGAAAATCTAGACAAATCAGAATATAAAAAAAAACCGACATCATGGCAGACTTATCATATTCAGGCAGGACAGTCAACAAGGTATTCAACCAAGACTTTGTAATTGATCAACGGTTCAAGATCGTCAAGGAATTAGGTCATGGAGCTTATGGAATAGTATGCTCTGCTAAATATGACGATTCGTCCGATGGCAGTTACGTCGCTATCAAAAAAATCACCAATATTTTTTCAAAAAAAATCTTATGCAAGAGGCTGTTACGGGAATTGAAGCTACTTCAATTTTTCAGAGGTCATAAAAACATCACCTGTCTCTATGATTTGGACATAATACCAAATCCCATGACCGGGGAATTTAACGAAGTGTATCTTTACGAAGAATTGATGGAATGTGACATGCATCAGATCATCCGGTCGGGTCAATCTTTGACCGACCAACACTACCAGCTGTTCATATATCAGGTGTTGTGTGGATTGAAGTATATCCATTCGGCTGACGTGTTGCATAGAGATCTAAAGCCGGGAAATCTCTTGGTCAATGCCGATTGTGAATTGAAAATCTGTGACTTTGGATTGGCCAGAGGCTTTAGTGAAGATCCCGAACAGAATGCAGGGTTCATGACGGAATATGTGGCCACCCGGTGGTATCGGGCTCCCGAGATTATGTTAAGTTTCACCAATTATACGAAAGCCATTGATATTTGGTCGGTGGGGTGTATTTTGGCCGAATTGTTGGGGGGAAAACCATTGTTTCGGGGAAAAGACTATGTTGATCAGTTGAATCAAATCTTGTTGATATTGGGTACTCCAAAGGAAAGCACTTTGACGAAAATTGGCTCCATCAGAGCCCAAAATTACGTCAAATCTTTGCCGTATATGAGGAAAGTTGAATATTCCGAGTTGTTTCCTACCGTTAATCCTTTGGCCTTGGACTTGTTGGAGAAAATGTTGACTCTTGATCCTTATGAAAGAATAACTGTAGATGAAGCTTTGGAACATCCGTATTTCCAAGTATGGCATGATCCACAAGATGAACCGGAATGCCAAGTAAAGTTTGACTTCAAGTCCTTTGAAACCACCGACGATTTACCCACCATGAAACAAATGATTATTGATGAAGTTAAACTGTTTAGGGAGTTTGTAAGAAAGCCAATTCACGAGCAGCAGCAGATCCAGTTACAAATCCAGTTGCGGACCAAACAACAGCAGCAACAGGAACAACACGAACAGCAACAACAACAGCAGCATCAGAACCAGTTCGAGGCTATGGTAAGTAGCCCGGCCCCTCATATGAATGCAGAGGTCAATACCGACTCATTGGATAACACAAATGTACAGTATTATGAATCAATTCCTAAACCCCAAGAAATAGATGAATTTACCTTCACTAGAGGGGAGATGGAACCTAATAATGAGGATTTGTTTCGGTTGGAAGAGGAGTTGGGCTTTGGTATGGATGGTAATTCCTTTAATAATTTGTAGAATAGTGAATATATAAGTGAGCCATGCATTATTAATTTTTTGCAGCCATTTTCTAGCGTGGTACCGTGAATCTGCCACGAGCCTCCGTCGGCTGGTACCGCGAACCGACCTAGAGGTCTTCACCAACTGGTGTAAGGGGGTCTATCCGGCTTTTGACCATCGGATCTAACCACATAACATAACATCTGTGGACTCATTACTGTCCCATAACAGGAAACACAAAACACACAACTTGTAAATGGACAATTGGCTCTTCAACAGATCTAGATGGCGTGTGACTCGTAGTAACCGGGGAAATGGCATACATGCAACAGTAAGAAACAATGCAATATCAAAGCTAGTTAATAGTACTATTACTAGTTTCTCTGACCCTTTAATGAAAGTGGTCAGTGTGGAAAGTCATATTAGGTATGAAGAACTTCCTTATTGCCAGACTATTCAAGAGTTTCTAAACCTTTCAAGACTTGATGTGGATAAATGGTTGGAATATTACAATATACTAAATGAGTCTACATCCACCGGTCGTATACACCGTAACAAGACATTACTTGAGTTTCTTGGAGTTCGTATCCATATGTTGATCGATATGAAGATCATATGTACTCAAAGATATAACTACAAAGCTTGTAATCTTCTGCACCTCATGCCTGTTTTGAATCAAGACCTTGAAAGGTGTCCCGTAGAACTAGAGACCATACAAACTGTGCTAGATTTAAGAGGGAAGGATCTTATTGACGTAGCAGGATTTTATCATATCCCAGTACCTTCTTATCTCGTCCATAGGTCGATTCTTGAAATCCTTGGCTGTAACCTTAGCGTAATTAGTACTACAAGAAGTAGAGCTAACAAGTATAACAAATCAGTAGTGATGCTTGACAGACAATTGCAACGGTTTCCTAATAGAGACGGCCAGATGTGTCGGGTGAAGATTGATACAATACAATCTATATTTAACTTGAAGGGAATAGAGTTTGAATCTGTTGCTGGATTCCTTGGCACATTAAATGAGTCCCATTCACCTGAAAACATTTATAATATCTGCAATTATCGATTAATACTAGAAGAGTTTGGGGTAAATGCAAAATTCGTAATTGATCATTGCAATATAAGAGCCGCTACTTATAATTCACGGATAATTGATCCAGATGTCCCTTTAATGCCCGTCAGAAATAAGAATGGTCAGAGTATTCCCATGGAACTTGTAACAATTAGATCGATACTTGGCTTGTCTGAAGACGAAGCTTTCTATTCCCATCGACTCTTCCAGAGCTTTTCGAGAAATTACCATAGAGATTTACTCTTCATATTCGGGGTTAACGTTAAGAAAGTCATCGATGATGATATTACAAAGTCCAAGAAACAGAATGCTGTTTTGTTCGACCCCGATAGACCATTGGTACCGGTTCCAAATATAGACGGCCAATATTGTCCAGTAAATATAACTACTGCTAGATTAATTCTGGAATTATCAGACGCCAGCTGTATGATAGTTAGTGAATTCTACCGTAACTCGAAACCTTACCTAAACCGAAGGGCTTTACTTAGCGATGTTGGTGTCAGATATTTGAATTCAAATTTTAAAGAATTGGATTTTACAAAGACGATTGCAATTGAAACAGAGGTTGGTCAAGTAATGGAAGGTATAGTATAAACTGTGTTGATAATGCTAGTATAGTAATAGAACAATCTACAAGTATGATTTACAGTCCTCGTGGCCCTTGTATATCTATGGACGAACAGTATACAAATACGATTTAAGCCCTCATAGCCCTTGTATATCTATAGAACCTACGAAATTATGTACCGGATAATATCCCCGTTACTTCCCAAGCACCAAAAACTTCTCCCGTCTATAACCACATTATAGATTTTCCCATCAGAGTACCAGAAACTCAAATTGATAGCACAAACTGGGATCTCCACCGAAGGTACCAATTTATCGTTCTTGATTGGATGGACGATGGACAGATATTCCTTTTTGGAATCTTCAGCTAAACTGGTATAATGCTTACGTTTTCTCGTTTCATAAAGAGTATGATAAAGTCCCTGGATTCCTTTAAGTTGATCTTGGAATTCTTCCAAATTCACTTGGGAAGGAGTATGAGATATTGGCTGATCTTGGTGTAAAATACTATTCATATTATTAACGCTGCCGCTTAATGAATTGGCAAGAGTTAAATTGAGTGGCAGTTCTTTGGTTCGGAGTTTCGGGGTTCTTTTTTGGGCCAACAAATTAGATACTTGTGATTGGGATATTGTGTGGGGAATGGCCAGTTTTTTTGATTTTTTCTGGACGGGTCTTTTCATCTTTGGGAGGGCTTTATAATCCACTTCCCAGAATATGACTTTCCCGTCCTGGCCAATACTAACCAACCGGTATAATGAACTATTTGGCTTTGTATCTTCCAATTCATTTTCAAGTATTTGTTCTTGTTTAATGAAGGCAACTTTGGTGATGGTGTTTGTATGACTCTTCAACCGACATAATAACTTGATTTCTTTGATGGCTGGAGGGTAGAAATGGGATTCTTCGTTGGTGTTGGAAGAAACATCGAACGAGGTTGTAGGCGAAGTTATAGTTGGTGATAAAAATAGACTTAAACTGTTGGAAGGGTTTACAGAAGAAGAGCTATTGACAGTAGTACTTCTCGATCTTCTTCCCTGATTATTGGTTGAACTTCCGCCTTTATTGACAAGGGCACTTACATTGAAATACCCCATTCTGAACAATTCAATCAAATCTCCACTCCCAGTGACCGCCAAAAACTTGAAATCAGGAGAAAATTTCACATCCTTGATCCCGTAATGGAAATAGTTGGAGAGAATATCCGATACGATAGACTTGTTTTGACCATAATCTTTGGCAAAACTGTACGCCAACTGAATGATTCTAACAAGCCCGTCGTCACTTCCAATGGCAAGTAACATGGGATTCAAATTGGCAGAAGAATGGGACTCTTGAAGTATAGATACTGTTGAGTTCAAGCAAGTTATTGGTTTATAACTTAACTTGATATGGCCAATGATTTCAGACTTATCTACTTCAGAATTGAAGGGACTGAGATCGAATTTCTTGAAGTAGGTCACAAATTGATCTTTATCGTCTATAACTTTATTATATTTGTCACTATAGTTGGAGAATGGGTTGACGAAATAGACTTCTCCATTGGAAGCCCCTGCCACAATCACGAAATGATAGCTTGGATGGTGGATTATATCAAGACAGGTGATTGGGTGGTTGGTTAAATTAGTGGAATACTTGATACTACCATTCAATTCGGGTCTTGGCATTGAATTGATATTGAGTAGTAGTTTATAGGTCAAGGTTTTCAAATTTAAGAGCAAGATTTCGCCGGAATTCAATCCAAAAACAGCGAACGGAACTCGATGGAAATTGAAGGTTTTCATGCAAGTTATGATTAGACTGTTCTTCAATTCGAATCTTAAAATCGGGGTTTCCACCGTATGATTATACCATTTACTCAGTTCTTCCGTTGCGAGTAGTGAAGTATATGGTTTATTTGATTTCACCGTGGAAGTATGTTTGAAGTTTGAATCCTGATCCAAGGCAATGATATTAATCACATTGACATTGGCAGATATTAGTAATTTACTGGTGTTAAGTGACAGGATTTCGTCATGGTACGTGCCATGATCGAAATTGATTAATTTATGGAAAATCCCCGGATTTTTCCCGGAAAAACTGGCGATCAAATCGACAAAATTGTCAAACAATAAATTGAACAGATCAAAATCGGAAGACTCTCTATTGATTCCCGCCGACTTCAATAACTTATTGAAGTTATTGGTTAGTTTGGCAAAAGGATTTTTACTATCGATACGATTGGTATCGTCAAAAGGATTAGCGTATCTCGGATTATTATCGAGATACAAAAATTCGGATAAACAGCCAGGATTTAAATGGACTAAATAGAACGGATCGGGCATCATGGATCCCACGTTGGCGGCAATTTGCATTCCTCCGTCTAATGTGTTGGTAGCAATTTTATTATCTATAACTTTATCAAATAGTCTTGTGATATGACTTGGTAACGATACATAAGTATTTGATTCGAATATCCCGGGGCCCGGATTCAATACTGGTCTTGCGATATTGAGATACGTATCGCTAACTTTAGCGATATTACTTGTTCCTGCTGAAGATAATGGCCATGTAAAACATGAAACCGACTTTGATATGCTGAAATCATTAGCGAAATGGGTATTTTGATGAAGTTCATTTATACCAGGAGCGACCGACGAAAGGAATGAAGTTAGAGGAGGAAGTTCCTCCGAGGTAATTGAAGTCAGAGTCATTGAGATACGGGGTATCAAAGTGGAAGATACTGAGTCGCTGAGTTGGTTGTGGTGCGAGAGATCTTGGAGATGCGGCGGGGGTACAACCTTGTTAGCGCTAGTGGCACACAATAGGGGCCATTCGCGGGGGTTGAATATATGAACAAGCGAGCAATTCGGAGTTCCCAATTGGGTAGCGTTCCCGTATACAGGCAGAAGCACAATCAACCCATTGAACTGAACTCTATACAAATATATCAAACGTATTTGTGGATAAACCGATACCCTAAGTGATTTATACACCGAATCCATACCTTTCTAAATACATGCCTCGGTCTATTGATAGTATCCTTTTTTTGCAGCCATTGAGATTACCATTTTCGCCAATTTTGAGAGAATGAAGTTAGTTGCTGAAAGTTATTACCACAAACTCTCATACTGCACTATATAACATCTCCCAACAACGTATATTATAAACATCTAAGCAACGTATTATAAACATCTAAGCAACGTATTACAAACATCTAAGCAACGTATACACAAACATCTCCACCAACGTATATAAACATCTCTACATATTCCTACATTACCGGTACAGCCACACCCAATCCTATATACAGTACTTTCTCTCACCAGTTATCAGACGCACCTCATAACTGCGAATAATGTTCTTCTTATGACACATTTGCTGAATTTACCATAGATGCCAGCACATCAAAAAATGTCCTAAACACCTGGAAATTTCACCAGTAGATTCGCCGGCGTCAGAATGTATACACCCGTGAAATCGGCGTGTTTCTGGCCCCCATATCACCGCCGCCTCCCGAATCTATTATCGGTTTTTGCTCCTCCGGCAGAGATGCTATCAACAGCGGGAAAATTGCCCGCCAACGCCACCGGTTCCCTCTTGTACCCCAGCGCCACCGCCGGCTCCCTCTTCTACCCCAACGCCCTCCACAAGCACCACCACACAACGGCCACCAGCACCACCACAACGGGGCCTCAGACGCCAGACATCACCAAAACCGCAAAAGCAAAGTCGTGCACCCCCCACCTCGCGGTCGATTGCACCACAAAAAATTGTTCCTCCCTGAGCCATTCCGTCCTGAAAAGTTTTTATTCATCCCGACAAATCCGGTGGACTGCGATTAAATCGAATCTGAATCCAAATTTATCCCATACATTAACGGATAGAATCTCGTGTCATTTATTCCCGGTATTTGATTGATCCCCCCATATCCCCGTTTCAGTCAGGTTTTTGTTCCGTCAGGTGTTCCCTTCCTGCCCCCTCAAGCGTTCCCATTTTTGTGCCTCATTTTTTCTGTTTTCGACGAAGCAAAAACTGGAAAATAAACAAGTCGCACCCGGACACCCAGGCATTGATCTCAACCGATGATTAATTATGGCCGTACCCCAAGCAAATAATAATAATGGTAAGAGTCTGGCCAATTCTGGGGCTAGATTTCGGCAGAGAAAAATCTCCGTTAAACAACCATTAACTATATATCAACAAAAGGATCTTCCGGCCCAAGATTTAGTCAATGAATTGGAACATAGTCAAGTTCATCATTTACATAATTCGGGAGGTTCAACTCAACAACGGGACTTACATTCAATAGAGACTGGGGTTGATAAAAATGAAGAAGATGAAGTTCATCTTCAACAAGTTATCAATGCTGCCCAACGGGCTTTATTAAGTTCCAAAACTGAAGAGGCTAAAAAGGATGTTTATATTCCAACTCCCGACGCTTCAAGACTTTGGCCTGAAGGTAAACAATATTATAGTGATCATGATTTTATAGAACCTGAAACTTATATTAAATTCAGTGCTCAAGTCGAAGATACCATTGGTGTGGAGTATAATATCGATGAAGTTGACGAAGAATTCATCAAGACAATGAATAAAAAAGATCCCAAAATATCGGAACTAGAATTCGAAATGGTTGTTAGCAAATTTGAAATAATCATTGATGAAAAACAACCGTTTTTATCAATGGATCCTTCCAAGATTTTAACTTATAAAGAGTTAAGTTCGTTTATAATAGAGGAAGTCAAATCTTCAAGTAAAAATAAACCTTATGTTCAACTAGGTTCTGACTTAAAATATGTTTCTGCTAATACTTTGAAAGATCGATTATCAAAAGAATTAAATTATGACCCTTTTAATACTATGTTTGATAAACATCCATTTTCCGAGGATAAAAAGAATAACCCCAAACCAATAGGTAAATTACTTAACTTATTCGGTGAACAAATCTATAATCATTGGAAGGAACGGAAAATCGCCCGTAATGGTAAGTCAATTGCCCCAGCTTTGAAATTTGAAGATCCAAATGCAAATGAAAAAGATAATGATAATGATCCATATATTTGTTTCAGAAGGAGAGAATTTAGACAAGCTCGTAAAACAAGAAGAGCTGATACTCTCGGGATTGAAAAAATCCGTTTATTACAGAAATCTTTACACCGGGCAAGAGATATCATGTTTAATGTAAGTCAAAGAGAAATCACTAAATTGGAAATGTATAAGCTGGAAGCAAAAGTGTTCAAACTTAGATCCGATGCCAAAGCGGTTAAAAGGAAGGCTTATCTCAGTGTTGATGATGATCATTTGTATTACCCTCATAAAAAGAAAATTCAAAAGATCAAACAACAAGAAGAAGAAGAAGAACGTGAACGTGAAAGACAAGCAGAAATTGCTAGAATTAAACGGGAAAAGAAAGCGGCAAGAGATCAAAGAGGCGATTCAAATGTTGGTGCTAGTAATGCTAATGCCAGACCAGATGCCACTGCCAATTCAACGTCGTCTTCTCAACCTTATGTGAAATTACCACCATCTAAGATTCCTGACCTTGATTTAGTAACTGTGTCGTTGGTCCTCAAAGAGAAGAATGAAACCATCAAAAGAGCCGTTTTGGAAAAATTACGTAAACGCAAAGAACAAGATAAAGGATATATTAATTTCACTGATGATCCTTATCAACCTTATTTCAATATATCTTCCAACAAGAAGTTATTATCTAAGGAATTACAACATGTACCATATTCTTCCATAGCATCGGCTGATGTTCATCAAATGAATACTTCCAATACTTTAAGTACAAAATTGAGACAACTTTTAGAATCGGAATCGAAACCTTTACCCGGTACCAAAACCTTTAGTGGTAAAAACGGGGAACTTATTCCTTCGAAACCATTTACTCATTTACAAACATTACTCCATGATCAAGAATCCAATGGTCAAAAAAGTTATATTTCAACATTGATAAAAAATATTGAACTGCGTAACTTTAATAGTTACGTTAATGGGTTTGGTAGTGCCGAACCAAGTGACGAAATAAATAATCCAAATGTTTCAGATCCAATTTATAGATTAAGAAGAAGAGTTGGAAGATTGAATAGAAGTTTTGTTGATAGAAGAATTTCTCAATCTTATGATCCAGTCAATGAGTTCTTAAATTTGGAAGCTTCAGAAGAAAAAGATGACGAGTCAAATGGTTCATTGGCCGAAAATATTAACATTGCCAATGTATATACATCTAATGATGATGCAATCAAAAGATGGAAATCCAATTGGAGATTTGATAATGAAAGCACAAATGAGTATGAAAGTAATATCGATCAACCGTTTAGTCTAGATCCTTCCAAATTGAACTGTATCAGTGATGAAACTCAATCAATTAGATTCGGGTCAATGTTATTATCGAAATCGTATGAGTTACTTCGAGAGTCAGTTCATCAAAGACAACAAGCTTATATTCAACAAGTTAGAATGAGAGCTGCTCTTCAACAACAACTGATGCGGAATAATGCAAGACAGTTGCAACAACAAAGAAGTCAACTTTCTCTGACAAAGCAAGAATCATCAAATCAAACCTTGGCCAGTAATGCCCCAAGCTCAACTGGACCTCAATCAAAATAATGAATAGCTCTGGTAGCTTTCATTATATACATTATCTAGCCTGTATCATAGTTAGCATCAAATCGTAATAATGCATATAATAATACACCCTGTTACCACCACCGCTACAAGAAATTATTTCTTCGTTTATGCTTAATCTATAAAATCTATTTATAACTCTTTTTATCTAAAACAACCCATCAATTTGTCCATCTTCATTGACTTCCACATTCATGAACCCAGCATGAGTTGGTAAACCAGGAATTGTCATGATTTCAGCAGCTAATGCATATAAATACCCGGCACCTGCTGAACATCTAACTTCTCTAATTGGAATTGTAAATCCTGTTGGTACACCTTTCAAAGCTGGATCATGAGATAAGGAATACTGAGTTTTGGCAATACAAATTGGTAATTTATCATATCCTTGTTGAGTGTAAGTTTCAACTTGTTTTCTAGCTAAAGGAGATAATTCAATATTAGCAGCTCCATACATTTTTTGGGCAATGGTTAAAAGTTTATCTTCGACAGAAGAGTTGACATCATAAAGGAATTGATGTTCAGTTGATTTGGTTGGTGATTCAACTGCTTCGGCAACAGCCTTAGCTAATTCAAGAGCTCCTTGACCACCTTTAGCCCAATGATTTGTGGCAACGGCATAATCTGCACCAGCTAATTTGGCTTGTTTTTGAATAAGTTCTAATTCCGCTGGAGTATCAGTTTCAAACTGGTTAATTGCAACAACAACAGGTACATTATATTGTTTAACGTTGGCGATTTGTTTGGCCAAATTAGCACATCCTTTTTCTAAGTATTCCAAATTTTCTGTCAAGTATTCT
This sequence comes from Yamadazyma germanica, assembly GCA_030574815.1. Classification (NCBI taxonomy): domain Eukaryota; kingdom Fungi; phylum Ascomycota; class Pichiomycetes; order Serinales; family Debaryomycetaceae; genus Yamadazyma; species Yamadazyma germanica. The sequence continues at coordinate 123,241 of JAJMFS010000019.1, read as the reverse complement.
TCCGGTAAACTTTGACCTGGTTTAACATCAGGTGCACCACCATGTAATTTCAAAGCTCTTGAAGTTGCAACCAAAACAACAGTATCAGGTTTATAACCAGAAGCTCTACATTTGATATTAAAGAATCTTTCACCTCCCATAGTGAAATCGAAACCGGCTTCGGTAACGACGAAACCTTTTTCTCCACTATTAGTTGGATTAGAAGGAGAAGTCAATTTCAAGGCTAATCTATCAGCAATAACAGATGATGCACCAATAGAAATATTAGCAAAAGGTCCAGCATGGACGAAAACAGGAGTACCTTCTAAAGTTTGCATCAAGTTAGGTTTGATAGCATCTTTCAAAAGAGCTGTCAAAGCACCAGCAGCTCCAATATCTTCACAAGTGATAGCTACACCAGTTTCCTTTTGAGTACCAACAACAATCTTACCAATTCTTTGTCTCATATCTTTCAAAGAGGTTGATAAGGCTAAAATGGCCATCAATTCAGAAGCAACAGTGATATCCATACCCGATTTTCTTGGAGGGAATTTGGATGCTTCATTTTTACCTTCTCCAATTGTGATTTCTCTGACAAATCTATCATTACAATCGACAACTCTCTTTATAGTAATAGATTCTGGATCGATATCTAATTTGGCAAACTGAGTGATTTCTTCATCAGTCAAATCATCCGGATTGGTCTTTGAAATTCCCAATTTCTTGAGTCTTTCAATCATTGAAGGAGTGAAAGTTCTGGTACCTTTCTTTGATGGCACTAATCTCTTGAAAAAACCTTTAATAGATTTAGAAGTATGTTCATGGAACATTCTTGTATCAACAGCAGCACAAAGTAAGTTTTGAGCGGCAGAGATAGCATGAATATCACCAGTCAAATGCATGTTAAATTCATCCATAGGAATGACTTGAGAGTATCCTCCACCAGCAGCACCTCCTTTAACACCAAAGGTTGGCCCCATACTTGGTTGTCTAACATTAGCAATAGAATTATACCCTAAATGAGCCCCCAAAGCTTGGGTTAAACCCATAGTAGTAGTACTTTTACCTTCACCTAAAGGAGTTGGAGTGATACCAGCTACAAGAACATAATTACCCTTTTCTTGAATGGAACCTTCAGCAAAATCATCAAGACGATTTATGACCAGTTTCGGATCAACTTTAGCTTTATAATGACCATAAGGTTCCAATTCATTTTCCAAAAGTCCCAATTCTTTGGCTATAGTAGTGATTTTTTTAGGTTGTTGAGCCCTTGAAATTTCAATATCAGAGGGGACTTTTTCCTTCAATTCCAAAGGTAATGGCTTGAAAGCATGTTGATGATTTTGTTTGTCTTGTAAAACAGCAGCATCAAAAACATTTGAACATAACATGGCAACAGTCATGGGACCAACTCCACCAGGTACTGGAGTTAAATATTGGACTTTTTGCAGAGCTGAAGAGAAATCAACATCACCCACAAGTCTTCTACCATTTTTAGCAGTTGGATCTTCTTTATAATTGATACCAACATCAATGACAATGGCGTCAGATTTCAACCATTCCCCTTTAACATATTCAGGAATACCAACAGCTGCTACTACGATATCAGCGTTTGATAACACTTGTGGTAAATCCCCAGTATATCTATGACAAATAGTAACGGTACAATCTTCATTTTTTAACATGGCAGCCACTGGGTTACCAACAATGTCTGACCGACCAATAACCACAGCATTCTTACCTCTTAAATCAACACCAGTAGTCTTGATCAATTCAATTACTCCACTTGGAGTACAAGGTTTAAACAATGGAGTTCCTCCTCTTTTGGCCAATTCTCCAACATTGTATCTACCAAACCCATCAACATCTTTTTCTTTACTAACATAGTTGGTAACAAGGGTTTCATTGATATGCTTTGGTAACGGTAATTGGATAAGTAAACCATGGACCTTTGGATCGTTATTCAAGTTTTCAATTTGTTCTAATAATTGTTCTTCGGTGATATTTTCATCATATTTAAGTAAACGAGAATTAATGTTTGAAGACTTTGCTGCCTTCAATTTTGAATTCACATAAGCTGAAGAATCGGGTCTACCACCGACTTGAATAATTGTTAAATTCGGTTTGAACTTTAAATCTTCAAAAGAAGTGGAGTCCAAATTACTGAACTTCTCTTGATTATATTTCAACACTCTTTCAGCAATATTACTTCTGATTTGTTTAGCAAGTTTCAATCCGGATATCACAGTTGCATCAGCTGCAATATTTGACGCATGGAAGCTTCTAATGCTTTGGCATACATTAAATGATCTAGGTTTTATATTAAGCCTTATTGAGGGAGTTTTAACTCTAAGCATATTCAATCAATAATCAAGTCAAATAGTCCCAAAGAGATATATATATATAAATAAACTCGATTAACTCTGGTCTATAATTTAATTGCAATAATAAAAGAAATGGAGATGAGTAGCGGTTATCTGCAGGAACAAAACCAGAAATTATGGGAAAATTCAGGGCCGGAAAAAATTTTTCACCGGCGATGAGTCACCGGGGGGGTAGAATATGATTGGCTGGTGGCCTGGAGTTGCTAGGGCTGAGGCCCTGGATGTTACAGCGAAGAAGTGAACCTAATTAATAGAGTATATATATATATTGGATATATGTCATGGATTGATTAGATGGTACAGATCGGATAAAATAAAGTAAATATGATAAATAAAGATAAATAAAACCAGGGTCAAACGGCTGTTCGAAATGGAGAAATGGATCCTGTTGGAGTCAGTGCCTGCCTCAGAACGAGTCAGATGGAGGTATCGAGCGAGTCAATATCCGCATTGGCATGTGGCACTTTTCCTGCACGGCTTGCCGGTTTTGTTTTGGCTGCAAACTATATTAAGATTAATATTATATGCATTAACTATATTAACTATATTACACGAATCACGTTCTTATTGGGTTTCTTGACGAAGTTGGTTTAACATAGCTTGAGTTCTCATGAGAGTACTGTCGCTATTTATAGAGATATTACTATGGTTAACTGCAACTCCGTTTCTACGTTGGGTCAATCTCCTCTTTAAGTGGTTAACACTTTCGTATTCGGGTGGACTACTCGATGCACTTCTATCAATTTCATGGCCCATAATTTGACTATCATTAGCATCAACATCCATATCAATCTGATCGCTCGACATGGATGTATAAAACGATAATGCTTTTTTCCGTCTTTCGTAACTTCTTCCTTTCAAATCATTGTCGGTGGTTTTCAAGCTGGAACTTGACGGGCCACTTAATCTTAATCTTTCAAGTAATGTTTCCATTGCCGTACTCTGACTGGAGGTTAGATCATTATCGGCTTGATCATCATCATCGTCATCTTTGCTTCCATCTCCTTCTTCATCTCCATCTCCTTCGTCAATGTCTTCGGTTTCTGATTTCTTCTCTGAAGTTTCTTCCTTCTTTGACAGATCGGCCATTTCTGCCGCTTTCTTGTTCTTCTTCTCTTCAACAATTCTCTTTCTAGCTTCGGCTGCATTCTGTTCTTCTTCCTTTTGGATGTTTTCTACATGTGCTTTTTTGAATTCTGAAACAAATGACAGGATTTTATCGAAAAAAGTGTTTTTACTATGCTTATCATTAACGTTTTCACCGAAATATTCCATAAGCGAATGAAACTCTTTCATAGTTTGACTCAAATGAGATTGTAAAAGGGAGTTTTTGATTTTGGCACTTTCTAAAGGTGAAGCTATTTTCTTTAACACCCTATCTTCTGGATGCAATACTGAGGGATCACTTAAATTACCTTTTGTTATTGATGCAGATACGGCTTCAATCTGTCGCTCAAATTCCTGACAGTCATTTTCAATCTGTTCGATATTCAAATTCAGAATATGTAAAAGAATATTCAATTCATCAACAAAAGACCCGTATTCTGGAAATGTATTTCTGACAATCTTTTCAACATAATGAATGAAATGCAAAGAGCTTGTATCATCTTTCATGAACTTGAGTCTTTGCAAAGTGCCCAACCGGAACCCTAAAGCTTTTTTAGCATCATCATTCATGAAATTTCCAACTGCTCTGATAAGACCAAGGACATGTCTTAAATTATCGGATTTTCTGATGGATTTATTAGCATCATCAATTATCCGTATTTTTCTAAGCATATCTAAATAATCCTTACCAAAAGTGTTGATTAACAAAAGAGCTCTTGAACGGGATTTCCAGTAATGTCTTAAATTGAAACATAATTCCAAATACAATCTGTCAGGCCTCTCCAATTCGTACGCATCTTTTTTAGGCTTTGAATTTGGATTTGAAACTTCCCAAGAATATGGCTTGAAATTACGAAGACTTGTTTCATTGATTTCAGACAAAATATCTGAATTGAAGAATTCCAACACCGTGACATTGTCGACGATGTCTTTATCACAATGCAACACCTTAACGATGAAATCTTCCACTTCGATGTTGGCAAACATATGAAGGTTGATCCCAAATTGTTGAGCCAAATCTCTTGTAAGTAAAGATACCTTTTTTTGGGTATCCTGAGACGTTTTCGTTCCCAGAAGATCTTTTCTTAATTTCATAGCAGCTGATTTGATTGCAAAATGACGTTCAAAGTCTTCAAGGATCCCGTCATCTTTCAATTTGTCAATATGTTTACTATGCTCAATATCATTCCAGAACGTGTTATCTATATCATCAATCTTTTCCCAATGCATTTGCTTAAGTTTATTTTTAGGCTTCAATGATGGGATAACTGCCATTGGATCCGGAGGAGCAGATTCTTCCTTTTGGATATTTCCTGAAGGAACTCGAGATCTAGGTAATGGGGAACTCGTACCAGAAGGAGATGAAAGAGGCAATGGTGGTGGCGGTGGCGGTGGTGGTGTACCAGAAGCTGACCTGTCGCTCGTAAGCAAAGGAGGTAATGCAGGAGGAGGGGGTGGTGGCGGCGGAGGGGCTGGTGGCGGTGGGGCTCCTTGACCAGAAGGAGTATTATTTAGCATTGGTGGAAGCGGTGGTGGTGGTGGTGGTGGCGGAGGTGCTGGTGGAGTCGATATAGCACTCCCACCCGATCCAGATTTATTCAATTTCTCCAAAAATTGTGGAATTGGGGGAGGTGGTGGTGGAGGTACTGAAGGAGACGAATCCTCGGATGTACGTTCCTGCTGCTTTTCAGCTCTCATAAAGAAAGGTGGCAACGGAGGGATTGATGAAGGAAGCTTGTCAATTTTATCTGCTTGATCATTATCTTCATTATAATCATGGAAATCAAACTCATTACTGTCATCTTCGATTTCTGACGGAAATTGGTTACTAAATATAGGAGGAGGAGTTGGAGGACGTCTGAGTCTTGGAGATGTCTCTGGTGGATCTCTAAGCTTAGCAAATTTCCCGTGATGTTTGAGGGATTTAGGTGGTTTAAAATGGGAATCATCGATATAAATTGGATTTTTCTCTGTCCCGGTATCAGATCTACTTGACTTCGGAATAGTTGAGGTTTCACTTGATCTCCCTAATCGAGATTCCAACTCATCGATCATAAGATTTTTTCCCTTGGGAACAATGAATGACGATTTTATAGGTGAGAGGGAATCATACTCTTTATTTCTTTCGACAACTTGATCCTTAAATTCAGCCACTTCTTGTTTAAGTTTAATTATTAGTTTTTCTTGTGCTACAATTTTATCAGCACTTAAACTATTCTCACCCCTTAAAGTTTCAATTCTATCATCATCACCAAAATTCCGGAGTCGTTCATTTTCTTCCTTTAACTTCGAAATTTGATCCATTAAAGCTTGCTTTTCATAATCTTGTTGTTTCGTGAAATCACGCAAAGATTCTCTTGAAGGCTTAAGCGTCAACTTATCATCAGTTTCAGAGATGCCTTCGATAGATATTTGCTGAAGGGTCCTATCAATATATTTCAACAATTTATGAGTATCGTCAGCAGCAAGTTGTGAATTCTTCAAAGAAATTAATTTCGCTAGAATGGACTTTAAATCAAATTCACTTGAAATATCTGATTTCATATATTCTTGCTTCAATTTTTGAAATATTCCATCGATATCTTTATCATCGGTTTCGTAAGATGTAACACTTTGAGAATCTTCAAGACCCAAACCAAAATATGTCGAATAATCATCTTCAGCATATGATTCGTATCGTTCTATTTCTTCATTAATTCTTGGATCACTGATGACTCGTAATTTATCAGTGATTTTGTTAAATCTAGCCTCAACTAAATCCCTCCTCATATCTATCCTTTGTTTAATCAGACTAGTTTTGCTAAGCAACCCATTAACAAGTAATAGCGAGATCAACGAGTAGTCCTTTATGCTTTTACTATAATCACCCTTTGACGAATAATTCCCCACAAAATATTTATCGATAAACGTTTCAAAAGAACTCAACCAAGGTTGGAATCTTACAAAGTCTCCGACATTATCCTGTAATGCCGACATACTATCAAGCACAAGTGACAAGGCATCAAGATCTCGACTGTACACTAGAAAAATAAGTACTTCGGTTACCAAGACTCTTGTTGCCAATTTTGGGGATACCATTGAAAACGTTATTGATTTGATTATATGTAGTTTATTAGTATAACCACTAAGCATAAAACAACCAGCGTCGGAATCTTCAGATTTAATGTTTGTCAGTTGGACAAGAATACTCTTAAGACAGTCTATGATTTTATATTCCTTATCGAATTCTTCGTTTGACTTGATGCTTTTTTTATTGATTCTTGTGAGTATAACAGATAATGCCGCTTCACCTTGAACATTAACAAAATCCAAAGCCCATTGTAACGCATTATGGTTTTTATCCGAAGTCCCCAATTTTCTATTTAATTTTTTGTAATCCTTCACCGATAATCGATCTTCGAAAATCCTGTGGACGTACCATTCAGCCGAACCTTCTTTTGGCTTTGATTTCCGGAAATTAATCATGTTTGTCGAGGCAACACTTGGAGCCGACTCTACATCACTACCTGACAATGTTTTAGACATGGAGTTATCAAAGGTGGACGAATTATCCTGAGATGACCTAGACCTGATCTCTGCTTTTTTAAGCATTTGTTGTAGATCAAAACGATCATTTGTTTCATTCTCTTTCAACAACAATTCCCATTTTCTTCGAGGAGATTCATCACGTAAATGACTGATGGCTTCCTCATCGAAAACTCTGACACTCAAGAACTTTTCAAATAATAAATCGACAACCGCCGGTTCTGGCTGCAGATTTATCCCCGAAGCGACAGCTGAGAAGGACTGGAGTAAATGGCTGCCCTTAGATTGGTAATTCCTTGATCCCTGGCGTGGTAAAGCCGGTAGTTGTTTCTGGGAATCGGTCGATAGTATAGATGAGCTGGAATTGTTCTGGTGGATGGTGGTAAGTCCCCCATTTCGGACCCCTTTTACGAGTTTCGGAGGAGGAATAAACTCTTCTGATGAAAGTCCATAGCCCGCTAGATGGAGACCTACAGACGCTAGGCCTGTGGTCTGTTGATCTTGAAAATCGTAGCTGGCAGATCGAGATTTGGGATCAAGCGATGAGAAACTGGCATTGCTGCTGGTAGCACCACTATTAGTTCTATAGTAATCGCCCACGTTATTATACAGCAATTTCACTGGCGCCACGGGCGCCGTTTCCAACGACAGAAGAGACGTTTTCCGGGGAGAAGAAGGGGATTCGACCTTGGCGGGTAAATGCATCACATGTATGGGCTCTTTATCTGATTTGATATTCTTGTAACCTATAGCCAGAAACGGTTCCAAGTCCAGGTTTTTTTGACGAGTTCGAGCAGGGGACTTGGGACTTTGTGGCAGCTGAGCCGGAGATTCAGATAAAGAATTGAAATTAAGAATCGATGAAGATTTACTTAATTTCTTCATACCCTTTGTGAAAACATTTGGTTTCTTGGGCACCTTGAATGTTGGAGACTCCGCTCGAATTGGAGGTGGTGGATGCGCTGACTGGGGTGTCGGTGATGAGCTATGCAGCGGGTTAGGGACCCAATTTGAGTCTGGGTCCTGACTCATGGTGAAATTGATATGTGCGAGTTACAGGTAACGAGTTACAGGTACCTGGTAACCTGTCGCGCGGTGATGCTAAAGCTTCGTACGCGTGCATTCTTAACGTGTTTACCTTTTTATAAATGAAAGGATCCCAATCTTCGAATAAGAAGCAGCCATCGATAGGGGCATTTTTCAACCGTGCCTCACAGGGGACCATCAAATTGCAAGAGACTGCAAAAAAACCCGATTTTTTCCCGTCAAAATCGGCGCTTCTGCTGTCAAAATCTACTGGTAGTACCACCCCAGAAAGACTTTTATCAAGAACCAGTTCAGTGCTCTCCCAGACTAGCCACAATGATGGCTTTGAAGATATATCCAGTTCGGACATTTCGTTTGGCAGTCCCGAAATCCAGAATTTCAGAAGTCCCGTTTCGTTCCAGAAACCAAACAGTTCTTCTTTGCCCCATGGGAAGCGAAGCTTGACGTCTCAGATGCAAGAGATGGCGGGAAATAAACCAGTCAAACTCCCCCGTATTAACCGGGTGAAAAGCGACAAAAAACGGATCGAAACGGGTCCAGGCATCACGTTAAGTAAAGAACAAGCGGCGGTAATCACCCAGATTGTCGACGAAAAGAAAAATGTGTTTTACACCGGTAGTGCTGGTACTGGTAAGTCGGTTATATTACGGGAATTGGTCAAGCGATTATACTCTAAATATGGCTCTGATTATGTCGGGGTAACGGCATCTACTGGGTTGGCGGCATGCAATATTGGGGGTCAAACGGTTCACAGATATCTTGGGATTGGTTTGGGCCAGGCATCGGCGCAGAATTTGAAAAACATTATTGAAAAGAAGCCGGTTTTGAAGAAAAAATGGTTGCAAATGAAGGTGTTGATCATGGATGAAGTGTCTATGATCGATGGGGCATTATTTTCAAAGTTGAACGACCTTGCTAAACTCTTGCGGAAAAATGATAGACCTTTTGGAGGAATCCAGGTTGTTTGCACTGGTGATTTCTTCCAATTACCCCCGGTAAATAAATCAGGACAAGCTCTTTATTGTTTCGAAACTCCAGCTTGGAGAGAAGTTATTCACAAGACTTTACTATTGACTCAAGTGTTTAGACAACAGGGTGATAATGATCTTATTGATATGCTTAATTCTTTGAGATTTGGTGATTTACAATCTCCTATAGTATCGAAATTCTATGCATTACAAGAGGAAAAGAAGTATAGTGATGGTATAGAGCCGACTGAATTATTTCCTACCAGAGAAGAAGTGAAACGGGCCAATGATCGAAGATTAAATAATCTCGATTCTGATTCCAAAACTTTTGTTGCTCAAGATTCAACAAGTAATGAATTTGATTTGAAGTTATTAGACAATTTAATGTGTGAAAAAGTAATCACTCTTAAACCTGGTGCCCAAGTAATGTATCTTAAAAACAGAGAAGATGGAATTGTCAATGGGTCAATTGGGAAAGTATTATTCTTTGCCACCCCACTTCTCTACCAGTATATAGACGCTTTTTATGACCTTTCAGTTTCTTGTACAGAAGAGAAATTACAAGAGATTGCTATTGTGACAAGAAGAATGAAACATAAAGATTCGTCAATGACAATGGCAGAACAAGTTATTTTTGATCAAATGCCTTCTGAGAGAAGAGATAAATTCCATCTGTTACTTAATGTCGCCATAAAAGAGGATTATAAAAGATCTTTCCCCGTAGTGGAATTCCAAACTGGTAATGGTGATTCTCAAGTTATTAATGTGGTGGCAGAAGATTTTATTGTCGATGCCGGATCAGGGTCCAAGAGGGAGATCACTAGAAATCAACTTCCTCTTTTACTTGCATGGGCCATGTCAATCCACAAATCACAAGGTCAAACTATAAAACGACTTAGAGTTGATTTGAGAAGAATCTTTGAAAAAGGTCAAGTTTATGTAGCACTTTCTAGAGCCGTCGACAAGGATAATCTTGAGATCCGTAATTTTGATCCCAAAAAAATCCTTGCTTCTGATAAAGTCAAAACGTTCTATAAAAGTTTGGAATCGGTTTCATAAACCTCGTATTTATTAAATGTAATCATTGCAAATTATACCATGAAAGGGCTCATATCCTAGATTTTTTTCTCAGCAAGTTTTTAGTACTGAAAAATTGAATTGAAAGCGACTTTAATTCGTATTTTATCAGTATCTGCAAAATGTCGAATGAAACTCGAAAAATGAAATCCGATATCGGGAAAAACGGATTTGTGGTGACTTTAAATTATTTCACCGGTCAACCCGATATCCAATCAATAGAAAATCCCACTATATCGGTGATTTTCAAATCGCTCGGAAAGAAAGATGCTACGACAAAAGAGAAATCATTAGATGAGTTTGTCAACCTTTTTGCAAATCCCCAATATAACTTCGATCTCAAAGATCCCGCCGTAATCGAGGCCTGGCTTCAAGTATACCCCAAAGTTGCCTTTGATAACTCGAGAAACGTTCGGTTGCAAAGTCTGAAAGTCCAATCGTTATTCTTGAATCATGTAGGTGGAAAGGCTTTTTCAAAGTATTTGAAATCTTCTTTACCGGTATGGCTCCTGAGTGTTCATGATGGGGACAAAGTTGTGTCGACCCAGGCATATAGGCACTTGTTGGAAAGTTTTGACAATAGTCAGGAAAAGGTTGATCTGAAAATATGGCAGATCTTTGCTAATGATATCTTAAATTACATAGTTGTAAGTTTGACTATGGAGAATAAGAAAACTCTTTCTGATGAAAGAAGTACTACTGAATCTGACTCCACTGCAAAATTCGAAAGAGTGGTTAATGGTAGTTTATCATTACTTATAAGACTCATTCTTTTAATCAACGATTCAAATGTCAATTTGGAATTGGAGAAATCAGATTTATCACAACTTGAAGATTTACTAGATAATGAATCTCTATGGGAGTATATATCTGTTGTTTTCAATCCAAAACATTTAAACTCTTCATTGGCTAATTCGTATTTGGTACTTCTCAAATCGATATTTCAAGAAGACAAATCTGATAAAACGAAACAAAACAGATTATGTTTTAGCCTACTGAGCTCCAGAAGTTTATACAAGCATCTGTGTAAACGAGTCTTCAAGTATTTGAAATTGAAATCTATCAATCAAATGGCCGATTATGCTTATGGTACTGTGATATTGCAATTTTGGGGAACCTTAACGGTAATGACAAGATTCGCTCTGTTGGAAGGTAAGAAGGCCCCAAAAGAAGGTCTTTGGGAAATCGGTGGTAGTAAAAGTGTAAGTAGATTGACTGATTACATCAGATTGGGTCCTTGTAATCTGGATCCCATCTATTTTATATTACTTCAAAGGTTATTGGAATTGATGATTTCTTCTAAAAGTCTTGATTTCGTTGAATCGGGTTTAGATCGCTCAATCACCGACCTTTTAAGTCACCAAATACCCAAACTTGCCAATTTCAATTACAAATCATCGGCTCTTGAATGTTTACTTGGCTTTACCAAGGCTTTAGACAATCAAGAGTTATTCGAAGATTCACTTCCTTTCTTGATGCAGGCTTTCAGTTCTCAGAAAGTTCTCCGTAACGATCTTCAACACAAAAATAAATACATCTCTTTTGTGACCAAAGGATTAAAAGACTTATCAGAAAGTAGTCGTCGGAAAATGTTGAATGATCAAATTAGTCAGATCATCAAATTTATCCAAGTCGGCGAACCTTCTCTTGACTTTGAAAGTTATATAACTATCGCTGATCAGTCGGGTGACAAAACGGCTTTTTCAGACTTGGTCAAGAAAGTAACTGAGATCGTATCGGAGACTCAAGATGAAAATCAAATTAATAGAGGTTTACAAATCCTTGATCTCGTGGTCTCGAAAGCGAAATTTGACGAAGAATCGAAGTCATATCTCGTGGAGTTTACAAATACCATTGGTCAAGCATTGGAACAGTCAACCATTGCCAACGTTACAAATTTTATATTCTCTATTTGGGATAATAAGGAATTTGAAGGTGAAGTTGATAACTTCGAAATCATTGATGATTTATTGACAAAGTTCTCAATGCTAGAAATAGATCCTTCAGAATTCATCAAGAAGGTTATTAATAAATTCAATTTCACTTATGATGATTGTTTGAAGTCCGATTTACTAGCCGAGCATTTCGAAAAGTTAACTCTTGAACCCAGAAAAGATGATGACTGGGATATCCTTTTCCAAGTATCAGATCCAAGAGTGTTTACTTCAATTTTACTGAATTTGAAGGATAAAGATGAATTGAAATTCATTGAAAGATTCCAGCTGTCTCCGGCGTTAGGTGCCATGGACATTTCAGATGATGCCACAGACCAAGTCATGAATTTATTGAAAGTCTCATGGTCTAATTTCGATCGGGGTAAGGGATTCATTAAATTCATTGAATCGAGTTCCTTAGAGCATTTGATTTCGATTTCTTTGTATGACTTCGTGAAGAATTTATCTTATACTGAAGACTTGCCGTTTGATGTTTGGAGATCTTTGAACCCAGGTCAAATCAATGGTTTGTTTGATCAAGTTCAATCACATCTTTCAAATCTTGCACCAGCTGATAAGCAATTACTATCAATTTCAAATCCAATGGGTGCTACAATTCATTTGATAGAAGATGATGGAAGTGGTGACAATATCTCCATGTTGGGATTTTGTAAATTATTCTCTCAAGTGCTGGAAGTTGATTCTAAGACCGGATTCATTTGTGGATTATTAGGTCAATATATTCAAGATTTTATTTTCACCATGAACCAAGGCGAAAATTCCCCAGAACCACTTCTTGAAATCCAATCGTTATTGTCTCAAAAGTTCAACCTGATAATTGATGCTGATCTTACTGTAGCTTTATCGAGTTTGTTGGAAGGAAGTGATCCAAGAACTGGATTTTCTTTCTTGGTGAATGAGTTGGAATCTAGTAAGGGCGCCATGTTGTCGTACGTCTCCCGTATGATTACCCAAGTTCTTCAAAATCTTTCTGATTCAATTAACCCGAAAACTTTTGATACATCGACAATTGAACTTAATCCATTACTTAGATCACCCATCAAATTGGCTATCGTTGTATCTGGTCTTCCCTCTTTGCTTTCCAGCAAGAAATTCGACAGAATCAGGAACTATGTTGTTGCCGAAATTCTTGGTGTCAAAGAGGACAAGATTCTCACTGATGGTTTGAAGTGGTTGACCTTGAGTTTACCGTTTTTATCATTAAAGGAAGAAGGGTTCCAAGCTATTCCACCCCACAGATTGAACATGGTCATTAAACAATTTCAAAACTGGCTTGAAAGTGATATAAGTTTTGATCCATCTTTCACAATCATCAGAAGTCAAATTGTTAAATTCGTGACCCTTGTTGATGCAGACAACAAAGAGGATTTAGTTGAATCAATGATGGATGATAATTTATCAATCATTCAATTGGAAAACAATTATGAATTGAGGTTTTTCACATTTAAACTTTTGACACAAATTGGTGCAAAGGGTGAAGATCTTTTAGAAATTCTTTTCAACGATGATATTCAAGCAAAAGACCAACAAATGAATAACATGGCCGTTAGAATGTGTCTTGATTTGTTTGAAAGATGCTTTGCTAAAGTTCATGTCAATAATGTTTCCCCAGATATGGAGAACAGTCTTTATCAATTGGTGAAAAGTAATCAATTCTTGCAGACCAAAGCTATAAGTATAAAGATTCTTGAGCAACAGATCAAGAAAAAACAACAAGATTTAGTTCTTAATTATCAATTCCAAAACACCGAAGATGGAACCAAAGTTGATCTTAAACTTCCAGAAACATTACTTGATGTCGTGGAAAACACGGATCTCGGAAAAGGATCTGAAGTGATAGAGATCTCTTATTTAAGTAGCTGGTACTTATTATTATCGCATTTCAAAGATATTGGTTTTATAATCAGAAATCAATATGTTTCTCAATTAAGATCTTTAGATGTTTTATCGACATTCCTTGATTTTGCTTTTGGAGACTTGGAAATTGATAATTACAAGATAGTCGATCCATTTGATACTTTTGAGCCTCATAATGTTCGTCTCCTGACTTTACATATATACTTTTTAGCATGTCAGTATTTGGGAAGTGAAGTTCAACAATGGTTTAATGGATTGAGAAATCTTGAATTGAAACAAGACGTTGATAAGTTCACAACCAAAAACATTTCCAAGGTGTTAAACACCTCGATGTTTGATGAATTAGACCAACAAAAACATAAATTAGTAACTGATTTAATGAGTATCAAGGTTAATAGAGTTATCAGTGAAGTAAGATGTGTTTTTGAAATTGACGAGCAAACCATGGAAATGGTGGTGAAAATCCCGGCCAACTTTCCATTGGAAAATGTCACTGTAGAAGGTCCAAAACGTATCGGGTTGAAAGAAAATCAATGGAAAGCTTGGTTACTTTCTTCACAAAGAGTTATATCGTTGACAAACGGGTCGATCATTGAAGCTATTGAAGTATTCAAAAAGAATGTCGATTTACATTTTTCGGGGTTCGAAGAATGTGCTATTTGTTATTCGATTTTACATCAGGATCACTCTTTACCCTCCAAAAATTGTTCCACATGTAATAATAAGTTCCATGTCGCCTGTTTATATAAATGGTTTAAGAGTAGTGGAAGTAGTACTTGTCCATTATGTAGATCAACTTTCAACTTTAGAAAGTAAATTTAGAGTTTAGTATTTAGTATTTATAGATCAAGCATATCCATACATTCATATATAAGTCATTTTTGCCTAATAGTTTTTTGAAATATCTTCAAGTAAACCGATTTGGGAAGGTTTCCATCCAAGTTCGGATTGGGTCTTGGAAGAGTCACTGCGGTTATTAAGACCAAAGAACCTTCCAACAAATCCACCTAGTTTTTCAACAAATTCTTCCGGTGAAGCTGATTTTGAAGGGATACGATATTTGGTAGCAACAGCATCAATTATTTGTTTAGTTGGAATGCCAAATTCAGAAACTCCAAGATAGACGCTGCCGGCCGAACCCTTTTCCAAAGCTAATCTATACAATACTGCAGCATCATCTCTATGGATTGCTGGCCAGGTATTGTCTCCATCACCTGGGTAATAAGCGCAGTTGTTTTTAATGGAGCTATTGATTATAATTGGAATAAACCCATAATCACCTTCACCGTGAACTGTTGGCGATAATCTGATACACATGGCTGTGACACCTTTAGTGGCATATGAGATAGTCAATAGATCATTATTAGCTCTGGAAAATTTACCCTCTCCTACTGGTTCTTGAACGTAGTCTTCGGTGAAAGTGTGGGGGCCATTGGCAAGCATAGCACCGGAAGTGTTAATGAACACTTTGTTAGTATTAATATAAGCATCGCAAATAGCAGTAATGACATCTCTATCGACTGTAACACTTTTATCGATATTGGAGAAATCATGAATAAAACCAAGATGAATGGTTCCGTCTGCTTTCTTAGCAGCTTCAACCAATATATCAAGATTAGCTAATTCTCCACGAACAACTTCAGC
Source organism: Yamadazyma germanica (assembly GCA_030574815.1). NCBI lineage: Eukaryota > Fungi > Ascomycota > Pichiomycetes > Serinales > Debaryomycetaceae > Yamadazyma > Yamadazyma germanica. The sequence continues at coordinate 107,698 of JAJMFS010000019.1, read as the reverse complement.
ACCAGCTGAAGATAATTTTGCAGCCAGTGCTTCGGATCTAGCTAAAGCCGTAACTTTGTGGCCATGAGCAATCAATTCTTTGACAACACTAAAACCAATGAATCCTGAACCTCCTGTAATAAAAACTTTCATTTTAAATGTGAATTAATTTGGCATCAGGCGATCTTTTGCTGTTTAAATAGCTATATAGATTCCCGATTAGGCAACTGCGACGGACTTACATTTCTCCGTTTCAGCTCGGATTTAACACCTACATACGGACGGAACACGGCGACAAGAGTAAAATAACAATTCTTCAGTTATTCATGGGATACTGATTGGCCCATAATGAATTAAAACATCTTGAATTGAAATGGTTATGTTTGGTCTTTTACCACTTAAAGAACACGATCACCGAATAATATCTTCATGTGTTCGAACTGTGCGTTCGTTTGATCGAGAGTTGGCTTTCAATGGTGAAGAACTGAGGTTATTCAAATTCATTAGAGCTTTTATTCGATGACCAAATCCTAATCTAAATAATTGAACTATAATGAACAACTTATATATTTTCGGCCTCGACAGTATTGATAGCTTGTAAGTACTCGTAGAAAAATGCAACAAGGTGTAAGTGCATATCAAAGTCAATATGTTCGTCAATGCTATGAATAGCATAAGAGGTCCCGAAACTAGGGCTATACCTAAAAATACTGGGGGTCAATCTCTGATAATGAGCAGTATCTGTGTTACCCTGTAAAAGCATTGGTGCCACGACGAAATCATATTCCAAGTCTGGTTTGATTAAGTCGTGCATCAAATGTCTTGATACACCAGCCAAATATTCCCATACTTTATCATCACTCGGGGATGGTGCTGGTGGGCCAAGTAAATCTCTATCGAAAGTAATATTGAAAACCCCAAATTTATCTTCACTGTCAATTATAGTCTTTCCATCCATTATGATACCCAAATCATATTTATTAGCAATAATTTTGACATACTTGAGAAATCTGTCAATGGTTTCTTTAAGATTGCTCTCAATTGCAATTCTGTGGTTGACTGTTATTGAAACACTTTCTGGTAAGGCATTGGCCTTGTCGCCCCCATTGAAAATATCAACCGCTTGAGTGGTAACAATGAAAAAACGGGTCTGGGGCTCATTACTCAAGATATCAACCACTTTTTTGTTGGCACCTTTGTCATAATCAGCTTTTAAAATATTATTTTTGAAATCGCTAGAGATTTTATCTCCAAAATGTGTAGCTACACATTGAAGAACGCCAAGATAAGGATTTTTTGAAGATAATATTGGTTCGAAAGGATTGTTCTCGAGTAAATAAACCAACTCACTCATCATCCCAATAGAAGTATGGTCAGGGGGCATCGATGAATGACCACCTGGTGTTTGCAAGTTTCCATTTATCGTGAGTCGACCCTTTTCAGTTACCATCGGAGTGGCCATAATAGCTCCCGAATTAGCTTCAACAGTGAAAGGCATCCCCTCGTCCACGATGGCATAAATTCCGTTTTTACCATACCTTTGTTCAAGAAATTCACCTATATGACGAGCACCTACTAGTCCCCCACTCTCTTCATCAATTCCAAAGGCAGCGATGATAGTTCTTTCAGCTTTGAAGCTTTTAGATATCAAAAGCTCTAAGCTCTCCATGATAGCGATCAAAACATTTTTGCAGTCCGATGATCCCCTTCCAAATAAGTGTTCACCATCGTAATAACCTTCAAACGGAGCATGTTGCCATTTATCCAAAGACCCTTCTTGTACCGGAACAGTATCTTGATGAGCAGTCAACATAATCGGCTTCAAGTCTGGGTTTGAGCCTTCCCAAGTGAAAACCAATGCATAAGTATTAACTGTTTCCACTTTAAGGTTTGAAAAAACTGTTGGAAAGTTTGTCTTTAAGTACTGGTGGAATGTGGAAAATTTCCTCCAGTATTTGGGGTCAGCTTCCACCTCTGGAGGAGAGTCATAGACAACAGTATCAATTTTAACAGCCCCTGATAACTTTTGAGCTGAGATACTTCGGAAGTTTTCGTCGTGCAAGATATTAATAGCTGTGGAATTGTCATCTTCAAAGGATTGAGGAACCTTGATTGGTATAATTGGACATATTCCTTCAGTACTTATGCTTTGTTCATTGCGTAAGACAGAGAGTACTGTGATGCCCACAAAACTTATCACTACCAAAGTGATAAAAACCAAAGCAATATTCCTAGTTCTACTACTTGATTTACTTTCTAAACCCCTCATGTTGGAAGATTTTATAAGATAAGAATTACCGGCACTTTTTATGAGCGGAATTATCGACACTATTTATGAGCGGAATTATCATGCCCTTATCGTACTTCCCAGGGCTCGCTTCCTTGATAAGATATACTCCGGAATTGTTTTTCTTGTCGATCTTTAGCACTACATAGTTCAATATAAATTAGTGGATGACATAATATGCAGGTCATAAATAACATTAAATAATTACCTGGAAGGCCTTGTAGTTGGGGGCAGGATTCTTGATCTACCAGGAACTCTCGAGGGAACACTTCCCATCACTTTAGTGTCTTGTCTGGCCCATGGAGCTCCCGTCATGGGAACGTTTTCACTGGTAGTTTTTACACCAGAATCACCGACAAGTTCTGGGTTTTTTGATGGTTGATTTGAAGGTAATTCAATACCATGTTGATCTTTCCAAGGATACAACCCAGAGCCAAACCAGAAATGCTGAACCACAGGGAATTTGCCAAGCACCTCCACATCGTACATCTTCAATAGTCCCGAAAGGACCTTTTTCCAAAGAGTCACCGATGAATGAATATCATTTAGGAGTGGAGAATGATTACTGAAGGGTCCCGTCTTTATTTTCTTGATAAAGGCCAAAGCATTTATATATAAATTGGTGGTAGAGAATTCAGAAATCACCCCATCTGTAAGACATTTTCCTACCGCAGGAGCATATTGTGATACCGGATTATTGAATTGAGCAGCCCCCAAAATATATATGAAATGAAAGTGATCATCCAACCCCCATACTCCATGGGACCCAGCCGGTTCTAAACTATATGTGAGGATAAGTTTACGGACCAAGTCGTAATATTTACAGAAAATGACAAGAAGTTCTGGCCCATTTATGTCTTTGAGTACTCCGAATCTTAAAAGAGCACCAATGAATGCCGCAAAAGATAATTCATGACCGGTTCCATAATCCAATCTCACATTTGAGCCGAATGACGCAGTGAAATAATAGGACAATTCAATCATGAACTCGGCTTTTTGTACTCCATTTATATTAAAATCGTCCAATTTCCCGTTAGCTTCAGCAGATAACCGATTATGCCAATCTTTAAAAGCAAAATTCCCAAACCTTCTTGGACCTTCTAAAGGAGGGATCTCATCGATAACTTCACTGAAATACACGAGTATATCAATCAAGATTTTCCCGTTTTGCGAGTATGAATTGGCAGTAGAATTCATCTGTGGAGGGAGAGAAGAATTTTTGTTGGTACCGGCTATCAAGGTCGCATCAGCCACATCTTTTGGAAGCTCATGAGACTTCACCACCAGTATAATCATTTGAATAGCTTCATGTAAATTCAGAAAAGCAATGGATCTTTTGAAATTGGCGAGATCTTTCTCTTCATTTAGCCTCTTGGTAGGTTGTTCAAACTTCATTATAGTAATCAAGAGGGCAACAAAATCGCGAAAAAAATGGTTGCAAACTTGACGACATGATGGTTGCAAAATGAGATACAAGAGATACACAGTTGCGACATTTACACTAAACCAAATTATTACATTATGAACTAAAAAACCATTGAATCCTTAAAACCGTCTCTATATAAACCCTAGATTACAGATGATGAAATTTATTTTACAGTACAGATACCCCTTAACTCAAACCCGAGAATTCCAAAACCAGGGGTATCATTATCTTCCTTTATATGCTATATTATCCTTTATAATTTTATCCTAAAATTAACCTTTAAATATTTTACCCGTGAATCGGTGACGATTCGTTTCTTTTTACATGTACCTATCGAAATGTTCATCATTTAACCAACCGACTTTTTCAAAAGCGGCAAATAATCTTGATGCTTTGTTAACATCAATTCTACAAGCCTTTTGAGCGTCGGTTCTTCTAAATTGCATACCGGTTCTTAACCGGTTGACTTTTTCAAAGAAAAATCTTCTCTTTGAATCTAAATAAACATTAGCTGGTAATCTTAAAACCGAAGCTAATGTGATTTCTGCTGGGTGTAATTTGTCAATGTTTGGGTCATTTGATAAATCCATTGGTTGTCCCTTCCAATCAATCTTTAAACATTTAGAATTGTTTGGTAACGCAGAAGTATCAGGAGAATAATCGGGGATATTTTCATCAATAAAACTCTGTTGTTGTTGTTGAATGTTAGTTTTTCTCTTTCTGGGAGACGAAACTGGTGATGAAGATCTCGATGGAAGCGTTTCAGATAATTCATTATTAGATTCTTTGATGATTCTTCTGGTTCTGACTTTATTGCCGGTATCGGAAGAATTTGAATCAGAATTATTATCCATAAAACTATTAGTATTGTACTTTCTCTTTCTAACAGTATTCTTTTCCTTCAAGATTTTATCCTGAGATTCCTTTTTTCTGATGATACTATATTTCTTTAAAAAGGCAAATTGACTTGCTTTGTAATTTCTATTTAAATTGGACCAAGGATTCAATTTCAAATCATAGTTTTTATAATTTTCTAAATTGAAAGGTTTATTGGTCAAATAACTTCTAATTAAAGCTTGGTCACCAGCATTGTCAACCTTTTTATTACTTGATTCATTTCTTTGATAAGGTGACAATGGAGGTGATAAGATATCTAACGAATTCCGTTTGATATGGTGACTACTACTACTTGAAACGGCTGACGATAACTTACCCTTCAATTCAAGTTGAGAATTGTGATTCTGTGGGGTTAAACACCCATCTTCTAATCTTGAACTAATGGGCTTAGACATGGGATGATAAATTGTAGACATTATGTTTTAAATAAAATATGATTATTTGAAACAGGCAATCAGATGAGTCTTATAACAAAAAAAAAAAATTTTTTGTAAACATAAGTTTCTTTTTTATTTCTTTATCGCCTTGAAAAAAGAAACCGGAGAAACTCATAATCATTTTTTTAAAAGGAAAGTTCGGGGTAAATTCAAGATTTGATATTTATAGAGTTTGTGCATTTATACCAATTGTGTGTTACACTTAACAATTGAAGTTCTAAAATGTTCATAGAGGTAGAGAACTCGTGTTGACAAATCTCTTATCAACCATCTCATCACTCAATTGATGCAAAAAAAATTTGTTTTTCTATGCTGCAGGAATTGTGACCAATTGGGATAGACACGTCGTCGGGCATATTAAGTTTCTGGGGTCATGTAAATATCTGGCATATTATTGGCATGTCATGACGGTAGCTTTTAACCTTAAACGACTTTTCGTGTTTATTGTGTGATTTGTTACTGGTTAAAGCTATAAATGACCAAAGAGAGTCAAATGATCTTCCATTGGTTTATTCCAAATATGGACTGGTTCGCGATCTACTTACGTTATCTATTAGATAAAGGAAAAAGTCCATAATTGAAAGTCAGACTTCACTCTTTAAGTATATTGTTGAATAAATGCTGATATGTTGATCTCTCTAGTATTTAATGAGCGATTAAAAAGAATCCATATGTGAACCATCTGTTTCAGTTAAAGCCCAATTTCACCAAAATGGAATTCCACCGGGTTTTCAGGTGTATTCCTGCACAATGGCATATTTCCCATTTTGGAATGCACAATGGAACACTTTTAAAAGCGTTGTTTTTCGATAAGAAGCTTTATGGGGTAAATAGATAGAGATGGCCAGTTTCCTAATACGTACAAAAGGGTCTAATGGTAGTATATACATGCAAAGTAGCCTCCAAAGAAACTAGGCCAAAGAAACGAAAATGCTTAAGATTTGTACCCATTCTGGTAATTCTCCACATCTGTCAGCTGCTTTTGCAAGGTCGTGATTGGCGTAGTTCACCCACCGGTTGTGAAATATCGCAAAATGTCTCGGGGCCAATGTCGCATATGGCGTGTGGCGCTCAAGTATCTGGTAATGCGATGAGATAGCTGCAATTTTTCAGCAGGTGTAACTTATGATTAACTATACCGGTAAATTTGTGCTTGCTCCTATGGTAAGAAGTGGGGAACTTCCCACGAGGCTTCTTTCACTAATATGTGGTGCTGACTTGGTTTGGTCTCCCGAAATTGTAGATAAAAAGATCCTCACCTGTACTAGGAAGGTGAATCAAAAATTGAATACTATAGAGTATGTTGATCCAAACGGAAAAATCATTTTCAATACTTATAGGCCTTTGGAAACTGGGAAATTGATATTTCAAATGGGTTCGGCCAACCCCGAATTAGCTGTGAAAGCCGGTCTCAAAGTAATCGACGATGTAGATGGTATAGACCTTAATTGTGGATGTCCTAAGAACTTTTCCATTCATTCGGGTATGGGAGCAGCTCTTTTATCGGAGCCTAATTTATTATGTGATATTCTCAAGAGTTTAGTGGAGAATGTCGGCAATCCAAATAACAAACCTATTAGTTGTAAAATCAGGCTTTTAAAGGATTTAGAGTCTACTTTGGGATTGGTGGAAAAAATATGCCAAACCGGTATCAAGAACTTGACGTTGCATTGTAGAACACGGGAAATGAGAAATAGACAGGAGCCTATTCATGATTATCTTGATGATATCATCAAGGTAGTTGAAAAATATGATGTGAGTTTCATTGTTAATGGTAACTTTATGAGCAAATTGGATCATGTTAAACTCCAAAATAAATATGGTAGTAATATCGGTTGCATGATAGCAGAGAGTGCCGAAGCCAATCCTTCTGTATTCAATATGAATCCCTTACCGTGGAACGAATTGATTTTACAGTTTTTAAGAATATGCACTCGATTTGATAACCATCCATCTAATACCAAATATATCTTATTGAATCAAGTTCCTTCAAGATCCCACTATTACCAATTATTCGCCAGACTTAAAGTTAACAAAGATATGTTAGAGTTAGCTGAGAAACTTCAATCAGACGAAGATAAATTCCTCAACAAGATCAAATTCAAATACTTGCAAAAAGATAAGTTCATGACCATTGACGAGTACAACAAGTTGAAATCAGATACTTTAGACACCGTCGATATTAAACCTCAACAAACAAGTATACCTGATCTTGACGGTTATTTCAAAGATGTGACCAACCAAAGTGAGCCCCCCAAGAGAAAGCTCTCGATAGACAAAAGTGAAGCACCGACAAAAGTGCCCAAGACAGATACAGCAATTATCTTATAATTTTATGATTAATGTACAAATATTCTATAGACAAGAATGTTTTCCATTTGTAGAAAAACTATGCTATTTACCTCCATTTACTCATTCACATTCATTCGGTCATTACAATGATCTTATTGCAACAATCTCTTGATACCACACCAAGCTCCAGCAGCCCCAGCCATAATAACAGTGGAATAACCCATTGGTTTGATACCAGCACTACTTCTGAAAAGAGCTCCAGCTAAAGCCCCAGCAGTGATAGAATTGAAATCATCATGTTTTTCTCTTATGGCATCCAAAGAAGAGTCGATCAAGTTATAAGTCAAGGCCAAAACCCCAGCAGAATTTCCCAAAAATGGACCTCTCTTGGTGATGTGATTTAATACGGTGTTTAACTTCAATCTTGAACTTGAATTAGGTGGTAAATTTTTCAACCCTTCTTGTAATCCATAGGCTCCACCAGTTCCCAACCCCAACAAATAAACGGCACCAGTTCCGTAACATAAGTCATCGGTCCAATCTCTTGAAGGAATCAACCCTTGGGCTCCTTCAACCGAGGTCAATTTTTCCTCGTCTAAATCCAAATATTCAATTCCTTTATCTAATCCAGCTAATGGATGTAATTTTTGGGTATCGAAAAGACCTGGTTGGCCTAAAAATGAGTTGACGTTGGTGACTTCTTTGGGGTCGAATCCCAAGTTACTTTCCGGTTGTTTTTCTTCTTTTTTTGTTGTACCTCCTAATAACCAGTTCATAATTTGTCAATTTTACTATATTTCAAGTTTGAACGTCAGACTTTCTACCTGAAAAAAAAAATTTTAAAATGCGACTTAGGTTTTGTGGATTACCCGGATTTGGCTGCGATGATTCATAAATTTTGCAGCCATTCTGCGACACTGGTTGATATGCTTGCAAATGTTATGGTGTCTGCTGCGACGGCTATAAATATCGAGTTTTGGGGGGGATTTTATTACTTGTAAGGTTTATACCATGTCTTTGATTAATGTTATTGACGACGACTTTGACGTGAAGTTATTCACAAAAAAGGATTTGGACCAGCTTGAAAAGGTGGTGGTGGCTAATAAAGAGACAATTGTGAGAAATAAATCGGTTCGATTTCCAGGAAACATGATTCCCAAGTCGGGCTTTTCTGAAAGTGACCTTCCTGCTTATCTGCCACCAAAAGACCAATTACCAATTATGAATCAGTTTATGCCTTCGACTTATATCCCCCCTCCACCTGTCAAGCCTCGATATCCAACTAATACTCAAATGTGTAATTATGTACATAGAAGATATGTTTACCATCAATATTTGCTTGGTCAATTGAAGAGGCAGAACTCGTACAATAAACGGTTTGTTGGTACTTTGTCCAGGGCTGCCAGTGTCAAGACTCTTCCTAGGTAGTTAAATAGTGAAATAGTAAATGATGAAATAGTGAAATCTGCGAAACGTACAAATTGATGTAATTTTATATTCGTTCGGTACATACATAAGTCAAACCTAGGCATAGTCATTATGACTAACGTTCTGTTTAGAAGAAACAGGTGAGATCCCGGCTCCTTCCAAGCCAGCACTTAAGTAAGGCATTTCTTTTGCAATTTTGACAACCTTCCAAGGTTGGTTAACTGGACATTGGTTGAAAATCAAATCCATTTCTTCTAAAGATCTACCCTTGGTTTCAGGGTATAAGAAGTACAAGATTGGAATGATGAAGAAGTTGATAGCAACAAAGATGGTGTAAGTGAAAGGACCAATCGATTCAAAACAAACTGGAGTAATCATCACAATCAAGAAGTTAGAAATCCAGTTACAGGCAGTAGATAAAGCAGCAGCCGGGGTTCTAATTTCTAAAGAGGTAAGTTCAGGTGGTAATAACCACATTTCAGATAAAAATCCAAAAGCAAAGAAAGTGTTGAACCCGAATAACATGACAGCAGCAACAATTGGGGCTCCTGGAAGATTTCCACCCCAGGTAGCGTCTGAATAATAGGTGGTGATATTCAAGACGATCATACATACAAGCTGACCGGAAGCACCAAGAAGCAACAAAGGTCTTCTACCCCATCTCTCGATAAAGATCATTGGGACTAAACTAGCCAAGAAATATTCGGTACCATTACAAGCAGCTAAGACCCTAGAGATGAATGGGGACATACCAATATATTGTTCGAAAATAGTACCAGCATAGTAAGTGATCAAGTTAATTCCACAAACTTGTTGGAGAATTTGGGCCCATACAGCCAACATTAATCTATGGAAATGTCTCTTAGATCCTTGGGTAGATAATACTTTGAAAGAAAAATTATCAGCACCTGAGGAGCTTTCCATTTCAATAGCTTTTCTGATATCATGGATCTGTTGGCTAACCAGCTTATGGTTAGCTGGGACACCTTCCAAAGCTGAAAATACTTTTCTTGCTTCCTCAACTCTACCTTTTCTCAATAACCATCTTGGAGATTCTGGTAATTTAAAAAGGAAAGGAACCATTAATAATGGGAAAACAACTTGAAAGGCAATAGGGAATCTCCAAGAAATATCTTGAATAGGTTCTTTATGACGAAGGAAGTAGAAAGCAAAGTTAATCCAGTAGGATAAAGCAATACCACCGGCAATTAAACCACCTTGAATACAAACCAATCTTCCTCTCGATTCTGGCTTTGCAATTTCCGACTGCCAAACAGGAACTGTTGCAGTGATAAATCCATTACCAAGACCAGCCACAACTCTACCAGCAATCAAGTGACCAACGTGAAAAGCAGAGCATTGAACGGCACCACCAATAATAACAAGAATACCACCAGCATAGACAAGCTTGATTCTTCCAAATTTGTCACCCAAATACATGGTTGATAACGCAGATATCATACAACCAATTTCATAAATACCAATAACAAAACCTTGATAGGCTGATTTACTATAACCATAAGTAGCAGTATCCATTTCAGGAAAATGTTTTCTAAATGGAGGTAAAGTTAAAAGACTCAGCATAACCCCTTGATCATAACCAAAAAGAATGAAACCGACAGAGCACATAAGGGCCACAGCAAAATGAAGTCTTTTACCTTTCATACCGAGAAACTCGTATACTGTATCATCATCAGAAACTTCCAAATCAACTGGAGAGTCCTGCATTAAACTGTTGTCAGAGCTAGCGTCCGGCTTCTCGTCAAACATGCCTTGATCAGCGGCGGAACTTTTTTCAGAAGTTGTTGTAGACATAGATATACTTTAATTGAATAGTTGAAACAAATGAATAATTTTGATCAACAGAAGTGGCAGATTCTAGTGATTAAATAGTGTTAAGACATTTTGCTACCATTTTCCTAAAGTAGGCGATACCTGCAGATAAGGTACGACATTGTAACCAAAAAGAAGAAGATCATGTATATAGTCATTTCCATGCACCTAGAGCCCCACCATTTGCACCACTTATTCATATGTCTATGAGAGTTTACGATGTGACATATTTACTGGACCACATGATCTAAACAGCATAATTCCTGGTATGACCCACACTCATAACTCGAATCGCCCTAACACGCACATACAATGTTGCTTTTTGCAACCATGAGGCGACCGGAAAAATTAAAGTGACCGGAAAAATAAGGTGATATATTTGCAGCCGTGACACCATCAATATTTATGTTGCATTTATTTCTAGAACAAACGTCAGAACACTATATAACTAAGGCCTCATAACCGGTATACGGAATTCCAAGAAAAGCAGGAAACGGCAAACCTTCTTTAATTCTATGGATAGTAAACCCAACGGTTCGTGCACAACAATTATTTAGTTAATCAACAAGAGCTACACCAGTTCGTACAATTACACTACATATTATTTAAAGTTAAACGTTATCAACATGTTTTACATTAGCCTTTGATGATACGGGAGAGATACCAGCATCTTCCAAACCCGCATGCAAGTAAGGCATTTCTTTTGCAATTCTGACAACCTTCCACGGTTGAGAGACGGGACATTGATTGAAAATCAAATCCATTTCTTCCAAAGATCTTCCCTTTGTTTCTGGGTACAAAAAGTATAAAATAGGAACAATAAGGGCATTAATGACGGCAAAAATAGTATAAGTGAAAGGGCCAATTGATTCGAAACAAACTGGAGTGATCATGACAATCAAAAAATTAGAAATCCAATTGGAAGCAGTAGATAAAGCAGCAGCTGGAGTTCTAATTTCCAAAGAAGTAAGTTCAGGGGGCAATAACCACATTTCCGATAAGAAAGCAATACCAAAGAAAGTATTGAAACCAAACAACATAATGGCAGCGACAATTGCAGCCCCATTACTGTTACCACCCCAAGTATCATCAGAGTAATAGGTAGTGATATTCAAAATAACCATACAAAGACATTGACCAGCAGCTCCCACAAGTAACAAAGGTCTTCTACCCCATTTTTCAATAAACACCATTGGAATCAAACTGGATAAAAAGTATTCAGTACCGTTACAAGCAGCCAAGATTCTGGAAATAAATGGGGACATACCAATATATTGTTCAAAAATGGTACCAGCGTAGTAAGTGATCAAATTGATTCCACAAATTTGTTGAAGAAGTTGAGCCCAAACAGCCAACATTAATCTATGGAAATGTCTTTTGGATCCTTGAGTAGCCAAGATCTTGAAAGAGAATTTTTCGGCCCCAGCAGAACTTTCCATTCTAATGGCTTCTTTAATTTCTCTCATTTGATCATTGACTAACTTGTGATTAGCAGGAACTCCATCCAAGGCTGAAAATACTTTTCTTGCTTCTTCATCTCTACCTTTTCTTAACAACCATCTTGGAGATTCTGGCAATTTGAAAAGGAAAGGAACCATCAATAATGGGAAAACAACTTGAAAAGCAATAGGGAATCTCCAAGAAATATCTTGAATAGGTTGCTTATCACGGAGAAAATAAAAGGCAAAGTTAATCCAGTAAGACAAGGCAATACCACCAGCAATTAAACCACCTTGAATACAAACCAATCTACCTCTCGATTCTGGTTTTGCAATTTCCGACTGCCAAACAGGAACTGTTGCAGTAATAAACCCGTTACCAAAACCGGCAATGACTCTACCAGCAATCAAATGACCGACATGGAAAGCAGAGCATTGCACAGCACCACCAATAATGACAAGAATACCTCCACCAAAAACAAGCTTGATTCTTCCGTACCTATCACCCAAATACATGGTTGATAACGCAGATACCATACAACCGATTTCATAAATACCAATGACAAAACCTTGATAAGCTGATTTACTATAACCATAAGTAGCAGTGTCCATTTCAGGAAAATGTTTTCTAAATGCAGGTAAAGTTAAAAGACTCAGCATAACCCCTTGGTCATAACCAAAAAGAATGAAACCAACGGAACACATAAGAGCAACAGCAAAATGAAGTTTAGTCCCCATCATCCCAAAATACAGATAAACCGTATCATCATCTGACCGTTCCATGTCAGTATCAGAATCAGTTCCGACCATTTTCTCATCGGGATTATTGGTTGGACTATTTTCTAAAATCCCTTGATCAGCTGTATTGATTTTTTCAGAGTCTGACATTTTATTTCTGAATTTATGACTTTTTTTTATCCGGAATTTGAATGGTTTATATACTTTTGGAATTAGGTTTGCTTCTATTGTGGTAGAAGCCTCCTGCATATGGCCGGTATCAATAAATAGTAGTCAAAACACCATTTCTGGCATACAGGACAGTTATGATACCCCACCGCGAGGCTAAAGACATGGGTTTTGAGTGGGTGTGGCGGGAAACCGGTTGGTGGTACAAAGAGTCGGAGGCCCAATACGGAAACATTCGGGTTTTATGACTTGAAGAAACCCGACATCATTACCGGTGGAATTGCAGTATCTAAGCACAGAAAGTATGTCCAGATATGTAGTCAAATAGGTAGATGGGAGTATGAAACTCATAACCGAGATCTGCACTGGCGATCGTCATCGGATTTAGGTGAAATAAGGGTCGAATTTCGGAGGTCGTTATGGCCGAAAAAGCAAAAACCCGAAACTAATTACACCGACAAACCATACCCGAATTTCAAAAACCGACCAGTAGTGGGGTAGTAAAAATCGGACCACCAAATAATATACTGCCAACAGAAAGAGCTAGACACTTTAAATGGCCCATAAAGACACTGCCACGTGTCGGATGGTTCATGCTGTGTTCTAGGTACTACGTCTTACATACTTAATAATCTATAGGTCCTACATATGATAAGTACAAACCACAACCAAACCGACAACAAACAAGTTATACGCCATAAAGTAAGGTACAGATAATTTTCCATGTTACATCGGTGCATCAATCAACATTGCTACGTCATATACCGGAAGATAACTGTTGAACTACGGCAAGTGGTAATTAAAGTTATGTGCGGGCGAGATAGTCGACATGCAGGAATATTGAGACGTTAATGTGGAGAAAAGCGGAGCGCTTGCTCGGAAATAGTATACGCGGCACCGGGTGGGAGGCTACAATAAAACAAATACTCAAGATAAACTGGGGAGAATTAAGCCACGCTTGTTCCACTCCACTATCAACATTAGGTCAAGCATCGATTAATGTAAATTCTTCCGGTAGATGATTGCTATGGCCAAGAAACTCGACCAATGCAATGATCAACCGGTTTAGGACTGCATAGCAACTCAAGTGGGGCGAGGTTTCCCAATTAGGAGATAGTAGTCAACAATAGAGTATAATCCCGTGACGCGGTAGTGTCACAAACCCTAGTAACCTTTGAATGCCCGAGTAGCTGAAACATGTCTCAGTTTCGGGCAACAACGGAAAATACCGCTGTACATAGTCAAGGTCGAAAGTAATAGCCTTCCGGTTTTGACTTTGGTTTTGGTTATCGATGGTCGGCATCACTATGACGTACCGCCCCGCACATCTTCTCCACTTCCCAATATCCGAACGATATAGATTAACTCGGATAGTGGTGATTCTACGAGGTAGATACAATAAGTGTGAGGCTGAGGACTCATGACCTGGAGATTGTTCTAGTAGCCCGGGAGAGGACAGGAGGGGAGAGATAAAGAAAGTGTAACGACGACAAGCCACGAAGGATAGCGACAGAGAACGTCATAGGGGGGACGAAGAAACCACAGAGGACGACATGGGACGACATGGGACGACATCCCCGACATCCCCGACATCCCAGCAGCCATCTTAGATTCTCTCAAGATCCCCCATTCGCATCGAGGCGCGGAACAAAGAGACAAAGCGCTGAAAATCATGGAAAAGGATGGAGAATTTCCTCCACCATCATATCCTTTTCATTGAAATATTTCCAAACTCTCTAAAAATCTCATATATACACTATAGTAGCATCTCCGAGCAATAAATGTTAGAACACCAATAGTCAAAAAAGTATATCGCCTCAGTTATACGTAAATACAAGTCAATTAAACCGCAGGAGTTCCAAACCCAAGTCCCAGTCCCAGTCCCACAGTAAAGGAGCACTAAACCCAAATCCTCATCTGCACACGCAAACATCCGCCCCCTTACTTGTATGCAGGCGCCCAAAAATCAAACCATACCAAATATATATGGCATTACATGATGCATAGACAATTGAAAAAGTATTATAGAAGTAGAAAAGTATATATACATCAACTAACGAAGAGGGAAAGAACAGAAATTAACAAAAGAAAAACAACGCCTTCAACAACACCTTCCACATTGATATGTATACGCATGTTACACCCACCCACACCGACTCACCCCAACAATTCTTGTCGATCTCAGTCACCTGACCACGGCCATGGCCCAAGTCCCAATGGCCCAAAGTCCCAATGGCCCCAATCGCCCCCATGGTGCCACCAATGGTGCGACTCACCATGACTCAGGAAAAATTTTCTGCCCAAACCGCGACCCGCTCCCCAGCCGAACCAGATCCTCACTGGTGAGAACCCCCTTACACCCATACATTAGCCATTACGTCAAGCATTATGCGTCTGTCGCTAATAAATTTTGGCCCAATAATAAAATGTTGGGACTAATTAACAGACTGTAAACGCGGTAGAGTACTGGCACAAGGTGCAGGATCCAGTTTTTTTGGTTCCCAAAAAAATGTATGGAGATGTGACAGAGGTAAATAAAACTCGGATCATTTCCTTATTTTATAATTAATTTTGGTTTGTTTAGTGTACATATATCACGGTCAAACAGGTATGTAAGGATTGGATTCGTTTAATCATAAGTGTGGCTAGTGCAATGCATATGCATATGCATGGAAGTTACTTAATCAACGGCGATCGTCAGAAGACGACATGCACGACATTGACGACATTGACCATCGACATCTGGCCCCAGTTTCCATAATTCACAGTTTCACCATTCACAGTTTCACCATTATAACCACCACAGTTGTGTCATGTAAGTTACAACAGTCAGCCCCCCCTGTCCAAGATCCCAAACCCCCATTTTTCCAAGTCCCAGCCAACCCCCGGCTGCCCAGTATATCAGCAGATTGTCTGCTCATCTCGCACTTATGGCCCTATACCCCAAAGTTACTAACATCAGCAGATTTCTTCCGTATTTTCGACCCTTCTGTTATACCAAACCTATCATCCGAATGTCGTCAGATTATTCCTTTTTACACAAAGAGTTGGCCCCCCATTTCCGAGGATTGAATTCCATCGAAATAGCCCAACCGTCCAAAGTAACCGAATTCGTTAAAGCTCATCAAGGTCATACAGTAATATCAAACATATTAATTGCCAACAATGGGATTGCTGCCGTCAAGGAAATTAGAAGTGTCAGAAAATGGGCCTACGAAACTTTTGGCGACGAAAGAGCCATCCAATTCACCGTTATGGCTACTCCAGAAGATTTGGACTCTAATGCCGAATATATTAGAATGGCCGATCAATATGTCGAAGTTCCCGGTGGTACCAATAACAACAACCATGCCAATGTCGAGTTAATTGTTGAAATTGCCGAAAGAACTGGGGCTCATGCTGTTTGGGCCGGTTGGGGACATGCTTCCGAAAACCCAAATTTACCCGAAATGTTGGCCGCTTCTCCCAAGAGAATCGTGTTTATTGGTCCTCCCGGATCGGCCATGAGATCCTTAGGGGATAAGATCAGTAGTACCATTGTTGCCCAACATGCAGCAGTTCCTTGTATTCCTTGGTCGGGTACGGGAGTTGATAAAGTGATAATTGATAACAAGACCAATTTGGTATCGGTCGATGACGAAACTTATGCCAAAGGTTGTTGTGTTGATGCCGACGATGGTCTCGTGAAAGCCAAGAAGATCGGATTCCCCGTCATGATCAAGGCTTCGGAAGGTGGAGGAGGTAAAGGTATTAGAAAAGTCGATGATGAAAAAGACTTTATTACCCTTTATCATCAAGCTGCCAATGAAATCCCCGGTTCTCCTATCTTCATCATGAAGTTGGCCGGAGATGCCAGACATTTAGAAGTCCAATTATTGGCTGATCAATATGGTACCAACATCTCGTTATTCGGTAGAGATTGTTCGGTGCAAAGAAGACATCAGAAAATTATAGAAGAGGCACCAGTAACCATTGCTAGAAAGGAGACTTTCCATGAAATGGAAAATGCTGCTGTTAGATTGGGGAAATTGGTTGGTTATGTTTCGGCTGGTACTGTTGAATATTTATATTCCCATTCTGAAGATAAATTCTATTTCTTGGAATTGAATCCAAGATTACAAGTTGAACATCCAACCACCGAAATGGTTACTGGGGTAAACTTACCAGCTGCTCAATTACAAATCGCCATGGGTATTCCAATGCACAGAATAAGAGATATTAGAACTTTATATGGTGTTGATCCTCATACAAGTACTGAAATTGATTTTGAATTCAAAAATGAAGATTCAATAGTCAGCCAACGTCGTCCAGTTCCAAAGGGTCATACCACTGCTTGTAGAATCACTTCGGAAGATCCTGGTGAAGGGTTCAAACCAAGTGGTGGTACTTTGCACGAGTTGAATTTCAGATCTTCTTCAAATGTTTGGGGTTATTTCTCGGTGGCTAATCAATCCTCTATTCATTCTTTCTTGGATACCCAGTTCGGTCACATTTTTGCCTTTGGTGAAAACCGTCAAGCTTCAAGAAAACATATGGTTGTGGCTTTGAAAGAATTATCTATCAGAGGGGATTTTAGAACCACTACCGAATATTTAATCAAGTTATTGGAAACTCCAGACTTCGAAGATAACACTATTACTACTGGTTGGTTAGATGAATTGATCACTAAGAAATTGACTGCTGAAAGACCTGATCCTATCATTGCTGTTGTTTGTGGTGCTGCTACCAAGGCTCATCTTCAATCAGAAACTGAAAAGACTGAATACATCCAAAGTTTGGAAAAGGGTCAAGTTCCAAATAAGAGCTTGCTAAAAACCATTTTCCCAGTGGAATTCATCTATGAAGGTCATAAATATAAATTCACCGCCACCAAATCATCGGAAGATCATTATACTTTATTCTTGAATGGTTCAAGAGCTATTGTTGGGGTTAAATCCCTTTCCGATGGGGGTTTATTAATTGGTATTTCAGGAAAATCTCATGCTGTTTATTGGAAAGATGAACCAGCTGCTACCAGATTGTCGGTTGATGGGAAAACTTGTCTTTTAGAGGAAGAAAATGATCCAACTCAATTAAGAACTCCATCTCCTGGTAAATTGGTTAAATTCTTGGTGGAATCTGGTGATCATATTAGTGCTGGTCAAACTTATGCTGAAGTTGAAGTCATGAAAATGTGTATGCCTTTAGTGGCTCAAGATGATGGTATTATTCAATTGATCAAACAGCCTGGTTCAACTTTGACTGCTGGTGATATGTTGGCCATTTTAGCCTTGGATGATCCTTCTAAAGTTAAACATGCCAAACCTTTTGAAGACACTTTACCTGATTTGGGAAGGCCAAATATCTTGGGTACCAAACCAGTTCATAAGTTCCAATTACACAAAAAGGTGTTATACAATATTTTGAATGGATTTGATAATCAGGTTATTATGAATACCACTTTGAAAGAAATCATTCTGGTTTTGAAAGAGAAAGATTTACCTTATTCTGAATGGGTTCTTGAAATTTCGGCTTTACATTCAAGATTACCACCTAAATTAGATGAATCTTTATCCCAATTGGTTGAAAAGGCCAAGGCTAGAAATGCCGACTTCCCAGCTCGTCAAATCATCAAACAAATCCAGAAGGTGGTCAATGATCCAAATTCTGATAAAATCACTTTACCTTCTGTTGTTCAACCATTACTTGATGTTGCTGAAAGATATAGCGGTGGTTTAACTGAACATGAATACCAATTCTTTGCTGATTTAATCAACCAATACTACAATGTTGAAAGATTATTCTCTGGTCAACTGTCAAAGGAAGATGAACCAATCTTGAAATTAAGAGATGAATATAAATCTGATTTGTACGAAGTGGTCAAGATTGTTTTATCTCATTCAAGAGTTAGTGCTAAAAATAATTTAATCTTGGCCATCTTGAACGAATATCAACCATTATTACAATCATCATCGAGTGCTGCTGGTTCTATTAGAGAAGCTTTGAAACATGTAGTTGAATTGGAATCAAAGGGTACCACAAAGGTTACTTTGAAGGCTAGAGAAATCTTAATTCAATGTTCTTTGCCTTCAATTCAAGAAAGATCCGACCAATTGGAACATATTTTAAGATCATCTGTGTTACAAACTTCTTATGGTGAAATTTACGCTAAACATAGAGAACCAAAAATTGAAATCTTACAGGATGTTGTTGATTCCAAGCATACGGTTTTCGATGTTTTACCACAATTCTTAAACAACACTGATGAATGGGTTGCTATGGCTGCTGCTGAAACTTATGTTAGAAGGGCCTACAGAGCTTATTCTTTGGGACAAATCTCTTATCATTTCCATGACAGATTACCAATTGTTCATTGGCAATTTCAATTACCAAGTCTTGAATCTGCTCAATTCAATTCCATTCAACATGTTAAGAATTCAGATAACTCCAATTCAATGAATAGAACTGCTTCGGTTTCTGATTTATCATTTGTGGTTGATACAAGTGAAAAATTGAACACCAGAAATGGTATTTTGGTTCCTTGTACTCATTTGGATGATGCTGAAGAAATGATTGCTGCTGGTTTAGATCAATTGCAAGTTGGTGGGGTTTCAATTGAAATTCAAGATTCTGAAAATTCTAGTTCTGCTAAATTCTATAATGTTTTCAACGTTGTGGTTCAAAGTGTTGACGGATATGAGACCGAAGATGAAATCTTGGCTAAAGTTGCTGAAACTATAGACGAAGTCAAAGAGGACCTTATTAGCGCTTCTATTCGTCGTATCACTTTTGTGTTTGCTAATAAAATCGGTACTTACCCAACTTATTACACTTTTACGGCTCCAGAATATAAGGAAAACAAGGTTATTCGTCACATTGAACCTGCATTGGCTTTCCAATTGGAATTGGCCAGATTAGATAACTTTGACATTAAACCAATCTTCACCGATAACAGAAATATCCATGTCTATGAAGCTGTTGGTAAAAATGCTCCTTCTGATAAGAGATTCTTCACTAGAGGTATTATTAGAACTG
Source organism: Yamadazyma germanica (assembly GCA_030574815.1). Classification (NCBI taxonomy): domain Eukaryota; kingdom Fungi; phylum Ascomycota; class Pichiomycetes; order Serinales; family Debaryomycetaceae; genus Yamadazyma; species Yamadazyma germanica. Next base: position 87,760 of record JAJMFS010000019.1, on the reverse strand, counting down.
GTGTTATTAGAGATGATATTAGTATCAGTGAATACTTGATCTCTGAATCCAACAGATTAATGTCCGATATTTTAGATGCTTTGGAAATCATTGATACTTCTAACTCTGATCTTAATCATATTTTCATCAACTTCTCCACTGTTTTCAATGTGTTACCGGAAGAAGTCGAAGCTGCTTTTGGCTCTTTCTTGGAAAGATTTGGTAGAAGATTATGGAGATTGAGAGTCACTGGTGCTGAAATTAGAATCTATTGTACTGATCCAACTACTGGTAATTCCTTCCCATTAAGAGCTATTATCAATAATGTTTCTGGTTATGTTGTTAAATCTGAATTGTATATGGAGGTTAAAAACCCAAAGAATGAATGGGTCTTCAAATCAATCGGTCAACCTGGTTCAATGCATTTGAGACCAATTTCAACTCCTTATCCAGTTAAAGAATCTTTACAACCAAAACGTTATAAAGCTCATAATATGGGAACTACTTATGTCTACGATTTCCCAGAACTTTTCAAACAAGCCACTATTGCCGAATGGAAAAAGGCTCCAAGCTCTGCTAAGGTTCCAAAGGATGTCTTCATCTCTGAAGAATTGATCTATGATGAAGATAACAATTTGACGGCAATTGATAGAGATCCTGGTTCTAATAAAATCGGTATGGTTGGTTTCAAATGTACTGCTAAGACCCCAGAATATCCTCGTGGTCGTCAATTTATTATTGTTGCTAATGATATCACCCATAAAATTGGTTCTTTTGGTCCAGAAGAAGATGAATACTTCAATAAATGTACTGATTTAGCTAGAGAAATTGGTATTCCAAGAATCTATCTTTCTGCTAACTCGGGAGCCAGAATTGGTATTGCTGAAGAATTGTTACCTTATTATAAAGTTGCTTGGAATGATGAAACTAATCCAAATAAGGGTTACACTTATTTGTATTTGACCGATGATGATTTACGGGCTTTGAATGCTGCTGGTAAAAGCAGTTCTGTCATCACCGAAAGAAATGTTGTTAAAGGTGAAGTTAGAAACATCATCAAGGCTATTGTTGGTGCTGAAGATGGGTTGGGTGTTGAATGTCTTAGAGGTTCCGGATTAATTGCTGGTGCAACTTCTAGAGCTTATAAAGATATTTTCACCATCACTTTAGTTACTTGTAGATCGGTTGGTATTGGTGCTTACTTGGTTAGATTGGGTCAAAGAGCCATTCAAGTTGAAGGTCAGCCAATCATTTTAACTGGTGCTCCAGCTATTAACAAGATTTTGGGTAGAGAAGTTTATTCTTCTAACTTACAATTGGGTGGTACTCAAATTATGTACAGAAATGGGGTTTCTCATTTGACTGCTACTGATGATTATGCTGGTGTTGTAAAGATCATGGAATGGATGAGTTATATTCCAGCTAAAAGAGGTATGCCAGTTCCAATTTCCGATAATGAAGATAACTGGGATAGAGATGTTGAATATAATCCTCCAAGTGATGAACCTTATGATGTTCGTTGGATGATTGAAGGTAAAAAGATTGAAGAAACTGGAGATTTTGAATACGGTTTATTCGATAAAGATTCTTTCCAAGAAACATTATCTGGATGGGCTCAAGGGGTTGTTGTTGGTAGAGCTCGTCTTGGTGGTATTCCAATCGGGGTTATTGGTGTTGAAAACAGAACTGTCGATAACAATGTTCCTGCTGATCCGGCAAACCCAGCTTCTACCGAAATGAAGATTCAAGAACCTGGTCAAGTTTGGCATCCAAATTCTGCCTTTAAAACTGCTCAAGCTATCAATGATTTCAACAATGGTGAACATTTACCTTTAATGATCATGGCTAACTGGAGAGGTTTTTCTGGTGGTCAAAGAGATATGTATAATGAAATTTTGAAATATGGTTCATTCATTGTTGATGCTTTAGTTGATTTTAAACAACCAATCTTTACTTATATTCCACCAATGGGTGAATTAAGAGGTGGATCTTGGGTTGTTGTTGATCCAACCATTAATCCAGAATGCATGGAAATGTATGCTGATTCTAATTCCAGAGGTGGTGTTTTGGAAACTCAAGGTTTAGTTGGTGTTAAATATAGAAGAGACAAATTGATTGCCACTATGGAAAGATTAGATTCTAAATATGCAGATATCAAGGCTAGAATGAAGGCTGCCGAACCATCATCTGATGAACATTCCAAATTATCGGCTGAACTTGTTGCTAGAGAAAAATTATTATATCCAATCTACCAACAAATTTCGGTTCAATTTGCTGATTTACATGATAGAGCTGGTCGTATGGTAGCCAAGGGAGTTATCAAGAAGGAAATCCAATGGAGAGATGCTAGAAGATTCTTTTTCTGGCGTTTAAGAAGACGTCTTAACGAAGAATATTGCTTAAGATTAATCAAAGAACAATTGGAATCGGATTCTAAACTTGAAAGAGTTGCTAGATTGAAGAGTTGGATGCCAACAGTTGATTATGATGATGACGAAGCTGTCAGTACCTGGATTGAAGAAAACCATCCAAAATTATTGGCCAAGATTGAAGAAATTAAGAGTGAAAAATCTTATAACACTATTAGAAAGTTATTAAAGGAGAATCCTGCCAATGCCTTAGATATTATCAAGGATTATATGTCCACTTTATCTGAAGAAGATAAGGCTAAATTATTTAAATAATTAAATTAGACTGATTTAAATTGAATTGAATTAAATATTAATGTATGTTTGTGTAACTTTGTCGATTTTCATCTATATACTACTTCACCTAATGGCTGCGAAAAGTTTCCACAAGTTACAAACATGGACCTTTGGTTATTATGGTTGTGGTTATTGTTGTTATCTTCAGTAAGACTGGATTCGTACTTTGTTAAATTACGGGATAAGGAGTCATTTGAAGACTTTTATGCCAGTGATTTAAGTTATCCAGAGCCACTTAGGGCAAGAGATCATATTAAAAATGTCTTTTCCATTGGCAAATTCAAAGGGTTTGTGGGAGATTTCAATGCTAAGACAATTGAAAGGTTGAAGAAATGTCCATTTGTATCACAAGTAACTCCAGATTTCACGGTTCATTCCCTTCAAATTCAAGTACAAAAACCTGCTTCCAGACACTTGGCCAGGATAAGCCAACGCAAAAAGCTCAAAAAGTCATTCAAGTACTATTTTGACGATAAAGGTTCAGGAAATGGGGTCAATGCTTATATAATTGACTCGGGAATCCATATTGAACATCCAGAATTCCAAGGCAGGGCCACTGCTGGAAAGGATTTGACTGGTCAAGGACTCGGAGACTATAACGGGCATGGAACTCATGTAGCCGGAGTCGTTGGTTCAAAGACTTACGGTGTAGCAAAGAGAGTTAATATAATCGAAGTCAAATGTCTAGGTAATGACGGGATCGGATCCCTAAGTACTATCATTGCCTCATTAGAATACGCTACTACTCACAGAAGAAAATCGGGTCTACCAGGAGTTGCAAACCTATCATTGGGGGCTCCTTCCAATCCCATTTTGGATGATGCTGTTAGTGGAGCTGTTGAAGATGGTCTTGTTGTTGTAGTAGCAGCAGGAAATTCAGACGAAAATGCCTGTGGTGTTAGTCCTGCCAGCTCAGAAGATGCAATCACTGTTGGTAGTATTGATGATAAGAATGATTCATTGGCGGAGTTTTCCAACTGGGGAAATTGTGTTGATATCGTAGCACCCGGTACTTTTGTCAAAAGTGTTAATTTCAAAGATAAAGACGATCCAATGGTTTTATCTGGTACCTCGATGTCTGCTCCAATCATTACTGGAATGGCTGCAAATTTATTAAGTATGGGTGTGCCTCCGCATCAAGTCAAACAGAGGCTTATTGACATGTCTACTAGAGGAAAAATCAAGAGAACTTCGATGATATTACGCAAAGTACATAATCGGATTGCCTACATGGATCATCAGTTCAATGCCGGGTCGGAGTCTGATTCTGACGAAAATTAATTTATAATATATATAATATGCCATTTCTCAGTCAATTTGCAGCCAAAACAAACGGGCTTTTGTCCACTGCACGTCGCCAATCTTAGGTTTTTCGCAGCCAAAATTCAAAAAACTCATAAAGTATCATGCCAAAGGAACTTCCACCAGGGAAATTTCTCGATTCCGGAAACTTCCACTCGGGAGCATTGTCAGGTATGTAAGCTGCATCATTCTCTAATATATAGCTTGTTTTCCCCCCCGATTTTTCCGACTTTCGTGGCGGCTTTTCTCAGTATATATTAACAAGTGATAGGTCACTCGCAAGCGCTAACAGCTTTCACAGCTGCCATGCCGCTTAGTGGGTTCAAAACTCCCAAAGTTAACCCAGAAAGATGGGAAGATCTTGAGGGTTTCAAGGAAGGTTACGGCAAAGAAAAGGAGCTGGAATTGATGGATAATTCACCCAACAAAGGGATGGATATGTATCCCGCTTGGGGTCCGCCTGAACATGTTCCTATTTCAATTGAAAAGATCGAAGGGGTGTTCCTTCAGTTAACAGAAGTGTTTGGCTTTCAGTTCGATAACACTAAGAATATGTTTGATTACTTGTTACTGATGCTTGATTCTAGAGCTTCCAGAATGGGAACTGTTAAGGCGTTAAGATCGATTCACGCCGATTATATTGGAGGAGTGAATGCAAACTTCCGGAAATGGTACTTTGCCGCCCAGTTAGATATTGATGATGAGATTGGGTTTGCCAATGTTAAAAGTAATGGTAAACCAAGAGATAAATCTGTGCATATTAGGAATCTTCAAGAAGCTGAAGAAAATTGGGCAAATAATATGAAAAGTTTAACTCCTGTTGATTGTGTGGTTCAAGTATCGTTGTATCTTCTTTGTTGGGGTGAAGCCAATAATCTTAGATTTATGCCAGAATGTTTATGTTTTATTTTTAAATGTTGCAATGATTTTTATTACGGATTAAATCCTGATGTCAAAACCGAAAATAAAACCCCTAGTTTTTTGGATCATTCAATCACTCCGTTATATAGGTTTTACAGAGACCAGTCCTTTGATAATCAAAATGGTCAATTTGTTCCTACTAGTAAAGATCATAAGAATATTATCGGCTACGATGATATGAATCAATTGTTCTGGTATAGAAAAGGTTTAGAAAGAATCACGCTACAAGATAAACGTCGATTAATTGATTTAGCTCCTCAAGACAGATACCCTGAACTTGTCAACGTTGTTTGGAATAAAGCATTTTATAAAACTTTCAAAGAATCAAGAAGTTGGTCTCATGTATTATGTAACTTCAACCGGATCTGGATCATACATATTTCAATGTTTTGGTATTACACTGCTTTCAATGCTCCTACCTTTTATACTTATAGATATAACCAATCCCTCGATAATCAGCCAACTGTTCAAGCACGATTAAGTATAATGGCACTTTCTGGAGCTATTTCCTGTTTTATTTGTTTATTATCAACTATATTTGAATGGACTTTTGTCCCTAGAACACACCCAGGAGCTGATTCTTTGACCAGGAGGCTCTACTTTTTGATAATATTTTTGGTAATTCATATAGCCCCAACAGTATATTTCATTTTTTTCACTCCTTTAGGACACCAAACAAGTATAGGATTATTCACTGCTGCTGCCCAATTTACCATATCGGTTTCAACAGTTTTATATTTGGCAATTGTTCCACTTGGTAGTCTATTCAATGGATCGTTCAAAAGAAGTAGAAATAGCCTTGCCAATGATACTTTCATTCTGAACTTTTACAGGTTAAGAGGTTCAGAAAAAGCAGCATCTATCGGTCTTTGGCTTGCAGTGTTCTTCTTCAAATTTCTTGAATCTTATTTTTTTCTTACTCTTTCAGTTAAGGATTCATTAAGAGAACTAAGTATCATGAAAATTAATAGATGTGCCGGTGATGTTTTCTTGGGTAATTTCTTATGCTCCCAACAAGCCAAGATTGTTCTTTGTCTAATATTGATAACTGATTTGGTATTGTTCTTTTTGGACACTTATTTGTGGTATATTGTATGTAATACCATCTTCTCGGTGTTAAGATCGTTCTATATAGGGATTTCAATCTGGACTCCTTGGAGAAACATATTTTCTAGACTTCCGAAGAGGATCTTTTCAAAAATCATATTTGCTCCTTCAGATGGGACTGTTAAAGGGAAACATCTTACATCTCAAGTGTGGAATTCAATTGTTATCTCCATGTATAGAGAGCATTTGTTATCAATTGAACATGTCCAAAAGCTTATTTATAAAGTAACATCTTCACCCGGTGGGGAAGAGTCAGTATTGAAAGAGCCTTCTTTTTTCGTATCACAAGAGGACATGACCATGAAATCGAGTTTATTCTACGAAAATTCAGAGGCACAAAGACGAATTACCTTCTTTGCCCAATCTTTATGTACTCCCATGAGAGAAGTTGGTCCAACATCTGCCATGCCTGCTTTCACCGTCTTAGTCCCACATTATAGTGAAAAAATTACGTTATCGCTTAGGGAAATTATAAGGGAAGAAGACCAGTACTCAAATATTACCATGTTAGAATACCTTAAAAAGCTCCATCCGTTAGATTGGTCATGTTTCGTTAAAGATACTAAATTATTGGCGGAAGAGTTTGATACTGATTCTCCATCGCCAATTGAAGGAAATGAAAAAAGTGATATGCATTATTATTCTGTTGGATTTAAAGTTGCAACTCCTGAATATGTTTTAAGAACCAGAATATGGGCTTCACTCAGAACCCAAACTCTATACCGTACTGTATCAGGATTCATGAATTATTCAAGAGCCATAAAATTATTGTACGACGTAGAAACTCCAAGTGACGCCTACGAAGATGACTTTGATAAACTTGAAGATGCTTCATCAATGTCAATTCGGAAGTTCAGAATGATTGTTTCAATGCAAAGAATGAAATATTTTACTCCCGAAGAAATGGAAAACACCGAATTCTTACTAAGAGCATATCCTGAGGTTCAAATTGCATATTTAGAAGAAGAAAAGGATCCCGATTCTGATGAAGTTATTTATTATTCTGTTCTTATTGACGGGAGCTGTCCAATACTAGAAAATGGGGGAAGACTTCCAAAATACAAAATTAGATTATCTGGTAATCCTATTTTGGGTGACGGGAAATCAGATAATCAAAATCATGCAATTGTATTCACTCGTGGAGAATATATTCAGTTAATTGATGCTAACCAAGATAATTACTTAGAAGAATGTTTGAAGATCAGGAGTGTTTTAGAAGAATTTGAAGAGCATTCTCCTCCTATGGATCCTTATTCTAATGACTTAATCAACACTGGTTATACTAATCCGGTTGCAATTATTGGAACTCGTGAATATATCTTCTCTGAAAACATTGGTGTTCTAGGTGACGTAGCTGCTGGTAAAGAGCAAACTTTTGGTACTTTGTTTGCCAGAACTTTGGCTCACATTGGTGGTAAGTTACACTATGGTCATCCTGATTTCTTGAATGCAATTTATATGACAACTAGGGGTGGCGTTTCTAAGGCCCAACGAGGATTACATTTAAATGAAGATGTTTATGCTGCTATTAATGTATTGTGCAGAGGTGGTAGAATCAAACATTGTGAATACATGCAATGTGGCAAAGGTCGTGATCTTGGGTTTGGTTCTATTTTAAATTTCACCACCAAGATTGGTGCTGGTATGGGTGAACAAATGCTTTCAAGAGAGCACTTTTATCTAAGTACAAAGTTACCGTTGGATAGATTTCTATCTTATTATTATGCCCATCCTGGTTTCCATTTGAATAACACATTCATTATATTTTCAATTAAATTATTTTTGATTGTTGGTGTTAACTTAGCAGCGATGGTGAAGGAGAGCACCATCTGTGAGTACAACAGAAATATTCCAATCACTGACCCCCATAAACCCACTGGATGCTACAATCTAATACCAGTAGTTCATTGGTTGGAAATATCCATTTTGTCTATTTTCATTGTCTTTGCAATTGCATTTTTACCTTTGTTTATACAAGAATTAATGGAGAGAGGATTTTATAAACTGTTCACTAGATTGGGTAAACATTTCATTTGCCTTTCACCATTATTTGAAGTGTTTGTGTGTAGGGTATATGCTGAATCGTTAATTAGTGATATGTTAATTGGCGGCGCCAGATATATCGCTACAGGACGGGGTTTTGCAACGGTTAGAGTACCTTTCGCCATTCTTTATTCTCGATTTGCTAATGCTAGTTTATATTATGGTCTGGTTTTGAGTATTTTGATTGTTTATATCTCTCTTACTATGTGGAAGCTACCTTTAATCTATTTCTGGGTGACAGTAATCGGTCTTTTGATATGTCCATGGGTATTCAATCCTAATCAATTCAGTTTCAATGATTTTTTCATTGATTACAAGAATTACATGAAATGGTTATCAAGAGGAAACAGTAATAGTAAAAACAGTTCCTGGATTGGATTTACAAGATTAGGAAGAAGTAGATTAACCGGTATTAAAACGTCATCTAAATTCATTGAAGACTCTCAATTGAAGCTCGTCAGTAATGTTAAACCATCAAAGTTTAATCTCGTTATAGCTTCTGGTATCTTCCTGTTGCTTCAAATAGCCACCATTGGAATTGCATATCTTTTCGCTAACTCGTTAAATGAAACAAGGCAAGCTCTTCCAACGTATGCATTAGCAAATGTACTTCTTCTAGCTATTTGCCCCATAATTGTTAATATGGTGATACTAGTTGTCTGCTTTTCAGCCTCATGTGTACTTGGTCCTGTATTATCAGTATGCTGTGTTAAATTTGCCGGCTTCATGGCGATGACGGCCCATACCTTAGGAGTCATTAACCATGTTTTCTTCTTTGTTGTATTTTGGATTTTACAAAACTTGAATTTTGCTAATACATTGCTAGGGTTTGCAACAGCAGTACTTATTCAACGGTGGATCTTCCAACTAATTTTAAGTCTTTTTGTTTCCAAGGAATTAAAACATGACAAAACTAATATGACATGGTGGTCAGGTAAATGGATTGGGTCAGGTCTCGGGTGGAGAACTTTCAGTCAGCCATTTAGAGAGTTTATATGTAAAACAACGGAGATGAGTTACTTCGTGGCAGATTTATTCATCGGTCATACAATTTTATTGATCCAATTCCCATTACTTTTCATCCCCTACATGGATAAATGGCACACTATGTTATTATTCTGGCTTAAACCTTCAAGTCAACTTCGTCCCAGATTATTAACCAAAAAACAGAGAAAAAAAATTGCTTTTACGGTTAATTTATATTTCATCATTTTCATAATCATCGTCACCTTACTTACCAGTCCTTTCACTGTGGTCATGATTCTTACCAAAGTATTTCAAATTGATCTTCAGTCATATATTCCCGATTTCCTTGCCGATTTAATTCAACCAAGACCTCTTTATTCTGAAAGAAAAGGATTACATAAAGGGTTAATCAAGAATTATTAGTATTATATTTTGTATGGTTTTGTATGGTTTCCAATTAATTAAAGCAACTTATTTATCTCTTCTAGATATCCGGAAGCTTTGAGTACAAAATTCTGTTTAAGTTGATTAACAACTGATGTATCAGCGAATGATTTGGCAATCTCGTACCGTTTAACCTTCGATAATTCCTTCAAAGTATTGGTTATCTTTTCTCCCCAATTATTTACTAAATCATTAGAAGATACCTGTAAAGCAGCTTTAATATAAAAGTCAAAAAAATCCGGCTCAATTCCATAAGAGAATGTATCAGCGATCTCGGAAGGTGGTAAGTTTATGATGAACACTGAAGTCTTCGATATATCCGCCTCAGGAATATCGAATAGTTTTGGGAGCAATGAAGTGGTACGTCTTTCAACAAAAGGCTTGTGTTCCACCTTTGGTTGAGACTTTTTCTTATTACCAAATAACTCATCGATCTCCTTGTCAACTTCTGATTTATTTTCCGGGTCTCTTATTATAGTTCCTTGTACTTTTGGTTCTGGCTCTTGGAGCTTTGGCTTACCATCGAGAAGATCCTGAAAGTGCTTTGGCAACAAGTCCACTCGTTGCACAGGGACTTCACGTCTCTCACCCATCTCGACATCCATAAGATCATCAAACTCCGTGAGCTCCTGTTGAGCAGGGTTTTCAGGATCCAATTCCACCACTTTCTGAAAGTAAAGCTTGGCTAGTTTTCGAGAATTCATACCTTTAAATGCCGTAGCCTTTCTGAACCAGAGCTTTATTTTCGTCTTATCATCAGTAACGTAGTTCAAACCATTATCGCAGTCTTGAAGAGCTTTATTGAAATCACCAAGTTTTAAGTAAGTTATTGCTCTATTTGAATAAAGCACTGGGTTTCTTGGGTCCTGAGAAACAGCTTCAGTATAATAATCAATAGCCTGTTGATACTGTTGATTTGTAAAAGCTGTATTACCTAGGTTTTTCAATTGACTCGAGTCCATAGTGTAAGCTGAAAAATAATTTTTCACTCAATGACAGTGGAAGAACTTCAAGACGAAATTTGTGCTACAGATGCCGTTTTCCCTGATTGTTGTCATGAAGTAGCTTCCCAAATTTATGCATTCAAGGTACCTCTGCATGATCTTGAAATCCAGCTAACGTTTCCACAAAATTACCCCGATGATGAGCCTGAACTCATTCAAGTGATTCCCCACGATCCGATAAAATACAGTGATGAAGGATATCTAGAAAGAAAGATCAGAAACAAGCTCAAAGAGTTGTTCATGCCCGGGTGTGTAGTCGTTATTGAGTTGCTAACGGAGCTTGAAAGTTTCTTTGACGAATATGAAAGGGACCGGATAGAAAGGGAACCAGTAAAGGTTGAAGAATCGGAACAAGACCAGAAAATAGAGGAGATACAGGACCAGATTAATAATCTAGTACTAAATACGAAAAACGTGGGACCAAAGGTGGATCCACTAGAGGGATGGGCCATATCTACACCAGTAATCGATAGAGGATCAACGTTTATTGGGTATGCTAAAAAAGTAACCTCAGTTCCACAAGCAGAAGAAGCACTTGATGTTCTTATCACCGACAAGAAAATCTCCAAAGCGTCACATGCAATGTCAGCCTGGCGAATCAAAGGTCACAATGGTGTACAGTACCAAGATTGTGACGATGATGGAGAGACTGCTGCTGGTAGTAGAATGCTTCATCTCCTACAAATGATGGATGTATGGGATGTCATGGTGGTGGTGGCCAGATGGTTTACCGGGACTCACCTAGGTCCTGATAGGTTCAAGCATATCAATTCTGCTGCCAGGGATTCGGTGAATCAACTAGGATTCGAGGACGTCAAGACCAAATCCAAAAAGAAAAAGTGATTTACTGGACTCTCTTTCTCTTTTTCAAATGCCTTTTTTCCTGAGAGTCATTGTTATTGTTGTCTCGATTACCTTTTGCCTTTAGGTACTTGTTATTCTGGACCTTTCTCTTTTTGGAAAATGGTTCGTTTTGGACATTTTCTGTCTTGTCCTCCTTGTTAAAGATTGTATTGAGGAAGTCCTTTGCATTTAAATCGCCAAACTCGGGTATATTGTCAGAATTTCGCTGGTGGTTAGTATATATAGTTGATACAAAAGATAGAGTACGTACCTTGTTAGAATCTTGTGTGGAGGTATTTGGGGCAGGCTCGATTGCAGTGGATTGTTTGCTGCTGTCTTCAGCAGTAGTGTTATTTTGTTTCTCTCCAATTTTGGACTCCTTTATACTGGAGAAATCCCATTCTTCAGGAGCTTTACCTCCCCACAGTCTCTTAGTAGTGACCGGCACAACCTCATCCTCATCCTCAAAAGTATGGATGTTGGCATATCCTATAGACTTGACTTCATTCGCATTGGATGAGATGAGATTCGAAAACCGATTATTACTCCATTCCGATGAATCTTTGACTTTTTTCACCGGTTCTTCGGGCACTTCCCGGGAGTCGGACCGCATGAACTTCATGTTCATCACTCGATTGGATAAACTCATGTTATTATATGATTATTGCCGATTAAATATACTCCAGATATGGGACGGTGCGTATATATGACGATTATTTTTCAGGCCTCAAACCTCATCTCATCTCATTTTCTAAGCTCATCGCATTTTTCAGACGTTTAACATGAAATCAGACTTCCGATTCTCCAATTTACTAGGGACCGTCTACCGTCAGGGGAACCTTGTGTACACCAACGATGGTAGTATGTTACTCTCCCCCGTTGGAAACAGAGTCTCTTGTTTCAATCTCATCAAAAACGAATCATTCACTCTCGACTACGAGCATCGGAAAGATGTTTCAAGAATTGCATTAAATACCCAAGGGACGCTTTTACTTTCTGTCGATGAAGATGGAAGAGCTATCTTGGTGAACTTTGTGGCCCGAACCGTGTTACATCATTTCAATTTTAAAGATAAAGTTTTGGATTTGAAGTTCAGTCCTTGTGGGAAATACTTCGCTATTGCATGTAATCGATTCGTTCAAGTATGGAAAACCCCCGATTTTACTGATGATAGACAATTTGCTCCTTTCATACGTCATAGAGTATACTCGGGCCACTACAGTGATGTGACTTCTATAGCCTGGTCAAAAGATTCCCGGTTTTTCTTGTCAACTTCTAAGGATATGACGTCCAAGATTTACTCTTTACACTCAAAAGACAGTTCTGTTGCCATGACCTTGGCCGGACATAGAGACTATGTTGTTAGTGCCTTTTTCAATGACAGCCAGGAAATCATATACACTCTTAGTAAGGATGGGGCCTTGTTCAAGTGGGAATATACCGAAAGACCTGGAGGAAATGACAGTGACAGTGACAGCGAAAGTGATAGTGACAGTGATGAAGACAAACAGGATACCGTGCCTAAGAAAATGAGTTGGAGAATCACTGCCAAGAACTTCTTTTATGCCGATGGAAAGGTCAAATGTGCCAGCTTTCACGCCAAATCTAATATACTTGTGGTAGGATTCAGTAATGGGGAATTCAGAATCTACGAATTGCCAGAATTCAATTTGATCCAACAATTAAGTATGGGACAAAACTCCATCAATACCGTCAACATCAATACCACGGGAGAATGGCTTGCATTTGGATCAAGTAAATTGGGACAATTACTTGTTTATGAATGGCAAAGTGAATCCTATATTTTAAGACAACAGGGACATTTTGATTCTATCAATTGTATCTGCTACTCGCCCGATGGAGGTAGAATCATCACCGGGTCTGATGACGGGAAGATTAAAGTATGGGACAATAGATCAGGATTTTGTTTAATGACATTCACCGAACATACTTCAGCCATCACCGGACTTCAGTTCAGTAAAAAGGGACAAGTATTGTTTTCTTCGTCGTTGGATGGAACCGTCAGGGCATTTGATCTTCTCAGATACAGAAATTTCCGGACTTTCACTGCCACCGAGAGAATTCAGTTCAATTGTTTGGCAGCTGATCCAAGTGGGGAGGTTGTGGTTGCCGGATCCCAAGACTCATTCGATATTTTCGTATGGTCTGTTCAAACCGGACAATTATTAGATACTTTGAGTGGTCATGAAGGGCCAGTTTCTGGGTTATCTTTTGGGATTGAAAACTCGGTGTTGGCATCTGCTTCTTGGGATAAAACCATCAGAATTTGGAACATTTTCGCCAGAAGTCAACAAGTCGAACCAATAGAGGTTCAGTCGGATGTGTTGAGTATTGTAATGAGACCCGATTCGAAAGAAGTTTCTATCAGTATGTTGGATGGGAATATTGTCACTTTTGACGTGGAAGATGCTAAACAAATTCATTTAATCGACGGGAAAAGAGATATTATTGGAGGCCGCCATTTGGACGATAGATTTGAACTGAAAAACTCAGCAAGAGCCAAGTATTTCACCACCATAGACTATTCATTTGATGGGAATTTCATCATCGCTGGAGGGAATAACAATTCTATATGTCTTTATGATATTGAAAATGAAGTGTTACTCAAGAAATTCAAAGTTTCACAAAATATGAAATTAGATGGAACATTAGAAAAATTGAATTCTAGTAACTTAAAAGATGGTGGTGCTCTTGATCTTATAGATAGAGATGGAGAAAACAGTGATTTGGAAGATAGATTAGATAGCACATTACCAGGAAGTCATAGAGGTGATCCAAGTTTAAGAAGTACCAGACCTGCTATTCGGGTGACATCGATTAAATTCAGTCCAACCATCTCTGCATTTTCTGCCGGATCGACAGAAGGATTATTAGTGTATTCCGTGGATAATGAAATGGTATTTGATCCTTTTGAATTAGATATAGACATAACCCCTCAAACCATCAAAGAAACGTTACAAGAAAAGGATTATTTAAAAGCATTAATTATGAGTTTCAGATTGAATGAAACCAAATTAATCAATTCAGTTTACGAATCTATTCCTGTCAAAGATATCAAGATGATAAGTAAGGATTTACCGGTAGTTTATTTGGAAAGAATGTTAAGATTCGTTGGAGAAAAATCGGTCAATTCGATATTATTAGAATTCAATATGATTTGGATTCAAAGTCTTTTATTATGTCATGGACAGTATATTGGGACTCATAGACATGATTTCTCTCATGCATTAAAGATGTTGACGATGTTTTTGAACAAGTATGCCAAGGATATTGTTAATGTCAGTAAAAAGAACGATTCTTTAACGAAATTCTTGACCAGTGCCGTGAAGAATAAAGAGGTGGAAGACGAATCCGAAGGGTTTGAAGAGATGGATGAAGAAGATGAAGATGATGATGGGAGTGAAAGTGAAGGAGAATGGCTTGGTCCCGGTGGAAAGAGTATTACTGATAATTTCCAAGATAGTGGTGATGAGATAGATGAGATGGATCAAGATTAAAAGATGGGTAGTATAGATGAGTAGATAATAAAGAAAAGTGCTAACGAAGTGTAGATTAAAGGAAAGTGCCAACGAAGTGTAGATGATAAAGAAAAGTGCAACGAAGTGTAGATAATAAAGAAAAGTGCTAACGAAGTGTAGATAATAAAGATAGGTATGTATATAGATAAAGAAGCTCAGATAGTGATAATGTAGTGAACACTAAATAAAGTCTTAGTGGGTATAAGTGGGCATATTTGGCCATCACCACGCTCGTAATGGCTGCAAATACCACAAAAGCAGCACAAAACTTAGGCACCCACTCGCGCGGGGCCTGCGGCGTCAAATGTTGGGATCTCCAGCATTATTCCGTCCCAAATAGGAAAAGTAATATCTGAGATGTCACCCCACCACTTTACCAGCTTTACCCACACCACCAACCATCCATTGGTCATTCATCCCTAACTCTAATCACCCGCTTCACGCCATCCCCTATTCCCCCCCTGCCCCTCTATCACCCTCGACATCACGTCACCCCAAAACCTTATCTCCCATCTATTTAAACCCTGTCTACCCCAAGTTTTCCATTTACGGCCCTCGCACATTTACCCCTTCTGTCTCCAGATTGCTGTGGGATATTTTTTCAAATAAAAAATAATTTTCCAGTCCCACTCCCACTCCCACTCCAGGATTTCGTCAATTATTTTCCAAATTCACCACCATGGGAAGAGATATTAAAAACCATTTATTGTTCGAGGTGGCTACCGAAGTAGCCCATAAAGTCGGGGGTATTTACTCCGTTTTAAAGTCAAAAGCTCCCATCACTGTAGCTGAATATAGAGAAAGATACACTCTTCTCGGTCCGTTGAATTACGACTCAGCTCAAGTTGAAGTGGAAGAATTGCCGGTCAAAGACCCCAAAATCGCCGAAAGTTTAAAGGCTATGAGCGATAGAGGTATTAGATGGTTATATGGTAGATGGTTAATTGAAGGGGCTCCAAGGGTTTTACTTTTCGATATTCATTCAGCTCAACTGCACTTGAACGAATGGAAATCGGATTTGTGGTCAAATGCCGGAATCCCCACTCCCGACCATGATCAAGAGACCAACGAAGCCATTTTATTGGGATATTTGGTGGCATGGTTCTTGGGAGAATTGGTATTTAACGATAGAGAAAGAGCGGTTATTTGTCATTGTCATGAATGGTTGGCTGGGGTTGCATTGCCGTTATGTAGAAAAAGAAGATTGGATGTCACCACTATTTTCACCACTCATGCCACCTTGTTGGGTCGGTACTTGTGTGCCGGGCTGATTGATTTTTATAACAATTTAGCCAATTTCGACGTCGATGCTGAGGCTGGGAAACGGGGGATTTATCACCGGTATTGTATCGAGAGATCGGCCGCCCATACGGCTGATGTTTTCACCACGGTGTCTCACATTACTGCGTTTGAGTCCGAGCATTTATTGAAACGGAAACCGGATGGTGTCTTACCAAACGGATTGAATGTCGTCAAGTTTCAGGCGGTTCATGAGTTTCAGAATTTACATGCCATGAAAAAGGCCAAAATTAACGAGTTTGTCAAGGGTCATTTCTACGGGAATTATGACTTTGATCTCGATAATACTTTGTATTTCTTCATTGCTGGTAGATACGAATTTAGAAATAAAGGATGTGATTTTTTCATAGAAGCTTTGGCCAGATTGAATCATAGATTAAAGGAATGTGGCTCCAAGATGACGGTTGTTGCATTTATTATCATGCCGGGTAAGACTCTGTCGTACACGGTTGAAACTTTAAAGGGACAAGCAGTTATCAAACAATTGGAAAGTACCATTGAAGAAGTTCAGAAAAAAGTCGGTGATAGACTTTTTGAACATTGTGCCAGATTTCCAAATACTCATAATGCATCCAGTACCGGGGGGAATGAAGTTCCATCGATTGATGAATTAATTAAACCGGCTGATAGAGTTTTGTTGAAGAGAAGAATATTTGCATTGAAAAGAGATGGATTACCACCAATTGTCACCCATAATATGATTGATGATGCCAATGATCCAGTTTTAAATCAAATTAGAAGAGTAGAATTATTTAATAAACCAGAAGATCGGGTTAAAATCATTTTCCATCCGGAATTTTTGAATGCCAATAATCCGATTTTATCGTTGGATTATGATGAATTTGTTAGAGGATGTCATTTGGGGGTTTTCCCTTCGTATTATGAACCTTGGGGTTATACTCCAGCTGAATGTACCGTTATGGGAGTTCCATCCATCACCACCAATTTATCAGGATTTGGATGTTATATGGAAGATTTGATTGAAAATACCGATGATTATGGAATCTACATTGTCGATCGGAAAATGAAATCGGTCGATGAATCAATTAATCAATTGACCGATCAAATGTTTGATTTTACCGAAAAGACTAGAAGACAAAGAATTAATCAAAGAAACAGAACTGAAAGATTAAGTGATTTGTTAGATTGGAAGAGAATGGGTCTTGAATATATCAAGGCTAGACAATTGTCTTTGAAAAGAGCTTACCCTGATAATTTCAAAAACGGCACTAATCCTTTCCAACAAAACAATTCTAATTTGAAGTTGACCAGACCTTTGTCGGTTCCTGGTAGTCCACGAGGTAAGTTGGGTATCATGACTCCTGGAGATTTAGGGTCTTTACAAGATGCTCAACAGGGCTTATCGGAAGATTATATTGGTTTCAAATTGGGGGAAAATAATGATGATGATGATGAGGGTTATCTGTTGACTTTAAGAGGCACCTCTGCTCCTCCTCAAGATGATAGTGAGTAGGTGCTTTGTCTTATATGGCATGCGTTTATGTACCTGACCCCTTTGTGCTTATTCTTACGTATATAGTATTCTTGTATCTGTGCAGTTATTTAGATCTATGTATCTATCTTCATCTATGTATCTATCCTCCTCTATGTATCTTCCCTCATCTATGTATCTTCCCTCATCTACGTATCTTCCCTCATCTATGTATCTAATCCACCTACATGTTGTAGCTTCTCGATTTTCTCATCATTTGCATCTCTCATTCCCATCCTCCTCTCAAACCCTCAGTTGACTTTTGTGAATTTCGCGACCATAAAATCAATTTCTTCATCCAACATGGTATGTCATTCACCTCATTCACCACCATTATTTCAATCTTTACTAACCCCTAGTTACCGTTATATGTATTGAACTCGGCGAAGAACCAGCCGATATTAGTGGAATTAAAAAATGGCCAAATTTTGAATGGAATTTTAACCAACATCGACTCGTGGATGAATTTAACTCTTGCAGATATCGTGCAAACCTCTCCAAATGGCGAAGAATTCACCAAGATCCCCGAAATCTATATCAGAGGTAACCATATCAAATACTTGAGATTACCGGAACAGGTACGTGTTTTTTCCCGTTTTAAAATCTTGATTACTGTACTAACTTGTAGACCATGGACTATGCTAAAGAACAAAATATGATAAATATGGAACAGAGAAATAAAAATCAAAGAAGAAGAGGTGGTGGCCCAAGACAAGATAACTTTAGAAGAAATTTCAGAAATGATAGAGATGGAAACAGAAATGATAACAGAAACGATAGAGGAAATTATCATCGTCGGGGAGGTAGACCTCAACCGGTTGATTAGTTATGATGTAGTAAATGTATTAATAACTGAACTGAGTTGGTGTTGCTGGTGCCATATTAGCCGGCTTCACCGTGACATTTCTTATTTTGGTCTCTTATTAGTGTATACTTATACTAGCCTGACAAGTGGTATACTCTGTATACTCTAGACTGTATACTCTCGAGTTATACTCTGAACTGTATAGACTATCTAGACTGCATAGCCTACCTAGACTTACCATTTAGATTAACTGCACGCCAATGAAGTAAAGGCTAGCATTTCTGCTCGAAAATGGTAACTGAGATCGGTATCTCCCTTTGTGGAATTTGGTAATCCTCAATTTCCACTAGTTACCCTAGCATTAGCGACATTAGTGACTATATATTCTTGCTAGTGTTAGTTGCTATCATCTGGATCATGTATCAACCTTCATCATTCAATGGTGATAGGTACAGATATCATTATCAGTATTTAACCATCCCAAGGGGTCAATTTAGAGGTCTTAAAGATGTTAGACGTTTGAGATGTTACCGAGTAGACTGTAAAAGATTTAAATCGATTTCTTGTGACTATTGTTCAGCTTTACCGTATTTCAGTTCACCATTGCGTCAAGTCCATAATTATAATGACCAAGTTGAATTTGAAGGATTCGATAATTACGACAATTCTGATGATGATGGTCTGATGTTATCTGATACTGATTCCGATGATACAATTATATTTTCATCATTATCCCAAAAATTTACCTCCACCACAATTGCAATTTCTCCCTTTATCAATGGGAACCAAGCAAATTACCAATATAAACCATTTGATGAAAATGATGATGCTCCAATTTCAACTAAAATCACAAAGACTAAATATCATAAACCAATTACCAGACAAATCCCAAGAAATTATCCAAAACGTTTCTGTCTGTTAAACGACTTTAACAGAACTATTGGTAGAATATCCGAAAAATTGAAGCTTAGAAGGGCCTACTAAGAGATTTGTTTAACACTCCATGATTTTAAGTCTTCCCTATAGTTAGTCTCATTTACTAATCCATGAACGCATCTTACATCATCATTATCATCATTTTCGTCAGCCAATTCTTCTTTCAATCTCTGTTTCCATTGGGGCATGGAATCTTCAAATAGACTGTTAATACATACTTCGGGCGTAAAATCTAACAATAAATGTAATTTGGGATCCCAGGTGGATTCTAATATCTTCTTATACAAATCATTCACCATTGGATCAATCAATACGGTAGATTCATAGTTATTAGCGGCATCCCTATCCCTGGACTCAGTGACGGTTTCGGATGTTTTAACTTTCTGAGATTTGGTCGACTCTCCTTTCCGTTCATCAAATGAAGCTACCAGTTGATCTCTTGTCAGACTCTCAGTACTCAGCCTACCTTTCCGCTCATTTCCAATAACATCATTCAACCCGCCAAAGATATTTTTCCTTTCAAACTGGGGCACATTATATTGATTCCTAGTGTTATGAGCCGCATTGGAGGTGGATCTAGCATTGAATTCATGGGGTACATTCAGTGAATCCGTCACTTGAAGCTGCGTGTGGAAGTCGAAATTGGCCGGTAATTCCGATAAATTGATCGTTAAATTCAAAATCGAATTCACTTTGGAATCCTTTAAAAGATACTTGGAGGTAACCGGTTCATTAAAGTTCAAATACTCCAGCAAATTGATCTCCAATTTCCCCAATTCAAGACGGCTGTTGGTGTGATGAATTCCAAACTCCTTGTGTTTCTCTCCGACATAATATATCCTCATAAGCAAGAATTTATCGGCAATCAAATTCTCCCGTCTCTTGACAGCAAATTTCATATTGCAACTCACACGGTAATTAAAGGCACATTTAAAGTTATGGATTCGTTTGGCAGACGTGGTGATGGAGATATTTCCTCCCGATCCGAGAGACGTATTGGTGTCGGGGCTTTTGGCAATATCGACAGATTTCGGGGTGGAAGTGCCGGAATCCAGGTCAGATTTCTGGTGATTATTCATTAAATTGAGACCAGCTCGAAATGTCAGAAGCGGTTTTAACCGCTTGTTGTCCCGGACCTGCAATTCTATGTAGCATTGTCCACTGACTTGTGGGATGTTGGAAAGCTCGTTGATGTTGAGGTCAAGTTTATACTTTGGCCGTTTTGTTCCAAAACTCATGGTAGTTTTTAATTTTCAGAGGCTCGCTTTTGAGGGTTTTATGATTTTTAGGAATCAATTGCTGCAAAAACTGAGAATATTTATAAATTAATTGTAAATTATTTGTGAATATTTACACACGATAGCTTTTTCCAGTGGAGTCTAATTATTATTCCAGGTTTGTGGATTTAGAGAAAACAAATAGACTACTGGATACGAATTCGGAAATTGCTGCAAAGTGCTATGGATATGGAAAGGCTTGGGGTAAAGCTAATCCTTTAGATTCACGGCTCATATCGAAGAAGTTTGGCTCAAGTTCCAGCAAGGAGATAAAGTCCGACAACAGAGAAAGAGGGGAATATGCCCATTCAAGCCCGTTAAACAGCGAATAAAGTTAGTTGAGAAGCACAAAAGCTAGCCTCAAGCTAACGATGCTGCCTCAAGCTAGCGATGCTGCCTCAAGCTAACGATGCTATGCGACTTAAGACATCTTGGTGTGAGACACATTACATTAACCAATGATGCAGTTATGTAACCAACCAGTCATTTATAATCAATGTGAATTAATGTCGGTGATTTTGGCTGCATAACACAAAACGGATGCAAGAAAACGGATGCAAGAAATACCTGTATTTACACATACCCACGGCCCCCAAATTGGCTGCAAAACAACCAATTTTCCGGCCACTGGCTCACACCCCCTTACACCAACCAGCACCGCGGTCCGGTACACAAACCAGTTGACGAGCACTAAGGATATTCTACACACTCGGTTAATCGAACGAGTTTCTACAGTCGAACTATCTAGACACAAATCCACCGACATTACTAGTCATATACTTGACAAGGTTTGCCAAGCCACTAGCCACAAAAACACCCCCACTAGCCATCCGCCACTAGATACTCGTCCCCTAGCCACTAGCCCCCTAGACACTAGCCACTAGCCACGAGCCACTGACTCCCACCTCATCCCTCCGTTGTAACGGTGCGAGTTTCAGCCTTTCCTTAGCGTACTTTATGATAATGCTGACGGTCGATCATTACGATATGGACTCCCAGTTCCAACTGTTGTCCCTTTCGATTCCGCTTGATCCGTCGCAGTTCGATTATATCCAACAGTTTCTTGAAAAGCTAATCAATATCGATACTGAGGCTATAACCACCTCCAAAATTGACTACAATCAACTCAAAAGTCATGAGATATTACCTGATATAATTTTGCCCAATGATATATGGAGCCGAGATAATATCACCATCAAGGACTGTAAAATTAAGACTACCATGTTGAATGAAATCAACTCAATGGTCGATATTGAATTATCCAAGACTAATCAACCATTGGATGAAACCCTGCTTTTGTATTACCAAAAGATTTTATCGGCTTATAAATTCTATGAATTACCTCAAAGACAATCGGTGAGTAGCGATAATCCGAATTTCTCGTTGAAAGAAGAAATCGATGAAGAGACCGATGAGTATACGGCTGATGAATCGAAACTGTTGAACCGGACTATATCTAATCAGTCTTCCACCACTTCTTTGAAGACCCATTTTCTGTTTTTCTCTCATTCAAGTAATAATAATAATATGACCAATTTGAATGGGAAACGGAATCTGAATCTGGGACCAACCAAGGATAAACAGCCTCGTAGAAGACTTCTGTCGATGTTAAATGGGTCCAACTCCCAGCCCAATTCACCTATTACCGGAAGTTATCCACCGTTACCGTTACCGTTACCTGGACAGACCCAGACTCAGACCCAGCTACAGGCGCCAAACCTGGCACCGGTGGGCCCCCAATCGGTGACGACATCGTCTGGTCCGGTTCCAATAGCCCAGGAAGATGAAAAAGTGTTGAACTCTATTCTTCTGAAATCACGGATTTATAATAAAATCAAAAAACACCGGGAACTGACCAGTTCCATGGCATCCAATGCCTCAGGGACTTATAGTGGTAGAAATAGTATTATAACCACCAATAACTCTTCAAAAAGATCATCATCAAATTTTACCCTGCCAGATAATAGTGACTTTAAACATCCATCATTTATACCTATCCCACAATTTGCTTCATACACTTCGGGACAAAAGCAAGAATTCCAGAAATCTAAACAAGATTATTATATTCAACTACAACAATTACTTAATCTGATTGAAAATATTTTACATCAACTTCACGCTAATCACAAGGATGCCAAGGCCTTCAAATTAATGGATTTTATCAAACGATATATCTTCCGATTCATTGTAATTGATGCCACCGATATGATTATGACTTATGGAGAAATTGAAGCCTATCGGTTATATAATCGATTAGGTAAAATATGACTGTATTGTATTGTATTATATGTGTAACTTACTAATTCCTTATTTCCTATAACCTACTTACATGAACTTAACATCTGCAGTATCACCGTCAACAACTGTTCATTTTCACAGGCAGCTGCCACTCTTTCTTTATCATTAAGCTGTTTATTAACCTGATTCTCTGACTGATGAGTTCCCTCTTTCACCAAAATCCTGATCCGGAATCTCGGTGGCAAACATCTTTCAAGTCTCACTCTGATCCCCAACCCAATAAGTGTAGCAAGAGAACAATGAGTGATGGTGGGAGTGATCTTTATCAATACTTCCGAGATGTCTTTGTTCTTATCAGGCCCATTTTTGACATGAATATCGGGTAAATTCACCACCGCAAGTTGGGCCAAAGTCAACGGATGTTCAGGATCCGAAATGGAAGCTATCAAGTCGAATATTTCTTGCGAATCGATTTCTTGTTCGTCTTCATCCTCATCATCTGACACTTCTGGTGATGATAATCCACTATTAAACAACGAAAGAGACGTGAAATCTTCCATAAGTTTGGATTTAGCTTTAGTGGTTTCACCACTTCCTAATCTGGTAGGAAGGGCATCGATATCGATAATGGTTGGGTTTGCGTTGATCACGTCGTCTGACATTATACCAATTTGCTTTAATTTATGATTAGTGATGAAAAATAAATGTGGAAAATTAAATAATTTTCGGGTCCTCACTCAGATAAGCATGAATAACTATGATGATGTGTACATAAACAACGTTGCTCCAATGATAATGGTCGATACAGATTCGGATACTGCCGCTATTAACACTGTTATTAACCAGTTTTCCCCGTTCAATTTGGCCAATCGGGTGTGGGACAATTCTATTCTCAAGAACAGACTCCTGTCTACCAAGTATCTTATTAACTACACCAACTCTTCCACCACCAAGACGATTCTTGACCGGCTTCTGCAGTTCAAGGAGGTGGAAAGACACTCGAAGTTGTCTCCGTTCAATGTTGAATCAGACTTATTCCCCAACGGGATATTGTCCTGTAAGTGGTTTGAGAAGTACCTGCAGTTAAAGCCGTTTGCCTTTGTTAAAATATATGATTTTGATGAGTATGGAGAGGAGGATATTTTCGATGATATTTCGGTTTTGAAGTCCAAGTTTGAGGTGCTTGGCAGCAAGTTTGTGGCGATAGTCGTATCGAATTCCGAGGGGGAGAAGGATGAAGTAGTGGTTAATCTGCTCCGACAACGGACGAATTTGACCAGAGTTTCGGGACTTTTGTATCTCAACTCTAGCCAAAGCAACTTCTATAAAGAGGCGGAGTTTGTGGTTACGGGACTTTTATCGAATTTAAAGGGCCCGGCATTGGAATTCTACAAAGCCATTGAAAACAGAATTAAACAACGGAACAAGAAATACTATTCGATTCCTTCTTCTGCCAACGTCGATACTTCAGTGGAGTTGATTCCCAAGTTTTTGGAAACAAGAAATTACATTAAACTTGCCATAATCAACCAGTTCTTAACTCCCCATGATTTAGAAGGTTGCATTAAGTCCCTTGAACAAGCTTATGAAGACTTGATTGTCATTGTTCACGACAACTTTTTCGAATTCACAAAAGATACTTTATCGTCACACGATCGTAACTTATATGTCCAGTTCCGGACCTTGATTGATATTGTAGCTTTTCATCTCGTGAGGGCTTATTTATCTATCGAAGACCCAATAACCGCTTTAAGGAAACATGCTGCTCATATTCTCAACGTGGTTTCTGCCACCAGAGGAAAAATCGATACTAGTCAATGGACGTCGATTCAGTATGAATGGTTGGCAGAATTGTTACAATTAATACCTCAGCTGATTCTTAACAATGCTAATATCGCTTCGTATATGAAAAAGCATCCCAACGTGAAGGTTATTCGGTACCACGGTGGTTTGCGGTTTGTTAACGACGGTATGGATGTAACCCTTGATTCAAGTCTCTTATTTCTGAAATGTGTAACTTACTTGAATGGTGAATCTTTACCTGAACCTAACCAATTAGATTTCTTATCGGTCCATGATCTGCTCGATTCATTACATTCAAAACGTATTGAACTACTTAAGAGAGCCGGATCAATACCTACATCTGACTCCTATTCTCATCATATTCACTTTCTTCTCGCTGAAGAGTACTACAAAAAGGAAATGTATATAGAAGCTATTCCATGCTACAGAAAGAGCTTGGGTGGTTGGAAATCAACTGATACGTTTGTTGGTGAGCGGTTGATTGAATGTTACGAGAAAACTGGTGATTCCAAAAAAGCTATTGATTTATTACTTTTACTTACCCAACAATCCAATAAAGATATTTTTGAATTAAAACGAATCGATGATTTACAGCTTGAGGAGAGTTTATTTGATGTGAATATCTTATTCACTGATGAAAACTCCTGTAATGGTGTCAATGAAGATACAACTGTGTTTGATACTGTTGTTGGTCAGCTTGTATTGCAGCCAAAGATCGATTCGGATAGCATCAAAAACCACATCAAAGGCACTGATACCTATGTCGATATCACAATCAACAAGTTGCTAGTTAATTTTGACAATAACCAAGGCCTTGATAATGTCGAAATCACTCATGACCCTTCGGTGAATACCGGGAAACTTCAACGTAGTGACTCTGCCAATCTTTCTTTTGGAAATGATTTTAAAGTAGTTGAATTCTCTCAGCAGGTTCAGTCACCGGGGGTCTTTAGTATTGCAGAAATTGTTGTAATTTCAGAAATCCGTATATCTGCCGGGGACAAGAAAGTGACGGTTTCAAACACCCAGAAAATCACATCTTTTGAAAAGCAGCCATATAGCTGGTACTATAAGACTATTGACGATGTACTTACCAAGATTCCGGTTATGGTTTTTTCGTCTTTTGACAAACATCAAATCAGGGTGTTACCTATTAAACCGAAAATCAACATAACTGCTAAATCTGAATTAAAGTCAATCATTTTGGGAGAGAAGCTTAGCATCACATTTGATGTCCAATCATTGAATGACCGGAAACTCAACTACGATTTCGTCTATCTATCCCCCCGAGTGAAGATTGTTGGACCTGAATCTGATTATACCATGCTTGACTGTAAAGCATGCTGGGAAGAATTGAAAGATGACGATGCATTCAAGCTCAATAACCTTGAATCAAAAGACATCCGTACCGTTAAATTGAACCTCTCGGTGTACAGCACTTCATTACATGCCGAAGAACAATTAAGAAAAGCTGAAAATAACTATAAGCTTTTATTAGATATCAAGACATTAGTCAACGAATCTGATTCAGATGTTGCAGTTTATGATACTACTGATTATATCATACCTATATTCAATGCCCCATTCCAAACCCGATTTTCGATTTCTCCCAGATACAGAGATAATGCAGTTGGTATCAATGATATGCCTAACCCGTTTATTTTACATCTGGGGAACCAACTGACGATGCCGGTGATCACCCGTGCTTGGCAGGGAAACTTGAACATTTCCAATAAAACTGAAGGAGTTCATGTCGAGTCAATTGAATATACAATTAAATCCAAAAACCCCGAAGTTGTCATTGATATCTTAGACACCTCCACTTCGACTCAACAGCATTTCACTACCAGAAGTAAGAACGGAGTATCCCATAGAAACGTGATCGTGGTGGCTTCAGCCAATGTACATTGGAAACGAGAATCAGAATCAAATGTCTATACATCGGAAGAAATCGAAATAGCACTCCCGTTATCCGATCCAAGGGTACTTCTACAGGTTGAAAAAGATGGACACAAGTCAGTTAAATTAAGATATGTCATTGAGAACCCAACCCCTAGGATCTTCACGTTCAGTAGTAAGTTGGTTGATGAAAATGAGAGATTCTTATGGGACTTTGATGATGAACGGAATATGATAGGGCTTGTTCAACCCAAATTCCCCGTATTACCGTTCAATAGGTTTCAATTGGAGTATTATGGGAAATTCAATAGCGATGCAGAGGTAATAGAGCTACCACAATTGAAGGTGTTGGATTTACAGTATAAAGTCAGTTTACCTACATTGCCAGTTTCGGGGAATGTCTTCAGTAAAGATGGGGTATTGATGTGGAGAAGATAGCTGAGTATGTATAGCACGTATAATATAAACAGCATGAGGAAGCCATTAGTCGCCAGAGGGTCAGAAAAGAAAGAAAAATAGAAAAATCAAACATTGTTAACTATAAACAGCCAAATATTAAGTGACTTGTGTTTCTTCCAAAAATTGACGGCAATTCTTAGTTAACCTTGAGCAATTCAACATCAAAAAGTAAAGTAGCATTTGGAGGAATCAAACCTGGGAAACCTCTTGGACCATAAGCTTCATGGCCTGGAATAGTCAAGTTAGCTCTGGAACCAACAGACAATTTTGGAATGGCGGTATCCCAACCTTTGATGACCTGTCCAACACCAATATTACATTGGAAAGGACTACCTCTATCTCTGGAAGAATCGAATTTTTTACCGTTTTCTAAAGTACCGGTGTAATGGATGGTGACAACATCCCCTTGTTGTGGGAAGGTTTTACCGTCACCTTCTTGGACAATTTCGACTTGGGTAGTGGCAGGAGCAGACATTCTAATTGATGATGAGAGATATCTTAATTGAGTTTTCAATGGAGATTTAAACATGCGAAGAGCGACGACTGAGCAAGAAGTGAACGAGAAAATGAACGAGAAAATGAAGGAGAAAATGAACCACAGAAAGTAGGCGGCTGCAAAAATAAGCGTGAATGAGACTTCTACCGCATGAGACTTCTACCGAATGAACTTCTACCGAATGAGCTTATACCGAATGAGACTTCCGAATGAGACTTACCCAAGGCTTATATATGCTAACAAGCTTTTTCATTCCTACAATTTAAGCAACCCTAATCATATATATACTATAATCTGACCATGTTCCCACTTTGCATAAAGCCATCCATTTATAAACCACATCAAGTCTGTAACTTGCTGGGCTTGGCCACAAACTGTCCCGCAGTAGTGGTCGTGTCGAATCATACTCTCAAAAACTAATCTACTGCTTAGCCTTGGCTTCCACACAGCGTAGCTTAAACGTATAAAAGCACCCCTTCCACATACACTCCTCCGGTTATTCCTCGACAAATTCTTCTTCCAATATACTCCTCCAAACAATCCGCTTGCCATGGGAAATTGTAACGTCACTATCGAAATTGACCGGTCTCAATCAGACGGCACATTCACCAATTATGATACTTTATCGGGTCTAGTCAAACTCCACGTCACCGGATCAATCTCCCTCAATTATATCCAAGTCAAACTCGAAGGGGTCAGCAAAACGGAACTTAGTGTTCCCCGAGAACCGAACGGGAAAAGAGAACGCAGAGATAAAGTACTACAAGACATTCATAAAGTTCTCTACGATACAGTGATAGTTTTTCCACCGGAGAATGTCCGACAAGTTTCAAATGCAAAGGAATTCACCTTGACTCCGGGAACTTATACTTATCCATTCACATTCAAGATTCCTTTGAATAATTCTTGTGTTAAGCTACTGGGATTGACTAATAAAGTGCTGTTTAATATGAAGAAACTTGATCTAAAGATCAATAACGGGAACTTCAATTCGGCAACTGTTCGGAACATGGCTTCGCTGTATCTCCAGAAGCTCGATAGTCCGGGCGGTGTTGGTGCTAATGGTGGTACCAGTCCTGGTAATGCTGCTGGTGCTCCTGTTGTCTCCGACCAGTACCATATTGCAACCCAACTCCCACCATCTCTCAGTGGCCTTGGGGACTTTGCAACTGTTAAGTATTATGTCAAGGTAACTTGTAAAAGATCATCTTTCTTGAAGATGAATCTCCGGTCATTTGATCCTTTTATTTTCCTTCCTTTAGACCTCGATAGTCAGAACCAACCAATCGTGGTAGGTGGTGATTATGAGGAATATAAGGAACTGTTCATCAGAAAAGATCTTGTGTTTAGAGATCGGATCCCCGAAATAATTGGAGTCAAGACTCAATCTGAAAAAGTTTTACCCCAACCTCCAATGATACAACCGGCTCGTAAGGGATTTTTCCAGAAGTTTTTCGATTCCAATCAACCATTATTTCCACCACCTCAGCCGGTGAGAAAGAAACTGGGGAATCAAATGCCTCTGGTTAATTCAAGCGATGTTCCATTCTCTTTTGAAATTAGATTCAGACATCCGGCTTTTTTGATTCCAACCATGAAACCATCTTTCAAATTATTCCTTGTATCGAATGTTAAACCATCGGTTTATTCATTAGGTGAGTTTGGGAAACCAGATGAAAGTAATGGTTTGGGGGTAGTTTATTTGCAACGGCTTATCGTTGAATTAACATCCACCACCATTATATCGGTATTGGAGAGTGATGGGTCAGTACAGGACATTCACAAATCAAGACATGATGATGTCATTAATGTTTGTAACAACACTTATCAAAATTTAAAGCTTGACCTAGTAAATTGTAAAAAACTGAAAAACTCGTCAACTTCTTCCACCTCCAATTTAACTGGGGCAGTATATGAATTTGAAATCCCCAAGAAATATTTCTCAAATTGTGTATTACCAGATTATTTATCTCCATCTTTCAAGACTTGTAATATCCAAAGAAAATATAAATTGAGTGTGGTTGGAGGATTCTCGAGTGAAAAAATCAGTGATTTCAACAATCAAACTGAACTTCAAAGGAAGATTCGTTTTGTTGATTTAAATGTTAATGAAATCAAAGTTTTGAGTGGATTGGCTATGACAAGCTCCCTTGCCGGCAAAACTTCGGAAAATAATTCCATAACCAGTGACTTGGCCCCTCCAAAATTACCAGCCCGGCATTCATTGGATCATAAATCTTCGACTTCTTCTGTAGATACTGCACATTTACCAACATATGATGATGTCGTAAAGGAATCAACGTACCAAAATGATTCCGAACATCAACGGGCCCGCAGACGCTATCAACAGCATGAACAATATTACAACAATCTCGAATAAATATTGTATTACCATATGACTAACGAATATACATTTACCTTACCTCCGGCTCACCAATTGCTGCAAATCACCTCCTCTCCCTTACACGACCCGCGGCCTCGACCAGTGAAAAAAAAATTGTTCACCAATGGAAATATTTCATCATAATGAGTGCCTTAGATAATTCATCGAATTTCTTTTCCAGAAATAAAACACTTGTTTCGATTGCCGCTGCCATTGCCGGTGTATCAGCTGTAAGTGCTTTATATTTCTACTCCCAAGCCGCATCTAATACTTCCACTTCTCAATCAGACCCTTCTGAGAAAAAGAAGAAGAATAAGAAGAAAAAGAAGTCCAAATCTGATGAATCAGATCCTGTTTCCGCCTCAGAAACTCCTGCCAATTCCACTGGAGTCAAGATTTACCCGGTGAACAAGGATGGTCTCCCAGATATTTCAGATGAAGATGTTGCCAAATTATCCAAATCCGAACAAGAAGAATGGGCTTTAGCCTTAAAGGAAGATGGTAATACCGAATATAAGGCCAAGAATTTTGAACCAGCAATTGCATTTTATTCGGCTGCTTTGAAATTGAAGGTTGATCCAGTGTTCTTTTCCAACAGATCTGCTTGTTATGCTGCTTTAGAAGATCATAGAAATGTTATAAATGATACCACTGAAGCCATCAAGTTAAAAGCGGATTACACCAAATGTCTTTTACGTCGTGCCACTTCTTACGAACTCTTGGAAGAATATGAAGATGCCATGTTTGATTTAACCGCTTTGACCATTTATGGAGGTTTCAGTAATAAATCAGTTGAACAGGTGTTGGAAAGAGTTTTGAAAAAGCACTCAGTTAAAATTGTCGAAGAAAACATCAAAAACAGAGTTTTGGATTTACCATCTGCTTCCACCATTGGTTCTTTCTTTGGAGCTTTTGTTAATGAAACTAACCCTGAAGGTATTAATGAAGAAAGTACTGGTACTGATAAATTATTATTTGATGCTATTGCTCAAATTAACACCAATACTCCACAAGGTTATGAACAAGCTGATAAGTTGATTAACGAAGCGGTTGAAGGTTATCAAGTTGAAACTCTTGATGCTAAATCTGAATCTGCTGGTAAAGCTGCTGTTGCTTTAGAATATGCTGCAACTTTCAAATTTTTGAAGAATGATCCATTAAATGCTGCCACTGATATTGGTAAAGCGGTTGAATTGAAACCAAGAGCTAGAACTTATGTTATCAGAGCTTTAATCAATGCTGATAAAACTTCATACGCTGAAGCATTATCTGATTTTGATTCTGCTGCTAAATTAGAGCCTGAAAGTGGTGATTCTTACTACCATTTGGGTCAATTATATTACTTAACTGGTGAATTAGCCAAAGCCCAAGAAAACTTTGCCAAGGCTAAGAATTTCAACCCACAAAATGTTTATGCTTATGTTCAATCAGCTTGTATTACTTACAAGAATGGAGAAACTAAGGAAGCAGAAGATAAATTCACTGAAGCTAAGTTAAAATTCCCAACTTCTCCAGAAATTCCAAACTACTATGGTGAAGTATTGTCGGATCGTGGTGATACTCAAGCTGCTTTGAAACAATTTGAGACTGCTGCAAGATTACAAAAGGCTTTACCAAATTACTCGGTTGGTGCTTTACCATTAGTT
Source organism: Yamadazyma germanica (assembly GCA_030574815.1). Taxonomy (NCBI): domain Eukaryota; kingdom Fungi; phylum Ascomycota; class Pichiomycetes; order Serinales; family Debaryomycetaceae; genus Yamadazyma; species Yamadazyma germanica. Next base: position 56,174 of record JAJMFS010000019.1, on the reverse strand, counting down.
AATCAAGCATCATTGATTTCAAGAGAAAGTCCAGAAAGATTCGATGAAGCAGAAAAATTATTGATCGAAGCTTGTGAATTAGATCCAAAATCAGAATTGGCTAGAATCTCTTTAGCTCAATTAAAATTACAAAAAGAAGAAGTCGATGAAGCCATCACATTATTTGAAGAATCTTCTAATTTAGCCAGAACTATTGAAGAAAAAGTTCAAGCCACTTCATTTGCTGAAGCTACTAAAATGCAAAAGAGAATAAAGCAAGATCCAATCTTGACCGCTAAAATTGCTGAAGTAATGAGACAATCTCAAATGGTGGGAATGAATGCCTGATCTGTAGATATCTATATTTGTATATAAATGAATAACTGTCCTTTCTCGTCTCACGGTAACTCTACCACCCACCGCGTAATAAATGCTCGATGCAATAACTTCCATAATGGACCCGTATAAACCATTGACTGAAAGCATAAAAAGCTTGAATGAGCCATTCACGGTTCTTCTTAAAAACCATCAACGATTACTTACCAGACATACTCAAAGTGTAAAGAATATGAAGAACCTCGATAATTTCAATTTGGTGTTGGGTGATAAATTGAACAAGCAAGAGAGAAAGTAGATCATTCTGGTCGACCTGGATTGGTCCTACCATCTACGACTTTTGTCACCTTTGATTAAGAGTACATAATGAAATACAGTAGTTAGATGGAAATATGGTATTTTGTATAATTGGCTTGTATACCACAGATACATAGATAAGTCACAGGTACAATTACCATACAAGTAGTACCATGCAAGTAGTACCAATACAAGTAGTTCCATACAAGTGCACAAATACATACACAAATAAATACACAAATACATGCACAAACACATACAATACATACACAAATACATGCACAACATACAACATACAACACAAACACAATCAAACTACTGCACACCACTCTCAGCACCCACCCAAATGCTGCAAAACAAAAATCGCAGATTTCATGAAAGGGCTTCTTAGATCCATAGTATCATTACCCAAAATCCCCTACATAAGTGACGAAAATATTAAGTATGACTTGGCGTATATAGACGAAAACATCATCGTCAGTTCCGGTCCCGTCAACAACCAGTTCAAAAAATGGTACCGATACCCCATTGAAGACTTGGTTAAAGTGCTCCATCATAATCATGATAATAATTGGCATATCTGGAATCTAAGAGGCGAGGGAATGGGGTATAGTATTGATGATGTGGAGGGGAGAGTCCTGTACTATCCATTTCCTGATCATCAAGCCCCGCCATTTACTCTTTTACTACAAGTTGTCAACTCTATTGATGAGTTTTTAACCGCTGACCAAAATAATGTGGCATTGGTACATTGTAAAGCTGGTAAGGGCCGGTCTGGTACTTTGGCCTGTGCCGCTATAATGTATAGAAAGTATCACCAAGGGATTTACATGAGTGCTGATGAAGTAAATACTTTATATACCGCTAAACGTATGGTGCCAGGGTCTGGTAAGGGTGTTTCCATCAAGTCCCAGATCCGCTATTTACAGTATTTTCAAGAGTATTTGAACAAACCTGAGGAGGAAAAACTAGTCATAGATCGTAATTTGAAGGAGCTGGCACCCGTGTTTCTTCTGGTCCGTATAAACGGAGTACAAGATTGGATGCTTGAGAAATCTAATCAAAATAGGCTTCCGGATTACTTATCAGTAGAGATCCAGGGATACGTGCCATGGCAGAAGGGAGTTCAACTTATCCTGGTATGGGATGTTAGTAATGATAATAGTTGTACATGTACTGTAAACGGTGATTCTGTATCGATTGAAAGAGAAATGTCTCAGCTGCCTACACTTAATCCTAATTCCATGGAGATTGGTTCCGATAACACCGATACTTCGCTGCTGACCGGAGACTACAGAATAGTAATCAACGGAATATCATTTGCATGGTTCAATGTATCGATGGAAATGGCTGCAAATGAGAAAAGTACTATATTCAATTTTAACCAATTTGATGGGTTCAAGGGTACTTCCCATAAAGGCAGCCGACTTTTTAGCACAATTGAAATTGGCTGGAAGTAATCTATATACGAAACCAATTTATACGAAACCAATTCTTTATATTCCTTACCTTAGTTAACATCACTATACTCACCTTCTCACTGATCAAAATCCAACGCGACCACTATGCAAGAGGAGCAGATACTGATCGACAAGCTCGAAGACCAACTTATAGATCATCCAGATGCTAGTACCAAAGAGGATCTTATGGAAAATACTCTTGACGAGACTTTCCAAAAAAAATTGAATGCTCGAGCTGAACAACTCGCCAATCAAGCGGCTGGAACAGATCAAGATGTAGCACCTCTGCTACTAATTAACAGAACCCAATTGAATTACGAATATGAAGATTTCGCCGACTTGGGAAAAGAATTGGGCGAATGGTTTGTTAGCCATAATTTCAAAGAGCTCAAATTGGATGATTTACCCAATTTGTATGAATGTAGATTACTGGAAAGTGGTGAGGATAAAGATAATGAAGACAATATGGAAATTGAATTTTTACAGGGATGTGTAAATGATTTGAAAGTCTCGGAGATTCCAGTGTCACACCATGAACATGAAGTTTTCCTGGCAAATCTTGATTCGTGTTTATACTACTCTTTGGGGAAGTATAATGAAGTATCTGACATTAATGAACAGCTTCTTCAGATCCGAGATAATATGAAAACTCTACAGAATTTGGGACTTTTAAAAGTTTCTTGCCAACTTGTTAAACTCTTCATATCGAGCCAATTGGGCGAAGAAGAACTGAAACTCGATAGCGTATCGTTCTTTAAAGTATTGACCATCATTTATTTCATGGTCAATGCGTTGATAGACTCAAACGAATGCTCGGAGTTCTTGACTTCTAGACAAGTATTGAGAGAATTGGATATATTGAGCGACACCGTGCAATTTATAGAACACTGGAAGATTTGGCCCAATCCTGAGTACCGAATTCGGAATATCATATTATTACTATGGAAGTTGATCTTGCTAGAATTTGGTGATTCAAAGACCATCAAGGCATGTGACAAGTTTCTTATCGACCATTACGATATTCAAAATAAAGAGCTTGAAACCGGTAAATTGAAATGTTCTCCTTTGGATTATTATACTTTCAGGGAGGATTTGATTGATAAATACCCACTATTTAATGATGTTCTCGAAAAGAAAGATGTATATGATTTCAAGCAATTCAATAAGACGTTGAATGAATTGAATGGGTTATCGCGTACGACATCATCATCTTCAATCAATTCCTCTTCATCTTTACATCTGGAATATGACTATTTCATGGCATTGAATTCCCATTCTTATTCCCTTTCTAATTACATTGCCAATCCAAGACCCAACAAAGCCCATACAATCCAAAGTCAATTGCCAGCCCAGACGGTTCATATATCCACACCTGTACCATCCCCTCCCAGTACCCCGTCTGATTTCATGTCTGGGGGAGAAAAGATTAGAAAGCTGTACCAGATTAACCAGAGTATGCCCTTCATATACCCAACAGGAGAAGATGTCCAAGTACCTTACGCAATACAGGAAGCTAATGAGATACTTCAAGGGTCGATTTACGACAGCTATTCCAATAAAAGGCTTTGGCAAGAGAGGCAGCGATTCATGATCCAAGAAAGAGGCTATTTAAATAATTACGATTCAGAAATCGAGTCTCAGTTGAACGATTTCGAGCTTGATACGTTATCACTCTTGAGTAAGCATCCTTCCAAGAGAGTTGAACTTAATTCTATGCAACGAGTAGAAGAATTTTATCTGAAAAACCTATGTAGGTTCACAAATCTAGTAGATGTGTTATTGACCACTATAAGACTTCATAAAATCGAACATAATATGGATATAATTGAAAAGGAATTGAATGGTTCAACGTCATATTACCAGAATGATAAAGAACTTACAAAGAACGAGAAGAAGCAACAGATTGATGAATTATTACTTCAACAATTGGAAGTAATTAAAGCCAAGGAAATAGCTGCCAAAGCCAGTTCAAGTATTTTAGTTCTTCTCTTGAAATGGTTTAAAATCAACCATGTAGTCAAGTACTACTATTTGACCACGATTCTTTTTGATCAACAAGTATGTAAAACAGTGATGGATTTTTTGGTTGATGGGTTTAACAATTCTAATTTACACGAAGCGAGTACCAAGAAAGAGAAACAAAATGAGTATGAGAAGGTCCTTTATCAAAATCAATTAATGAACCCTGAAATAGACCTCAAAGAATTGAATTTTTTCAACAAGTGTTTAGGAAAGAAGGATTCTACCAAATACCAATTCATCAATACTACGAAGCTTACCGATTTCAAATGTGAAGTGGACGATAAGAAAGTTAACACGTTCATGATCGATAAATTCAACAAGAACCAGAGTATGATAATGGTAAATCTAGTTACCATACTAAACAAAGTAATAATTAAAAATTACACTCAAAGAATATTAACTATTAATGAACTCAAACCCTCAGAAATATTCAAAATGATTCTCATGAACTACGACAACAAGCACTTTTCCAAACCAATTTTGAAAATCTTGAAGAAATTGATCCCGTACCAAGGGCGGAAATGGAAGAGTATAAATATGGATTTAATCTCCCTAATTTATTTGAATTGTAAATTATCATTAAAAGATAATTGGTTAAGTGGGAAAGATCTTGAGAATGATTTCAATTCTTCTTTTGATCAAGAAATCAGTTTAAGAGGATTATGCCAATTCTATAATATGCGCAAATACCCCGAATCTATGGTAAGTCTCGGATATGAAGTATCGAAAGATTTCATGATAGCCCCAATTGATGATTTAGATATTTGATTCAATCATTTGCAGCCATTAACCACGGCACGACCCGCGAAAAAAAATCTTCATCGACAAGAATGAAAAATGAAAAACTCTCATACTTAACATACAATATGGTTAAATTATCACAAATCGACGAAACTCAAGCCGCTGAATATAAAGATAAAGCTCAAGAAGTCTATAGCGGTAGTGAAAGTGACAGTGAAAGTGAAGTTGAAGATGACTTTGATCTTGAAGATGAAACCTTATATGACAGAATTGTTGCTTTAAAAGATATTATTCCCCCAAAGCAAAGAACCCAAGCTATCAATCTCGCTGAAACCATCAAATCTCAACTTAGTAGTGGATTGAATGTCGGAGGAAACTTCTTATGGACCTTCACTTCCAGCATTTTATTATTAGGGGTTCCTTTATCTTTAGCAATTTTAAGTGAAACTCAATTACAAGAATTAGAAAGTCAAATGGCTTTACAGGAGTCAGCTCAAACTGCTTTAGCTTCTGGTGACGAAGAAAAGAAATAAATGTAAATTTGCTTGTATATAATATACGATGATTGTTGAATGAATCAACTTTCTCTAGTGTCTCTTATTAATTAAAATCTATCACTAAACAATCTATCACTAAGCCTTCTTGTGTTTAATCGATAAGGCATAAATATCGAGGTAACTAGTAATTTCATAGATGATTTCATTTATGAACATTGCATGAATTCCCAAGGTTAATCCAAATCCAAACCAAGCAGATGCATAAATGACATCGAACAAATCATATCCCCAAATATCCACGCAAAATTTGGTGGTTATTAATTGTAAAACTGGAATTAACATGGGGAATTGAATCATTGGAAATTGTTGCATAGTTAAATGGGCAAGAATGATTCTTCCCACGGCAAAGGCAATTGAAAGACCAATCGAAAGGGCCAATGGTAATCCAAACAGGTATAAGAAATCTGGATAAACTGACACAAGAACAAATATAGAAAAATAATAACTGAAAAATGGTAATAATCCTTTATAAGCCTCAGTGGTTGCCTTCTTAGCATTACCGATATTCGTTGACTTTCTATAATGTTTAGCAACATTGGTGAAGGCTTGAGCAATATTGAAATACAAAGAACCTAATCCTAAAAGAGCAGCGACAGTTTTAACATCAACTACTAAACTCATCAGGTTGAATCTTAAATTGAGAATTTCATAACTGAAAATATCAGGACCTACAAGTCCCACAATTGAATAAACACCCACAATCATCAAAATCCCTTCAACAGGACCAGAAAATTGGGAGAGGAAAAGTGTATGGGTATGGTACTCTTCCCATGTAGACATATAAAAATTGGTTACCGAGGCAAATTGGGAAAGTAAAAAGAGTTTCCCGTACCCGAATTGAAGTACAGAACTGAAAATAATGGAACCCAAAGTAGTATTAATAGCATCAATTGAATGGTCGAATAATTCACCCAAGGGACCACTTTGACCAGTGTTTCTGGCATGACATCCATCACAACCGTCGAATGTTTGATACATAAATAAGCCAAAAGCGTAGAAGAAATAACACCATCTGGGACTAGCTTCATTGAGGTATGGATCAAAATAAAAGACGGTGATCAAATTGAATATCACAAATACTAATCCAAGCAATGTAATGACATTGGGTGCCATGGTGCGAGGAAAGATCAACACGAAATAATTCCACCATTTCTTCAACACCATTTTGGAAATGAGCGAATGGTCCTCAGACGAGTATTTGTATAGTTTAAGATTGGATAACTTGTCTTGCGGTATAAAGAAACCCATGTTGGACAAATTGATGTGAAATATCAGTGGGAGATTGATTGTAATTACGCGCAGCGATGTGCGATGCCATGTGAGACGGCGTGGACAATTCAGGCACCGTTGGGAGAGTGATATTTTGGCCATAGCTGACGTTACCAAAGGGGGGTATAGAGAAACTTTGAAGCAATGTGGCTATGTTTGTTCTGGTTCCCGTGTTCTGCTCACCGTTATGTTCAAGAATTTGAGCTGCCTTCACAAATAGGCATTTAATTCGGTATGTATCTACATGTTGACATTGGGTGTGGTGACAGTAATGTTCACCATGCCAGTGAAAGTTTGGCTGCAAAAAATCTGCAAAAAACTTTCTCGCAAAGTTGTACCTAAGACACAACAAACGCTTCCACACCCTCTACTTCTTAGTGGTCGTATTTTTCGACAAAGTGACGGGGATGGAGCCATGGTGTTTGTCTTGGGAAGAAGAACATGAATTTACCCACAACATGTTTGATACTACATAATGTTTTGTAATTGTCCAGATGTTATCTACCAGTCTCTATTTTTAGATACATACACTACCAAATGATTCAACAGCTACCGATATACCCTAGTAGCCTGTGAGATATATTTATCGTGACACATCACGGCTTTCCCTGTTTCCTTGTTCCGATGGCACAGTCACGGATATATTACACTTTCCTAAACTTGGTTACTAGCCCTTTTTTATTGTTTAGATTGTCAGAAGCAGGACGTCCTGCAGATATGCCAACCCATGTCGCGATAAGACAGGTGCAAACTTGGGGTCCTGTATGGACTTCACCACGGCGTGATGGGTCATTTATAGTTGTTGCCGATCTTAACAAGACATTCAAATTACGCTCAGAATACGAATTGGTAGGGGACGAAATTGCTGTTCTGAGGTAAAGCGACTTTTACTGGGCAGAGCTGGACGGGGCTGGGTATCGTAATACGTCACCTTCTGTCATCCGTTTTTCAACTATTCAACCAACGTCGTACGCCAACAGCCATTCAATGTTACGTATATACTCAGTCTCTTTACCATTATCTACAACCTCTACTTGTATTAATGCAGAGTAACAACTATAATATAGATCTCCCACCACATATACCATATATACCGGGGTTAAACAAGCATCAAACCGCATCGTTAGCTGCTGTTATCACCGTTGTTTCGTAACCGGTGAGGCTAGCCGATTGATTGCACCCGTGTAACCGGGATAATCTCGTAATGTATATAATAATTTTCTTAACTCAAATGACAAGTATAAAAACACATCAAATCCCCCAATTGTAATTTAAAAGACAAATTTCAAAAATGACTGCTCAAGATATTGAAGAATACAAAGATACTCAAATGCCACTCAAAGACACCACTGATAGCCTTGAAGATAATTATAAACAAACCATTACCAAGGAACCTCATATCAAACCAGAAATGGTTATACAAGATTTTGCCAAGACGTATCCAACTCCTGAACCAAATACTTATCAAGGAATAATTACCAAATTAGGTCTGTGTTTCGGGTTCTGTGGTACCTTCTGTTTTCTTTGTTCAAATCCATATAAGCAAGTTCCCCAAGGTGAAGTTGGTTTAATTCAAAGATTTGGTGCTTTGGCCAGAACTGTTGAACCAGGGTTATCCTACGTTAATACCTGGTCAGAAAAATTGACCAGAGTGTCAGTGAAAATCAAAATCGCCGAAGTACCAGCCCAAAGTTGTTTCACCAGGGATAACGTTGGTGTTGTGATTAATTCCGTGGTTTATTATAATATTATTGACCCTCAAAAGGCTGTTTTCTCGATTGATGATATTAACTCGGCTATTCTTGAAAGAACTCAAACCACTTTGAGAGATGTTATTGGTAACAGAGCCTTGCAAGATGTGGTTGAAAAGAGAGAAGAAATCGCCGAAGCTATCGAATCTATTATTGCCAAAACCGCTTTCGATTGGGGGGTTAACATTGAATCTATATTAATCAAAGATTTGACTTTACCACCAAAAGTCAGTGCATCCTTATCAATGGCTGCCGAAGCTAAGAGAATCGGTGAAGGAAAGATCATCAACGCCAAAGCTGAAGTTGAAAGTGCTAAATTGATGAGAAAGGCTGCCGATATCTTGGCTTCTAAACCAGCTATGCAAATCAGATACTTGGATGCTATGCAATCCATGGCTAAACAAGCAGGTTCAAAGGTTATCTTTATGCCTTCATCTCAAGAAATTGAAAAAGTGGCTGGTTCCAATGTTTCGGGTGAAAAGTATATTGATGCTGAGATAGAACCTCTGCATACCGGTTTGGACCATGAAGATGCCAAGAAGACCATTGCCTTGCAAGAAGCTTTCGCTAATTAATGTAGTATTTTAGTTTATCATAATGTGTAATTAAGAGGATAATATGTGATTTCTTTGCCGGTATCTCTCCTTATATCCTGAGATTTCCTGGCTAGTTACTTTGGACTTTATAAGCTCTTTAAAGGCTTCAACATTATAGTTGAGGTGTTTAAGAATCGTTTCCATCGTACAATCTTCTTTCGATTGATCCGATGAACGTCGAGACATACTGTTCTCTACACTGATATTACTTTCAACTGATCCTCCAGAATCGGGGGCCTTTTGTGCCTTATATGCATCAGTTTCAAATACCATCAGTACCCCAGATTCTCTGATTTTCGCATCGACCATGTCTTGTTCGACCATTAATTTATCTTTTTCCCGGAGCCTTTTTGCTTGTAGAAGCTTATGAACGTACTTAGACTTAGGAGCCTCATTGATGGGGCTTTTTCTTTTCTCCTTCGTCGCTTGTGTATTTATGTCTTGGGTCTGTTGGCTGATGTCAGTCTCACCCTCGAAAGTGTCGATATTGTCCAACGATTCTTCTGCCTTTCTCTTCTTTTCATTGACTTCTGCTAGAAACTCATCTTCGGCAGATTGACTCACAGTGTCTTCTCCAAAAACCAGGGGTTTGGTCTTTTTCTGTGGTTTCTGTTTAGGCTTTCCCTTCAAACTAAACATTTTTCACTTCAGTCTCAGTCTCACATTCTCGTCTTCCACCCACGTCCAGACTTCCCATTATCTCACTAACAACTCGCACAAAATTCAACATAGACGGCCATAATGCAAGGTTTCGATTGGCTTAACCTTCCTCCACAAAACGGTGATTCGCCTCTGCCATCATCATCACCGGCTCCCAGTGTGTCATTTGGAGTCCCCAATCAATCGACACACTCCCAGTCCCAATCCCATTTGCAAGATCAACCATACAATTACAAATATAATAACCTGGCCGATAGTGTACTAAATAAACCGGCTCCTTCATACCCTGCTCATAGTGATACCGATCTCGTCAGCGATACTTCTATACCGTTATCATTGACGACTCAAGACCTAACTTTGGCTGAAAGTCGTACTTATATTCGATGGTATTCCGATATACTTGCCAGAACCAATAGTCGAACTATTCTGATGTCAGATGTGTTTAAATTTCTTTATAATTTCAAATTAGATTCCGGCCTAAAGGAGAAGATCACCAAGATGTTTGGTAAGAATTTGAACTCCATCAACATTGGAGAATTCTTTGCATTGTTACGTATAATATCTCATTGTTTAGCCGGTAGAGAACCTAAAAGAGGATTAGTTCAAATCCATGCTCCCACCCCAACTCCTGCATCTATATTAAGTAAAAAAAGACAAAGTGATGAAGATGATGAAGAGGAATTTGAAGAACCTGAAGAGAAGAAACCTTTAGATCTCGATAGTTTTACCCAATTCATGCTTACTGGTGGTAGGCCTGACGATAGAAAACGCAAATCAAAGAAAAAACTCAAATCGGTCAAATTTTCTGATCAAATTGTAACGGGTGTTCATGAATCTCTGGGGGATAATACTTTATCTCCAATAACTTCTCCCCCTAATGAGCCTGAATACGCATTAACCATGGATCAATTATTAAGTCGGATGAAGCCACAATCCCAAGCCCAACCTCAACAACCTTCCGACCCTAGTCACCAAGACAATCAAAATGATGAGCAGCAAGTACTTCAAGATATGGGATCACAATTGAATCATTTTCAAAACTTAAACTCAGTGGACACTGCCTCGATAGATGGAGTTCCTGCTTCAATTCACTTGGGTCAATCTGATGATCCACCTCAGTTACTTCAACCAAACATGACGGGGCCTGCTCAAATGTCACAGTACTTGCAACATCAGCAGAGCCGACCACAACTGGAAGAGCCACCGCTACTTCAACCAAATAGAACTGGTCCATACGACATGATGAAGATGTTTTCTCCGTCTTCCGATGATCAAGCACAACTCGAGCAACAACAACAACAACAACAACAACAACAGCAACAGCAGCAGCAGCAGCAGCAGCAGGCTCAACAGTCTCAAACACAAAATCCAGATATTCCCAGTATTTCTCTCCAATCGTTCACCAATCAAATGACAGGAAATACAGTAGCTAATACTCTTGCTAATACCAAACTATCTGATAATAACAATAGACCATTACCACCACCACCGGCACCGGTATCAAGAAGAACGCGATCCTTACTGTCTCCTACACCTCATAATAATTACGGGGGAAGATCACCACCACCACCTGTTCCAGGTCAAGGGCAAGCTAAGTCAATGCCACCACCTCCTCCTCCATCTAGAAGACGTGGTGCTTCAAGTACTTTCAATTCTCCACTGCCTCAGCCTAGTAACGGACCACCTGCTTTACCACCTAAAGTATCTCCTGGTAATATTGATAGTTCGATATTTTATCCACAACCGCAGCACCATCAATCCCAGCCAGAAGTTGGACAAGTGTCTCAACCTCAACAACAAGAAAATGGAGTGTACTCTCAGCCATCCCAAAGTACGGCTGATATACTTGATGACTTGAAGGAATTACAAGCCGAAGTGGATAGAATCAGAGATATGACTGGGGGATTTTAAAGTATAGACATCATACGTCAATGTATATTGCATATACATAAAGACCTCTACTCTCGCAGAAATGTGGTTTACCTCTTTCTATCCAGATAATGCCTCTGACAATCTTTCTGTAGACCTTGATCACCCACAAATCTTCTCCGGCTATTACTCTCATGCGTATATCATATTTCTTCTTTTCTTTCAACAGTCTGACGGATCTTCTAGCTTTCCTACGTAATCCACTTCTATTTTATAGACTTTACTTTAGTCCTAAAGATAATAAACCCATTTGAGGAATTATCCTTGCAAAAGAGTTCTTATACAGCACTGAGAATTCAAACTTACCACCAGATAAATACTACTTAATACCTACATAGACTACAGACTTGCTACATATACATCCATGAAGGTATACACCATTTCTAAATACTTGCCGGGAAAACAAGTGAACAACATTGCCAGACAATGCCTGAAATTATATCAATTCAACAACTTCACTATTTATCCATGTAACCAGTTGACTGACCCCAAGGAAGCTTCACTAGCTCAGTAGGCAGAGCGTCAGTCTCATAGTTACCTAATTGTGAAATCTGAAGGTCGACAGTTCGAACCTGCCGTGGAGCATTTCTTTTTTTTTTTTGTGTCCAACCGCTACAAACCCCCTTACCCCATTGACAACCATCACTTCATCGCGATACATTTTGTACACCGTTTGTTTACGCGACAGTTTGTAAAACAACAACTTATCAACCAATTTATATTTTTTATTCTAAACGTATTTAACGTGTATCCATCCTTTCCTTTTAGTACGCGTCGGGTCACTGCATAAACACACTTTCAACGTCAATCCATACATTACTTTACCAAAAGTTCGCTACAAAAGCTGCATGCAATGTACTCACAAGAGACAGAACGACAGTCCAAGAAGCATTATATTGATGATGACAACACGTTTCTACCTCCTGCTTTAAGCTCATATAGTATTGCATTGTTGAATGATAGAACCGGGCTACCCGAAAAACTACCTCCGAAAGATGCCCATCAAATGACCAGTATTCATGAACTAGATTTCCCTAAACAAAGATCCAAATTACTGGAGAAACTTGAGTCTCATTTCAAGGATAAATCAAGACTGCAAAGTTTGACTGAACGAGGTTCCGAGATGGTCAATGTCCCTGAAAATAATTTGCATACTATTTCTTATTCATCCCCTAAACCTAGAGTTTCAAGTTTGGATAGAAAATTAACTCCATTGTCTCAAATGTCGAGTTCCTCAAGCCAATTTCTTCCCTTGCATCGGAATGGTTCCAATTCTATTCCCAATACGTCGTATAATTCCCCAGACATCCATCCAAATTTGTCCAATAATTCTGACTCAAAAAGCCCATATTCCCATCATTCCAATTCACATTCCCATCATTCCAATTCACATTCCCACCATTCCAATGACTCCCATCATTCTCGTTCAGAACTTTCTCAACCATCGAGAACACAGCGTAGTTTCACTGACTCTGGCAGCTCAGTAAATGTATTCCAATCCCAACCATTTCAACGAGAACCATCGAGACCTGATCGAATTATGCCTCCCGTCAAACGGCTAAGAGGCCCAAAAAGGTTCGGTAGATTACTAGGACCTCCACAAAGAGTTGTTAGAACTTCTTCTCATGATACACCTCCAAGTGTTAATCTGCCACCAATAATGAGTCCAGTCCCATTACCGGCTGATCAAGAATTGGATTTAAGCTTTTTTGATAAAGAAAAAGAGCTCGAATTAAGAAGAAGAATCGATGAGCAGAAAAGGCTAAATGAACTACAAAGTCGTAATTCCAGAATCAAGTCCACAAACGAGCCCGTCCCTAATTTGTCCACCCCTGAAACTGTCCCCGAAACTGACAATAAGCCACCCATGACCCTTGAAAAAGAACAAAGAAAGCCACTAATAGAAATTCCCCCAAGTAATATCAATATTCAAAATAATGTGAATCTGTTTCGAATTCCAAAATTACCAAAAGCATCTGAACCGGAAGATAAACCAGTGGAACCACAGCAAAAGGTCGTAGACATTAAAGAAGATCAGATTAAATTACCACCAGCAATTGTTCAATCCATTCAAGCAAGAAAACCAGAGAAATCCCAAGAAAAAGATGCTAATAGAAAAAAGACCATAATACTTAACAATGTTCAGTACGAGAAGTTAGAACTTCTTGGAAGAGGAGGATCTTCGAAAGTCTATAAGGTTAAGTCTTCTTCTGATAATAGACTCTATGCCATCAAAAAGGTGACCTTTGACCAATTTGATGATGTTTGTGTTAAAGGATTCAAAGGAGAAATAGATCTTTTATTGAAATTGAAAAAAAATAATCGTGTTGTTCAATTAATTGATTATGCCATTGGAGAAGGACAAATCTATCTTGTAATGGAATGCGGAGAAATTGACTTATCTCATGTATTGCATAATAGGCTAACTCTCCAGAGTGAAATTGATATTAACTTCGTTAAGTTCTATGCTACCGAACTTTTAAAATGTGTTCAAAATGTCCACATGGCTGAAATTGTTCACAGTGATTTGAAACCGGCCAATTTCATTTTCGTTAGAGGAATATTGAAAATTATTGATTTTGGAATTGCAAACGCAGTCCCTGATCATACTTCCAATATATATAGAGATGCCCAAATTGGAACCCCCAACTATATGGCCCCAGAGGCATTAATCGATGTGAACGATTCGTTACTGCCTATGAAACAACAAAGTGCTGAGCAGAAAAATACTTGGAAAGTTGGTAAACCTTCGGATGTTTGGTCTTGCGGATGTATCATATACCAAATGATTTATGGTAAACCACCTTATGGTAAATATAATGGGAATCAGAGAATTATGGCGATTATGAATCCTCAAGTTAAGATACAATATCCTTCAAAAGGTCTTGGGGGTATAACCGTGCCTATCAGTGCCATTGAACTAATGCAAAATTGTTTATCAAGAATTCCTAATGATAGATGGACAATTGATCAATGTTTAGAAAGTGACTTTTTGAAGCCCAAGGTTGTAAGTGAATCATTCGTCAGAGATCTAGTACATCTGGCAGTTAATTTTGGATATAATAATCGGGTTAATGGTACTGGTATAATTAGTGCTGATGTGTACGATAAATTAGTAGAAACTGTTATGAAACAGATAGATGATTTACATTATAGTTAGTATGTAATATTTGTATAGTAGACAATAGCATAAACAATATTTACATTCATTGTACAACTTTTATTCATCTAAATACTATTCAACTATCTTCTTGGACCTAGCTTTTCCAAGATCGAAGGACCTTGTTCTTCCCATTCATATTTATTAACCCACATATGATCCTTATCAGCCATGATATTAGCCAAAACAGCCCCACCAATAAACACCATGTGTCTTCTTCTTGGGGGATCTTCAATCTTAACTTTAAATTTATCTAATCTTGAAGCATCACCGTTTAAGACTCTTGTCAACCATAATTGTTTCAATTCTTTTTCTAAACGAGATGGTAAACCAGGGTACATGGAAGAACCACCCGATAAAACAATTGCTTTAAATAATGAAGATCTTACATCAACATCAGCAGATTGAATAGTATTAAATAATGTTTCACCAACTCCAGGTTGTTCAACATCAACTAAATGAGGTTGGAATAAGCATTCTGGAGCTTCAAATCTTTCTTGCCCAACTTTGATTACTCTACCATCGGGTAATTCATAGCTATCAACTAATGTTGTGGTTTCTTGTGCTAATTTAGTGTCAAGTTGTAAATCATAAGATACGTAACATAATTTTTCTTTAATTTGTCTAACAGTTTCGAAATCGGCAGTTCTATTAAATGCATAACCACGACGCAATAATAAATTAATCAAATTTCTGGTCACATCTCTACCGGCAACATCTAATCTTTTGGTCAAATGATTTAATACCACTGATTCATAGACTGGTACAATATGTGTAACACCATCACCAGAATCTACAACTACACCCGATGATAAACCCTGGGCATATAATGCTAAGACAGCTTGAATGGCAACATAAACCCCTCCAAAATTATATTTTTCAAACATAACTTGACACATGGTTTCTCTATTTTTCAAGGGGTTCATTGGTGGTTCAGTCAATAAAATCTTTTGTCCATTTGTATCTAATTTCATCCGTTCATAGAAAGCATAGTCCCATAAATGTTCCATGTCTTCCCAATTCTTGATGATCCCATTTTCCATTGGATAACTAATTTGAAGAAGACTTCTTACGTCACTAGCTTCTGACCCACACATAATATCTTTGATTTCAATATCAGCTGGAACAAGAGTGTTCCTTTCTTCTGCTCTCAAAATGGGTCTTCCAACTATGGAAGGGAAGGTATGATCAGGGAAATTGGTCCCTGCTCTTCCGATTTTGACAAACCCGGTACCTTGATCAAGAACTGGGGTTAGTATAGGGTAAAAAGGTCGGGAAAAAACAGAGATGTTGTCAATTTTAGGGGGTCAATGATGCTTACACAATTGATTCTGACTCTCCACCTGTTTCTTCCGTTAGACTTTGATTACATACCTATTGGAGTATCCATACTTGCTGGTTGTTGAGAAATTCAGGAGTCGCGAACAAGTCGATAGTCAGGTATTGAGAATTGGATTGACAGTTGAGGCCTGAGACTATGAATGGTGTTAGGACTGAGTGAGCTATGGCTGGGGCAGTGTTGTAAATGGAGAGTAGCTTTCGTGGTTATTATGTATATCTTATGTATTCCTGTACTTATAGGCATGTAACTGCCGTCGCCTTTCATTAGTACCTATTCAGCATTACTCTAATAATCTAAAACTGGCAATTTTTGCAGCCAAAAAATCTCTGCGTGTTGGATATTTGCAATTTTTAAAGTTGATGCACAATCAATTCTATCGTATTATTACATTACATCTATACATCTATACATCTAATGGGGATTCTTTTGGGGCAATTTTATGGCAAACGTCAAATAGGAAGTATGACTCTTGATCTCTCCTTCTACTCTTGTAACATTTCTCCAATTATACTTCTCGTCACCTTCTTTCACTCTTTCACCTCTCCCAAACGGATTGAATCCCCTACCGGAATTTTGAACCTTTTGACTCGAGGCAATGTCAGATTCAGATTCAGATGGTCTCTTATCACCAGTTTGATGACCTTCCTCTTCGTCAAGTACTCCCTTCTTTCTGGTCTCGATACCTTTACCTCTTCTCAGCTGAATATCTTTCAATCTCTTCATAACATCATTAACATCTCTTACCATTTCTTGGCGAGCTTCCCAACGTTTTCCGGCCACTTCAACCAATTCGATTTTAATCCAACCATATTGTTCAAGTGCCTCTACAGTCTTATTAACTTGTTCGATACATGGAGAGAAACAACATACACCCACGGTTTGACTCGGGTCGATTACCTTGTCAAGATGAGTGATTGCAGTCCATGGAGAAGGCAAATCAAGGAAAACTACCTCAGCATCGACACCTTGAGTTCCCAGAGAAAATTCTGATGGGATTTGATCAAGGTTAAATCCATCCTCACATACATCTCTATGGGTTATCAAGACATTTTCAAGTCCATGATCAACGAACTCTGCTTTAGCTTCTAAGTATCTTGGTTCATGGAATTCATAACTAAACACCTTCCCAGCTTTCCCAACCGTTCTGGCAAAAGAATGGGTGAATGAACCACTACCAGTACCGGCTTCAATGACTCTAGTACCACATTTAACCCCTAATCTTTGCATTATATAAGCTGAATCGTGGGTATATACAATCTGGGTTCTGTGGGGTAATGAGAGGGTCCAAAGCTCGGGAGTTGGATGAAGTAAATGTATGAATCCATATCCATTAGCACCTTCCATCTGCTCACCATATTTAAGTCCGATCATATTATCATGTTTAAAATGGCCGTATCGGGTGTTTAAAATTTCTCCTTTTGTGACATGGATTGGTTTCGTGTCGTTTCGACTAATAAACGCTAGCACAAGGTCTCCCTCTTCAATTATATTTTTATATTCGTAAAATGACATTACAGTGCCTGGAAAATATATTTTATCAAGATATTTTAATTTTGAGATGAGCTAGCTGGGGAAGTTGATTTGCAAAAAATTGGGGGAAAACCCTCTCCCCAAAAAGACAATCCCACTTATCCGAAATCTCTAAGAACATGATCACCCACTTTTATACCCATTTGTCGCCTAATTGACACATTTATACCATCTCTATATATTGTCTATGTTTGAGGTCGTGCCCCACCACCGCACCTTAAGTCAACCAACTTTTCACTTTTCATAAACTCAACATGTCCACGGCCTCACAATCCACGTCAGACGGGACTTCCAAAGTTGAAGACTTGTATTTAGAGTCTTATGCGTTTACTACTGCCGCTGCTCTTGTCGGCTCAGTCGACAGAAAAATCTTTGTTCTCTTGAGAGACGGTAGAAATCTTTTTGGAGTTCTCAGGACTTTTGATCAATTTGCCAATTTGGTCTTACAAGATACAATGGAAAGAATATATTTGGACACAGAAGGGTCCAAAGACTTGGAAAAGCCCGCCCGATTCGGTGAAATATATAGAGGGGTTTTCATGGTTAGAGGAGAAAATGTGGTTATGATGGGTACAGTAGATATTGATCATGAAGATGAACACTTGGAACAATTACAAAAAATCCCTTTTGAGCAAGCTGAACATGAGTTAAAATCTATACACAAGGAAAGAATTCAATCAGAAAAACAAAAGACCAAAAAATTATTATCTCGTGGTTTAATTAATGATTTCATGAAATCTGATATGTATTAGATATAAACTATGTATTAATGAACACCTTAACCTAATAGTAGTTATAATTTACCAATTCTTTCTTGATTCTTTTTATGGTTGACAAAGAATTGGTTAACTTGCAGAAAGTTTTTACTATAATCTCTAGCTAATTGGGCAATATGTGCTTCATCTGGACCATCAGCGATTCTGAGAGTTCTGGCATGAGCGTACATTCTGGCCAATTCAACGTCTTGACTGACCCCTTCAGCTCCAAACATTTGGATAGCCCAATCCATAGCCTTCAAGACAGTTCTTGGAGTAACGATTTTCGCCATGGCGATGTCTTTTTTAGCGGCTTTAGCATTAGATATGTCAATTTGATGGGCAGCATTTAATACAATTAATCTACATTGATGAATAGCAATTCTATGTTCAGTCAAGGCACTTAAAAATGATTCTCTTTGAGCCAAAGGTTTACCAAAAATGTCCCTATTAGTAGCTCTATTAATAGCTCTTAAAAGGGCAAATTCACCAGCTCCTATCAATCTCATACAATGATGAATTCTACCAGGACCCAATCTTGATTGAATAATTTCAAATCCTCTACCAGCACTTGCAAGCATACAGTTTTGCATTTCTTCTGGAGATACTTCATAATCATTAAATTCAATTTCACAATGACCATGAGGAGCATCATCATATCCAAACACCGATAATGGACGGATCAATCTAGCTTTACCAGATGCCAAAGCCTTTTTTGCGTCTAATACCAAAACACTGTGGTTTTTATGAGCTACTTTAGAATCTTCTGTTTTACACATGACTAACCAAACGACACAACGAGGATCTCCTGCCCCTGAAGCAAACCATTTAAGTCCGTTGAGTACATAATTACCTGCATTGTTTTTCTTAGCAGAACATGAAATATTCAAGGCATTTGATGATGAAGTACCTCTTTCAGTCATTAAAAAAGCAGATCTAACATCTCCATTAAGTAATGGCTTCAACCATCTATTCTTTTGGTATTCCGTACCAAATTTAGCCAAGATTTCCATATTACCGGTATCGGGAGCACTTGTATTAGTAGCTTCAGGTGCAATGAACGATCTACCGAGATATTGTGCCATAAGTCCATATTCAACATTGGTAAAACCAGCTCCCGATTCGTAGTGTTTGGAAAGGAACATGTTCCAAAGGCCCAATTCCTTGGCTCTTGCCTTCAATTTTTCGGTAATTTCTGGGGTGATGTTCCATCTATCACCATCAGTTCTAATTTGCTCGAAATAAATAGCATCGGCCGGGAGACAATCTTGTTCAACAAAGTCTTTACATTTTTGAATTGTTTCAAGACCACGGGGTGAAATTTGGTCTTGGAAGACTGCAGGAATATCCTCTTTTACTGACATAATAATGGGGATTGACTTTGGAATACAAATTTTACAAATAGGGAATTCGGTACTTAAATAGAAGATTCCCCACAAATCAAATCGGCAATAGTGAAATAACCGAGGGGACGGTGCTGGGGAGAACCCTAGAGGCTGGAATTACTGAATTTACTGCGGAGCTCGCGGCATTAAAGGGGGCTACAGAGAAAAGTTAAATTTGTTAATGTCTCAGTGTCTGGCACTCTCAGTCGCTCAGATTTTATTTCTCTCACAATCTTCGGTCGCTGCCTCAGTCGCAGTCTCACTCTCCTTCAGTTGTCGTTCTCAAATTTGCCATCAACTAATATGGACTACCAAAACGACGTACCACAAATCCCTGATTATAAGCTTTCGGAAAAACAATTTCTTCTTAGAAATACCCCCAACACTGAGGAAAGAAACCAAATTTTCGACCAACTTGTTTCGTCAATTAAACAAGACGATTTAGCTCCTTATTATAAATTCCTTGGACAAGAATTTGCTGATTTCCCATACGATGAAAATGTGTATAACCAATTAAACGCCTCAAATGAAGAGAAATTGACGGGGTTGAGAGCCAATGTTAAGGAGGCCGAAGAAGATGAAGAAACGGAATTGGACAAATTCCAAACGAATTTAAAACTCGCCGAATATTATACTAAAATTATCGATAGAAAGAACGCAGTTGAAACTTATAAAAAAGCATTGGAATTGACTTCAAATACCGCTTTCAAAATCGACATCTTACTTGGCCTTACCCGAATTGAGTTTTTCTTTAATGATTTTTATGAAGCTTCAAAACATTTAGAACAAATAAAAGTCTTAAGTGATAAAGGTGGGGATTGGGAAAGAAGAAATAGATTCAAGGTTTATAATGGGATCTATCTTATGGCAACAAGAAAGTTTGCTGATGCATCAACTTTATTAATTGATTCTTTGGCTACCTTCACTTCAAGTGAATTATGTAGTTATGAACAAGTTGCCCAATACGCTATAACCACTGGTATATTATCATTGGGTAGAACCGACTTAAAGCTGAAAATTATAGATTCACCAGAAATCTTATCAATTTATTCTTCGACTCCAGAATTAGAACCTTTGATCAATTTGACTAATTCTTTATACACTTGTCAATATAATTATCTTTTTGAATATTTACTTGATACAAGAGATAAATTATTGGTACCAAATAAATACCTTTCACAACACGCCAATTACTTTTTGAGAGAATTAAGATGCAAAGCTTATAGTCAATTGTTGGAAAGTTATAAATCCTTATCGTTGAAATCAATGGCTCAAAGTTTCAATATATCCGAAGAATTTTTGGATACCGATTTATGTCGGTTTGTGCCAAATAAAAAATTGAATTGTACAATTGATAAGGTTAACGGGATCATTGAAACTAATAGACCAGATAATAAAAATAGTCAATATCATTTATTGATCAAACAAGGGGATGGTCTCTTAACCAAATTACAAAAATACGGGGCTGCGGTTAAATTAAGTGGGGCAGAAAGAGTTTAAGCCATTAAAAATAAGCCTCGCTAATTTTAGTAATTAACCTATGCAATCGGGCCGCTTTATTAGTGTCATTTATCGCGATGGCGAGTCGCAGAAGTTTCACCGATATCCTGCACCAGAGCTCGGTTAACGTCGTATCAGCATTCCAGACTATATAAATAATAAACCCCAATTCATTGTACCTTAAAGTGTTCTTCGTGTCATCATGTTGAGAATTACTAATCATTGTAGTCATGCATCTTTACTTTACCCCATATTTCAGTCTCTCCCCTGGCCCAGATTTGTCCCTGCTCTAAATTATATGCAACTCGTCATACGCCAAGCTCACCTCTCACTTTTTCGTGGCTTGCTGCTGTTACATCTTTCTTTTGCATGGCAGTGTTCGACTGCGAAAAATAGTAGTAATATATATAAATAGGCTGTTTCGCCAGACATTGAATTTTTCATATTTTAGCTATTGTTAACGGTTTTGGAACCTTATAGATGAAGTGGATAAATATATTAGCCACCTTAATAACAGTTGCTAATGCTGCAGCTGCTCATGATAATACTCTCCAGAAGAAGCTGGACCATGAATTAGATGACTTTTTCAGACTCAGTTTTAAAGTTCATAGAGGTAATTCCATCGATGATATGGGTCTTAATAGAAAACCCCGTCTTTCTAAAAGAGCTTACGATGATGATTCTTTAAAAATCTCCGATAAGAATATTCTTCTGAAAAGAGATTTCTTTGAAATGGTTGTTGAAAACGCCCAAACGTTTTATAAAACTAAGCTTGAAATCGGATCGAATAAAGATGCAAACGAAGTTTTGGTCGACACTGGGTCTGCAGATTTATGGGTGATGTCCCATGATCTTGATTGTTTCACCAATAGTCAATCGAGTTCTTCAAGTTCAAGTTCCAAGAAAGATGTTCGTATTGGTAATATTCATATAGAACCGTTGCATGCTGGCGGTGATGACCCCCTTTCTCCTTCTAAATCCACTGAAATTGACGCTCAAGGAAAAGCATGGGGGGATGACATTAAAAGTGCTTTTGGAATCACTATTGAAACGGAATTTCCTGATAGTGGTAGTGGAAGTTCCGGCAGTGGTAGTAGTGGTGGTAGTGGAAATTCCGGCAGTGGAAGTTCCGGCAGTGGAAGTAGCAGAGGCAGTGGTACTAACACCTGCACTTCATATGGATCCTTCAACACTGGGAAGTCTGATTCTTTCAATAAAAATAGTTCAGCACCTCAATTCTCAATTCAGTATGCCGATGGAACATCGGCTAATGGTATTTGGGGACATGATGATGTAAAAATCCATAATGTCACCGTTAAGGATCTCTCATTTGCTATTGCCAATCGAACCTCATCAAATATTGGGGTCTTGGGTATTGGGCTTCCAGGTCTTGAAGTTACTTACTCTTCCGGTGATACCCGTCCTTATACATATGAAAATTTGCCATTAAAGCTTAAAAATCAAGGGGTTATTGCCAAAAGTGCATACTCATTATATTTAGGGGATAATGATGCCGAAGAAGGGACTATTCTATTTGGTGCTGTAGACCATTCTAAATACGAAGGTACTCTTCAAACAGTACCGATCGTCAATACTTTGAGTGATATGGGTTATGATGAACCCATTAGGCTTGAAATTAATGTCGATAATGTCCAACTTACTGATTCCGACTCCAATAGTGAAAGTGTTACCAGTAATGGATATGCTGCGTTATTGGATACTGGTTCTACATTATCATATTTCCCCCAATCTCTTTTGGAGAAAACTGGGTCCGCATTAAATCTTGACTATTCGGATAGTGTTGGAGCATACTTGATTGATTGTAATGTTGATGATAGTACTAAGATTGAATTTGACTTCAGTGGAGTTAATATTTCTGCACCAGTTAGTGATTTTATTTTACAAGTATCATCATCTCAATGTGCATTCGGAATTATGCCTCAAGGTGAAGGATCAGATTATATGCTATTAGGAGACAACTTCTTGAGAAATGCCTATGTAGTATATGATTTGGAAGATTTGACCATTTCTTTAGCCCCTGTTAAACATAGTAAAGATGAAGATATTGAGCTAATTGGTAAGTCAATCCCAAGTGCTCAATCGGTTAGTGGAGCCGCCACTACCGCCTATACTGGAGGATCTGAATCTACTAGTACCGGTAGATTATCACTTGGGGATAGTGGTGATGATGATGGACAGTCCAGAGATAGTGGTGTTAGTGCTGTCACCCCCGTATTATTTTCGATATTGGCAAGTTTGTTTTTAGTTCTTTTAGCTTGAACCAAATATGACCAAATATGACCTATGTTAGTATGTCTATACTACATGATGACTATAAAATTAAATACCCGTATAATATATGAACTCACATTCAATGACAGTCTCTACTGATGGTGCGCTTTTACTGTGGAAATGGTTACACCAACCGTGAAGTTGTCCCCATAGATGTAGGGGAAATAGACACGAATTTGATAAATGTTCCGTAACAACATGTGTAGATGTAAGTGTCGAATATATTCATTCACAGTTTTAGAAATTACTCCAACCAGTAAAAAATTGCTGCAAAAAAAACGTTAAAAGCCCGGAACTTAATAAAAAATGCTTCTCACGTCACTGATTCCTCGATCGGTTCAAATACATTCCAGTCCCAGCCAAGTTGCAAATCGCGAACGCAATTATTAATCAGTAAACTACTTCTGTGGATCATTTGTGACTACAGTATTATTGTTGTTTAAACTCGCATCTCGTTTAGACCATCACCTAATCCAGCCCATGGAAAGGTACGTAAAATCCCCTTTTTCCCCTGGTTTTTCCTGTTATTTTCTGCTTACTAACACAAATAGAAATCAAGGATCCCCCGGTTCCACACCAGATTCTAGGGATGATTCCAACTCCAGACCTAGAACCAATACTACCGCTGCTGATGATAACTCCAACACAAGCAGTAATGCCACCGGTACCGGAAATACCGAAAGCACCGGACCAAATGCATCCAGTAACGCCACAGCTGCCCCGGATCACGCTTCCAACACACCTCCTTCCGCCAATACTTCTCGGATAAGTCCCACGCTAGTGCAAACCATTCACAGCATTCTAGGTGCCACTTCTCGGTTCAGATCAGCTCGTCCTAATTCAAATACTGAATCAACTTCTCAGTCACAGGAACAAGCATCAGCACAAGACTCAGTACCGCAGTCATCAAGTCAAAATAGCACCGACGCTCAACCTTCCCAGCCTACAGCAGCACCGCCACCACCATCACTGACAAGAAACACAGATGAAAGCCCCTTGGATAGTATGAATGAAGTAGGTGCTATTGTCATCTGTATTAACTATGTATACTCTGATCAAAATAATCCTGCAAATCCGAATAGAAATGGATCTTTTGTTCTTAGCTTACCTAATAGTACCTCCAACAGGGATCCAACAACTTTAAACGAATTTATTCGCTTAGCCACCCAACTAGCATATACTACCGTCACTAATGCATTTGCCAAAAAAGGAGTGACGATCGAAAAATTTAATAGTTTTCCAATGAGAAAGAATGATGATATAGAAATCAGCGATTGTGCAATTTGTCTTGAAGCTTTGGCTACGTTTGAGTCTCCTGTACTGGCGGGCAAAACTGAACTAGAAGAGAAGCCAGATGAACCTAATCCTAAAAGACGTAAATTAAATCGCCCCCAATCTGATTCGTCCACAGGTACGCCTGAACCGAACAGAACTGAACCAAGTCCAGCACCGGATTCTGAACCAAGATCGAGGGAACCTAAATTACTATGTGACTGTCCTAATGAATATGGCCACGGTCCAACAGAATTACCCTGTAAGCATATATTTGGTCAACTGTGCCTTGCAGAATGGCTCAAATCTCATGATACATGTCCAATGTGTCGTGAACTGGTAGTTAAAGACGAAGAATCTGGAGACTCAGATCCACAATCTGATCCCTTATCTTTTCCTTTGCATGACGGTGCTGGCGGACCTGCTGCGACTGGGCCCTTTGCTGGTGGACCTAGTTTAAGGATTGTCACTGAAGATGGAATAGATCAATATCGTTCCATGTCTCCAATACTAAGAAGAATGCCTTTGTCTAATCCCTATTTCAATAATGGAAATGAAGAATCGAGTGAGCCATCGAATACTGAAGATAGCACTAGAAATGGGGAAGAAAACTCTTCAAATAATAGTTCCGGGAATGTCTCTGGTGCTGCTAGTAGTTTATTTACAGGGTTCTCGAATTACTTGAATCGTTCATTGACACAACCATTATTTCCAGCTGGCGTTTCCAGTAGAAGAACAAGAGATGGTGTTACTACCAGAGAGGTGCATGGTCCTGTTCCAAATGAAGGGACTGGACTTGGAAGTTCCTCTGCTATACCAATTCTTACGTCAAATGTTAGAGGTGCTAATCCATCTCGAACACAATCTGATGCAGCCAATGAAGAAGTGTTAGACTATTTGAATCTTCGTAGTCTTACGGATGATCCACCTACCAATATGACTAATATACTGTCTGGATCACCTCCTGCCGCTCCGGTTTCATCGGCTAGAGCGTCGGATCTGGTCGATTCAGATTCAGATCTAGATGCTCTAGACTAGTCTCCACCTGTTAGTATATACGCCTGTATATATCATGTGAATCATATATAGTTTATACCCTAAATTATGAATAATAATTCATTATCTATTTAGTTCTATTTGAAAAATCTGGCATATCTTGCCTTTTCATCATTTTTTTTCTTTTCCAACAGTTCTTCGGCCAACTTCAATTCTTTTTTAACTGTTTCATCACTTGGTACATATTCCAGAGCTGCTTTAAAATCATCCAATGCTTCCTTATATTTGGACCTTGACTTGAATGCAAGTCCTCTTCTATAATGAGCTTTACCTCTCTCCTGATCAGTTGCTTTATCAAGATCAATAAGGTAACCTGAAAAATCTATCGATCTATTGAAGTCTCCAAGTTGAAGATATACCAATCCCATATTTAAGTATAATTTTTTTCTTAGATCATAATACTTAACGTACCATTCAGGTTCTTGTTCATCATCAGGAATGTATTCCATGACATACCTCAAACATTTATGATACTTGAATAAAGCATCTTTCTTACGTCCTTGTTTTAGAAGTAAAGTTCCACTTTCTTTCATAATTACAGAGGCATTATATACCAGTTCAGAAGATTCTTTATCGATATTCTCATCATCATCCGGATACTCTTCATACACATCACCACCAATGGTATCATAACATGCATTATACACTGGTACAGGCATCAGTTCATCCCACACCCCACAATCCTCAATTCTGACTTTCTCTTCTTCAACGGGACAATTAGTGTTGGAAGTATTAACCCTTTCCACTTCTCGAACCACCGATTTACCATGAGTAACACGACCGAAGATGGTATGCTTTCCAGTGAGATGTGTCTGTGTATAAGTAGATATGAAAAATTGTGACCCATTAGATACTCCATCGGTATTTGCAGTACATAATTTGAAGGGTCCATCAAGAGGTTCGTCGGTATTTTCCAATGGGAAAAGAGAGTTGTCATTCACAGTCGATATATTCCCGACTCCAATGTTTTCCGCTGGATATTTATCGTTTGTGTCCATACCATTGACCACATCCCCGGCTTGAATCACAAAATTCTTAATTACTCGATGGAAATAATTATGTTTGTAAGAAACAGTGGTACCAGTGCATAAATTAAGAAAATTTTGAGAGGCTAAAGGAGCCACGTCATCATATAATTCAACAACTATTCTCCCGACTGAGTTTCCGCCAATACTTATATCTAGGTATGCTTGTGGACGTATAAGTTCTACTTTCATTATGGCACAAAGATGAGATGAGATGAGACAGAGATGTACAGCGACCCACTGGCAAATGCTGTGAAATTCGCGAGCCAATACTGAATCGATAGTTACTAAGACTATAATGAGTTTCATCACTACTAGTCGGATGGCCAAACCCATCATCCCAGCCATACGTATAAGTAGCAGGCCGTATAGTTATGGAACAGGATACTCCGCCACCCTTGCCAAAGCCCGTGAAGATGTTAACCAACTTCTTGAAACCCAAGATCGGTCCTCATATCTTCTTGCTCAGTATATGCCAGACCCTACCAGAGATGCATTTCTTGCCATTCGAGCATTTAACTTAGAAATCAATAAAATAGCTGCCAAATCCGGTAATGCATCCAGTCCTTTAGGGATTCCACCCACTGATTTGAAGTTCAAGTTCTGGAGTGATTTGTTATCTAGAATATTCACAAATCCCGAATCTGATACCAATATTGGCGAACCAATTGCATTTTTAATTAGAGATGCTCTTCGAAATAATTTGAATTTGGATATCTCATATTTTCATCAGTTCCTTCAAACAAGACGGCATTTCATGAATTCGGGACATTTCAACTCGGTCAATGATATTTGTTCATATGGCGAAGGTACTTATTCTCAATTGAATTACTTGACCCAAGGGCTAATGCTCTCACCTGGTGTATCACCTTCAGCCATTGCTTTGTTAGAACATCTGAGTAAATTACAACAATTAGTAGGTGATGTGGCGGCACATGTTGGACAAGCCACCGCCATTGCTTCGATGCTTTTGGGTGCAAATTATTATGCTGGAACAAGAAATATCGTTACGTTACCTATAGATATAATGACCAAACATGACTTGAGTCAAGAGGATTTCTTCAGGCTTGTCCAGGGACACGATGACCTGAATCATATTAGAGATAAATTAAAGAATTGTGTTTATGAAGTAGCCATTACTGCAAATGATCATATACTCACGGCCCGGCAAAAGATTCAACAAATTCAACAAGAATCGGTCAATGTGGTTAAGGAAAACCCTCAAGATAAATTATTATCAAGACATTCAGCCAGATGGAGGAAAAATATTCCAGACGTTATCTTTTTACCATTTATGGTTGCCACACCAACATCTTTATATTTAAGAAGATTAGAGAGGAATGATTTTGATTTAATGGCCCGTGATATGCAGGCCAAAGAATGGAGACTTGCGTGGACCAGTTTCCGAGGCTATTACCAGAGAAGAATCTAGTTTAAATATTAACAGCTGGTATGATCACCGCAACATATGATTAACTCACTGATAACATTTTGCATAGCTAACATAATTGTACATAGTAATTTATAGTTACCAAGACTAATCTGCACGCTCTAATCTGCACGCTCTGCTCTCGCACACGCTCTGCTCTCGCACACGCTCTGCTCTGGCACACGCTCTGCTATGATACACCCTACTTTATCTCGTTACACGTCGCACTCGTCAATCGACAAACAACACATATCCCCATGAGTCGTCCCCTTAATGCTAGTCTTAGCAATAGACTCTGGAAAGATGTCAGTGTTGCTCCAAGCTCGGGAAGAGGTACACCGGTTCCTGACATGAGTATTGACAGTTTTTCCCCCAATTCAATTGGTCACCTGGCCATAGATCCGTTGACTTTAGCCATCACTGAATGTATGGCAATGCTGCTGGCGATGAGAAAAGTCGCCAGATGGCAAAATTCAGGCGTCGCTGCTATATTGGGAGGCGGGTCCGATTTCTTTTCATCTTCTGGTAACGATGACGACGTTCAAAGATTGAATCAAAGACATAATACCACCATCAACTCATCGGTCAATTCCATAAAAAATGGGGCTCCAGCCAGTAATACAAATAATCCTTTGGTGCTGAGTTTTCTTCAACTTAGATCAATTCTTTCCGAGGCTGATGATATTAATCAAATTGATAGACTTACAATTCTTCAACCGTTTTTATTGATTGTCAAACTGCCACTGACTTCGGGTCATATAACTTCTATGGCTCTTGACGCAATTTCGAGATTTCTTGAATATGGTGTTCTTTCTGCCACATCTCCTAACTTGACTAGCAGTCTCGTTCAGATATGTGCTGCTTTAACTCATTGTAGATTTGAAGCGGCAGATCAAAGTAGTGATGATGCTGTATTGTTGAAAGTCTTGAGATTGATGGAATCGGTAGCTACTTGTGCTTATTCTCATTTACTTTCAAATGATGTCATACTGGAAGTAGTCCAGACTTGTTTATCTCTTGCTTGTAATAAAAAGAGAAGTGAGGTATTACGTAGAGCCGCTGAAATGGCTATAGCTACAATTACTGCTAGATTATTCAGTCAGTTATCTTATTTTTCCCCAGAATCTCAACTGGTTGAAGGTGTAGTTGTCGATACCAACTTACCGGCTGATGTAATTGGTTCTGCTGTTGCTGATCAAAGTTTCAAGGAGTTGGAAACTCCTGACTCTGAAGAGGGCCAACAGAAGAGTAGTGAAAAGGCAAATGAAAAAGTCGAAGAATACAACGAAGAAAAATTTGAAGATGAGGAATCAAATCCGTCTGGAAACCTCGATACCAGCCAAGGTGATATAGTAAATGAGACAGAAGTTAGCGGATCAGGATTTGACGTTTCCTGTCTTCATGAGTTCACTTCTATACTTATATCTATGATTTCTCCTTCAAATCAATATCAGCATATGGAAAGTACTCGGGTATTAGCTTTGAGGCTTCTCAGTATTGCAGTTGAAGTCGGTGGTAATGCCATTCCCATTCATCAATCACTTATGACTTTATTCTCTGATCCAGTGTGTAAACACGTTCTTCTGATAATTACAACCGTTGAATCGCCTGCCTTATTAGAAGCTGCTTGGAGGGTTTTTACTGCCATGACCGTATTACTAGGGCCTCATTTAAAGAGTCAGATCGAATTAACATTTTCATTGATTTTCAGTGCCGCTACTGACTCCAATGATTCTTCAAATAACAATGGAAAAGACGCTAAAAGTTCCCTTAAAGCATCACCCTCAGCTGTATCTGCGTTTGCATCTCCTGCTGCTAAAGAAAGAATTCTTGAATCCCTTTCCCTTCTTTGGACAAGAGATCCAAGATTTTTTACTAGATTATATGCTGACTACGATTGTGATTTCGATCGTACCGATTTAGCAAAACAATTGGTTGATTTTCTTTGCAAGCTTTCATTGCCAGAACTGGCATCAATCACCAGTGATAATGTCCCACCCCTTTGTCTTGAAGGTATCCTCGCATTTGTTAATGGGGTCAATTCTAGAATTAGACATTCGAAAACTGATTCCCCAGAACAAATAGTTCCTAAAAGGCTTACTGATAAAGTCAACAAGAACGCTTTTGTGGAATGTACGGACCAATTTAATAAAAAACCTGCTCTAGGAATTTCCGCTCTCCATCGCCATGGGTTTATCAAAGATCCGGACGATGTAGCTGAAGTAGCCGAGTTTATCTTCAGTAAACTGGGCAGATTGAATAAAAAGGTTCTAGGTGAATACCTTGGAAAGGCTGATAATGTACCGGTCCTCAAGCATTTTATTCATTTATTCGATTACAAAGGTTTACGTGTTGATGAAGCACTTCGGTTACTATTAAAGACTTTCAGGTTACCGGGTGAATCTCAACAAATCGAAAGAATAGTCGAAATTTTTGCTGAAAGGTATGCTGAATGTCAAGAGATAGCCGATGAAGAAAGTTCGAAATCTGACGAGGGCCAACAAGAGCCAGATGATGAGGACCAAAACAGTATCCGCCCTGACAAGGACTCAGTCTTCATTCTTTCTTACTCGATCATTCTTCTCAATACCGATCTCCATAATCCTCAAGTTAAGAAGCAAATGACTCTTGAAGCATATAGAAAAAACCTCCGTGGTACTTTCAACAGGGGTGATTATCCCGAATGGTATTTAAGCAAGATTTATTCAAGTATCAGAGATAGAGAAATTATAATGCCAGAAGAGCATCATGGTACCGAAAAATGGTTCGATGATACTTGGAATAATGTTGTTTCCGCTGAGGCAGAAAAAGCTAAAGACCTGGAACTCGGCTATCTTGACGACTCTGAAGATGTAGCTGTTTATGACAAACATGTTTTCACTGAAACAGTTGATGTTATCACCCAAACGCTTGTCAGCATATTCAACAGTGCTAGTGATGATCACATAATCACTCGTTTGATGTCGACTATTGACAAATCGGTCAATATTTGTCTTCACTTCGGCATTGAAAGTTCAGTCGATAGATTGATTGAACTTCTTGCTGAATTGACCACCCTTACAAATCCTGGGCAATTGAAACGTACTAATGATGAATTTGATGATGGTTTGAGAGATGAGATTCCCGTTACTGAGATAAAGCTTGATTCCAAAGAAGAGAATGTTACTGTTAGTAACACTGCCGTCTGGTTTGGTAGGGATTTCAAAGCACAACTCTCTACTGTTGTACTATTCCGATTACTCAAGAAGACACATTGCCATGTTACGCCAGCATGGGAAACAATTGCTAAGATCTTGTTGTCATTATTCGAGTGTTGCTTGGTAGATCCTAATATTTATACCGAATTTCAATCTGCACTTCTGCTTCCTCCGTTATCCAAAGCTAAGCCACGTTATATAATAAACAGGGCCAGACCTTTGAAGGATAGTGGCCTTTTGCTGACATTTTCCTCGTTTTTAAAGGGGTATTCAGACGAACCACCAGAGCCAACTGATCTTGAAGTTGAAAGCACTTTAAGCACTTTAGATTGTGTCAAATCGTTAAACTTGCATAACATATTTCAATTACTAGGTGAAAGTTCAAAAGAAGACAGAACCCATTTCAGTTCTATTCTTTTGAAGGCACTAGCTGATAAACATGATGATAATCTGAAGAGGTATTTTGAACAGGAAGCCTTATTCATCATTGAATTTGCTGTGAACAATGCGTTGTCTTTGAATGACAAAGATTTAATCGAACAAGTTTTGACCAAGATTAAAACTGTAAGTAGTCAACTCAGCAAGAAAGGTCAAATGAGATTAACGGTCTATAATTTAATGCTTTGGAACCAAATAGGTCCTAAGGAGCAAGAAGCAATTGAAGATAAAGAATCTGATCATACTTTGACCAAAATCACCGGTCCAGAAACTTCTTTCACCTGGCTCTTATCGCTTGAAAAGGATGTTTTAACAAAATATGGAAGTCCATTGCTTGCCCCTCTTTTTAGCATCGGAAGCACTAAATCTTTGTTCCGTGAACAACTAGTAGTTTCTGAATCTTACTGGAAAATTCTTAGGGTTTTAGGTTCAATTCCAATTTTTTCTGCTAGAATCATCACTTTCATCGAGTCATTTGTTAAAGATTCACCTGAAAAGATAACTCCTAAAAATATCATGTTGGTGTTGGGTACTTTAGACGAGATCTCTTCCGTTGGCGCTTTAGCTTCACAATGGGAGCAAGAGACTGACAGATCAGGAAAAGAATCTAAGTCCACTGATACTACTTACCTCAGAGAACTTATTGATACTTCTAAAAGTTCTATTGCTATCACTTCAGATCTCTCACAGACTTTGAAATGGGAAGAATTTGATTCTGAAAATGGCGGTTATCCATTAATCCAGGCATTGGCTCATCAATGTTTCAATCCATGTAGAGAAATTAGATCTTTTGCCATCAACACCTTAAAGAAATCGGTATTACATCTTGCTGAAGCTCAAAGTGAAAAACTACCACCAGCTGGTGTTTTCTTGTATGGACTCTTCCCACTCTTGGGAGAACTAGCTAAACCTTCAGTTATTCAAACGGATCCATCAGGTTTCGACTCAACTCAGGTTGAAGCTTTGTCATTATGTAGTAAGGTTTTCCTCCAATTCAGTAATTCTCTTGGTGATGAACATGAAGTTGTTTGGTTCGGAGTTCTTGATGGGTTTAAGACAATGAATGATCTTCGAGTAAGCTCAGCCAAGAAGAATGCTACTGAGGTGAGAGAATCAGGATCTGAATTGTTGAAAAATATGCTTCTAGTACTTCAAAGTGGAGGATATCTTGTGCCAGAAAAAGAGGACTTCTGGAAGAGAACTTGGGCTAAAGTGGGTGAAACCTATCCAGATCTTACACCCGAATTAAAAGATAACGCTGAAGAAAAGGAACCGGAGACAGGGAAAACAGAAATACCAGATAAAACAAAGGGACATGCCCAAGATATTGTCGAACCGGAATCAGAGAATGCCGAAGGCTCTGATCCAGAATCCAATAAAAAAGAAGAATCAACTACTGATGACAAATAATATGGAAAGGCCCATAACAAATCTTTTCATAGAATCAATAAACGTTATACTAAACTTTTTGCAGCCCCCCACGCCGCGACTGAAAAAAAAATTGAAACATGATTCCTCTTCTCTCTTCTCTTTTTCTCTAATTCCAATCAAACAAAATGGTCTCTACCCAATCTTATACTACTAGAGCTGAATCTCATCCATCACCAGTAGCCCAAAGATTACTTCGTCTTATGGACAGTAAACAAACCAATCTCTGTGCTTCAGTTGATGTTAGAAGTACGGCTGAATTCCTCTCGCTCATCGATAAATTGGGACCATATATTTGTCTTGTTAAAACACATGTAGATATAATTGATGACTATTCTTATGAGAATACGGTTGTTCCATTATTGGAGCTTTCTAAGAAACATAATTTCATGATTTTTGAAGATAGAAAATTCGCTGATATTGGTAATACTGTCAAATCCCAATATGTTGGAGGTGCTTATAAAATTGCTAAATGGTCTGACATAACCAATGCTCATGGTGTCACCGGAGAAGGTATCGTTCAAGGATTGAAGCAAGGCGCTACGGAAACCACTTCTGAACCAAGGGGTCTTTTAATGTTGGCAGAGTTATCATCAAAGGGATCCTTGGCTTATGGTGAATATACTAAGAAGACGGTTGAAATTGCCAAATCTGATAAAGAATTCGTTATTGGATTTATTGCTCAAAGAGATATGGGAGGACAAGATGAAGGGTTTGATTGGCTTATCATGACTCCAGGTGTTGGATTAGACGACAAAGGTGATGGATTAGGTCAACAATATAGAACTGTAGATGAAGTTGTCAGTACAGGAACTGATATCATCATAGTTGGAAGAGGACTTTTTGGTAAGGGAAGAGATCCAGATGTTGAAGGTAAAAGATACCGAGATGCTGGATGGGCTGCTTACCAAAAAAGATGTCAATAGATCATAACTTTATTTACAGGTATATACACTATGTACAAATCTATATTCATGTAATGTCATTAGTTTAGGCCATTTCTGGTGTTATACAAAATCTTCATCAGAAATGAACCTGGTTCTCATGATTTCAAATACTAATAAACCAATAGAAGTTGCTGGAATTGTAGTTAGAGCATTCCGAGCAAATCCTTTGTAGGCTAATTGAAACCAAGTTTGTCTAGTTCGTCTCTTGATTCTAATCACCTGATTGTAGGTATCTATGTATGAATTATAATATAAGTTGAAAAAAGGTCTTCTATTTGTGACATTTTTTGATGCATTATAAATATCCAAAGCTTCTAGTCTTGAAACATGGATGTTTTGAACTTTGGAAATTGGGTATTGAACGGCAATTAATGAAAATGCTGCTGATGCTCCAGCTAACAATATAAAAGAAGATTTCAAAAGTTTTGCCAGTCGCTTCTCCTCTAAATTTTCAAGTACTTTATCATAATCTTCTTCTTTAGAAAATAAATTATGAAATGATCTTTTGAATTTTTGAAACCCCTTAACTATCCCCACTGTCACGTTATAAAATTGATTTTTAACGATTTCAAAAGTACAAAAATAAAACGCAAAACCAAAACTTTCCTTAATAACCGAAAATCCATAACCGGCAAATACTCCCACCAAACCAATTTCTTTAAGTTTGTTAAATCCATAAACCCATAGATTCTGGTGTTTCCCATTAATGATATCTGCCGTGGATGATCTAGCATATATAGCATCAACGGGAGCAGCTGCAAGTGATTGAGCTATACCGGCAACAAAACCAGCCCTCCAAGTATCTAAAGGAGAATAACTCAAACCAGAACCAGGATTTAATCGACTTTTCAAAGTAGCTGTAGTCTTTCCACCATCAAAAGCATCCAAGGTGTTTAAATAAGTCCCATAAAGAATTAATCCAGTAGCAGAATTGGCTATAAGAGGAGGCAATACTTGATCTGGTATAAGTCTCCAACCATCGGCTCTCACTGCTTTAAACAATAACGCAAATGACGAATGAGTCGAAAATCTCCAAGGTTTCAAATTGATTCCTTCTCTTTCGTCGGCCACCGCTCTTATATGAGCCAAATAATCAAATCTGGAAGGCCGAAACAACTTCACCGGAGTTCTTAAATAAACAGCTTGTAATTGAAATACCAAAGCTCTCATCCCTGCAGTTGAAAGAGTCACGGCCTGATTATTATGTTTGGGTGTTATGACTTGATCTTCAGCATTCGAGATATTGGAAGGAATGGACGATTGAATGAGGAATTGCTGTAGTTCCGAAGAGGATGCTGGACGGTCGTTGGGATCTCGTAGGCTGGGTCCCATGTTTTGTTAAGATGCGAAGACTACACACGGCTGAGTTTGAGTAGTGAGAGTGGTGGCAGTGATGGTGGTTAATGGCGATGACAAAGTGGGGGAAATGTTCTTTTGTATAGGGCATTAATATAGTAGTTACTGGCACTCTACGTTATTGTGCATTTATTACATATTTTGTTGCTTACGAATCACGGTATAATAATATCTCGCTCTGTTTGAAATACCGTCTAGCATCTTCATCAATTAACACTAAACTTAAAAACGTCCTAACAGAAAATTTTTTATTCACGTCTTTGTATGTTGGTACGAGGTCAAAGCCGGCTAAGAACAAACGAATTGGAATGGTTTCTCCCTTGACTGGAGCACCATCCATGATTTCAAATCTAACGACGGTTTCACTATCAGTGACTTGATTGGGAGCTACTCCAACCATTTCTCTTCTTATCAACGATATTTCCATATGTTTGATTTTAAGTCTGGCTAGAAGAAAATAGATTTTTCCAACAATCATGTCCTTCAACGAATATCGATTTTTCAGATACTCAAATTCAATATGAAGACAGTCTAATATCCCCACATCCATCTTCACCAAACTTTGCAGCTTTTCAGGAGGAATCTCTGTATATTGATAAACCCACAATTCTTTATCTCTGGTTATTTCCAGGGAAGATTTCCGAGAAACTGTTACCTTGATATAATACCTTAATCTCACATTCTTACCTCTATAGCTTTCATACTGTTTCTCAACATTCTTGAATTCAAACGGATACGATTCAGGTTCTTGAAGTAGTGAAGGCGCAGCCAACTCAGTGGCAATGGTCAAGAATTCCGAAGTATTTATGGAATCTGTATTGGTTTCAATTGACCCTAGTAACTGGACCTTGATACCCATATGTTCCACTCGTTTTCCCTCCCTGGGTCTGATAATTACCGATCCCTTGACACTTTCGCCATCCTTGTATACGGGGATTTTATCAATCCGACCCTGGACATTTTTAACATCCACATGATGGCGAGAAGCTTCCCCGTCAAGACGTATTTCGATATCAATTGGGGTTTTGAAGAACAACGACATGGTGCGATTAGATATTTGGCGAGGAGATAACTAGTATGCGAAGCAAGAAGTGTGTTTTTTTGGGGTTTGGCCTGTAGATAGGAAGGTGTGGATTGTTTTCTTTATATATGTGTATGGAAGCGTATGTGTATAGTATAGCATCCTTGGACAAATATTGTTAGAGTGAACGGTCAATAACTGTATCAGTTTAGCCACCGATGCTTAAAGCTGCAAAAAACACAAAACTTGATTTTCTCGCTTGGTTTTTGTGGAGCTGGTTTTGGTTGCAAATACTATTCAATGGGGCATATATTATCTACTAGCTATTTATTTTTGCTTATTAACATACTCTAACAAATCAACAACACGAGTAGAGTAACCATACTCGTTGTCATACCAAGCAATCAATTTAACAAAGGTTGGGGTTAATTGAATACCGGCTTTTGCATCAAATACTGACGATTCGTTGGAGGTGAGAAAATCAGTTGAAACAACAGCATCTTCGGTGTATCCTAAAACACCCTTTAATGGACCTTCAGCAGCAGCCTTGACAGTAGCACAGATCTTCTCGTAAGTGGTTGGGGTTGCCAAGTTAACTGTCAAATCAACAACCGAAACATCAGTGGTTGGAACTCTCAAAGACATACCAGTTAATTTACCATTCAATTCTGGAATAACTTTACCAACTGCCTTAGCAGCACCGGTAGATGAAGGGATGATATTACCGGAAGCAGTTCTACCACCTCTCCAATCTTTATGAGATGGGCCATCAACAGTCTTTTGGGTAGCAGTAATGGAGTGGACGGTAGTCATTAAACCATCTTTAATACCAAAGTTGTCATTGATAACTTTAGCTAATGGAGCCAAGCAGTTGGTGGTACACGAGGCATTGGATATGATGTTCAAATCTGGGGTGTATTTATCTTCATTGACACCAACAACAAACATCGGAGCATCGGCTGATGGAGCAGTGATGATAACTTTTTTAGCACCAGCATCAATATGCTTTTGGGCGCCTTCTAATTTGGTGAAAACACCAGTGGAATCAATAACGTATTCAACACCAACTTTACCCCATGGGATATTGACAGGGTCACGTTCTTGATAGACAGTAATGTTCTTACCATCGATGACCAATTCTTGTTCAGAAACAGCTTTTACTTCTCCTTCGTATCTACCGTGAGTAGAATCATACTTGAACATGTAAGCGGCATAATCAGCGGCAATAAATGGATCATTTATGGCAACAACTTCAATATCTGGTCTAGAAAGAGCAATTCTTAACACTAATCTTCCAATTCTTCCGAAACCGTTAATTCCAATTTTCATTATGTTTATTCTTTGTTTTATTTGTATTGATATATGAATCAAATGTAATGATATAAAACCTGAGTAATTGTGAGGGTTTATATACCTATTTATTTTTATCAGCTGACACACATATTAAGACCCAGTGCCTTCACGAGACTCTACATGTCTCACCAGATTTTCTCAATAAACTTCACCAGACGCATTTATTCCCTGATTTATTTGCAGCCATCTGATGATGTTGTACTATATACAGGAACTTGCAAGATTATCGGGTGATAATTTTGGAGTACATATTCGGATGGACAGCGAAGAATAATCGTGGTTGCTATATGGGAGAGATCGGGTCGGTGTTAAGAGTGGAACTTTTATTTTTCTATCAATTGATCTTTTTCTTGGTTTAACTCCTTGAAGATAAACCATTTAGGTGCTGATCAGTTGATTATGTAGTGGTAAGACTAGAAATGTACCAAAGGAGGCACATGGATAAGATGAATACAGATGTTAAGTATTCCAAATGTGAATAATGTGATTTGTGTAATGACCATACCTTTGTGGTAGTCATGAATATTAATCAAAACATTATGTGACAGGAAATAAGTACATCAATTTTAGTTATGTTGTTTCTTCTCTTTAGGATTCAAGTACATCTATCCCACTTATGTTTCCTTCTCTTTCATTGGTGAGAAGTTTCGTCTCCAGAGCGTAGAGCCTATAAACACTGGCGATTGATCCTTTTTGCAACCCGAAGTAATTGAATCAAGACAATGGGATGTGAAAAACCGAAGAAATTACAGCAATTAAACAAAGTGCAAGAGTAGAAATTCTTGTTTTACCATCTGAATTGGTTTACCGTGTTAGCTTTTACCATTCCAATGATGGTTGTTCCATGAAATATTAGGATAGCCTGGGAATTTTCTTCGAAATCCGGTACTGGTAGTGAGTGAAATCTGATCATCAGAAGAATACTTACTTCATGAAACAACCTCAGGGGGGAAGCCACATGTCAAAAGTTAACTCACCTCCTCTTCAGTAGTGTTTGTGCTTATCATAGTCTACATATATTACTCAACCGTAGTTTAATTATCTTAGTAGTGGTTCTGGGAAATCGGCTTGATCATTCTAAGCGAATTCTAAAGAGAATATATCGATTCAAACTACCTTTAGCTGTGAAGACGGAGAAGATCAAATCCCCCGGTACCTTGCATTACTCCAAAACCAAATACTTGCACCAATAAGGCAATGAGAAAAGCATGATATTTTGCAGCCATTGAAATCACGGTACTGACATTGAAACATTATAAAACTCTGAGTGATTTACCTCATATTACAAATCCTGTTAAGCCACATTTCATAGTGAAACTTTCAGAGAACTCCGTACACATATTATTTATATACTGATAGTACAAATATGTCATACTGATAAAATGCCTATCAGGACTGCATATTGCCACAGACCTAGTGACGTTTAACACCGGGCTCCATTATCGAAGGGGTGATGGAAAACCGGCTTATCTAGCTTTGCCCTTGCTGCGTTTTTCACTCAAACCGTGCCGATCATTGCACGTTGTTTAATAGGCAGTGTTCATACTATTAAATGCGTTTCTGTATATGGTTGCTTATCTTTCAGTTGCGGTATGATGATCTACAAATTACTGAAACAGGAATTGGAAACGGGTGGTGCCTTTCAATCCTGAACATCCGACCCGGTTAGCTATTCAAGAAATGTGCTTCCCAAGTTGGTAATCCAGAAATTAAGCTTTGCTAGGGGGTGCACTTTTATGTAGGTTATATGCAGTGCCCTCTTACTCTTCTGGTTATCTTTTACGAGACAATAAGTAGGGGGTGTACGAGTTTTTGCGGCTTCCGGATAAGAGGGGTAGACATGTATTTATCCGCTTGAAGGATACCAGTCAAAGCCTTTGGGATGATGTTCTTTTAATATTTAAAGCTGAATTTCAAAAGTCCCAAGCCTTATCAAAGTTAAAAGCTAAGGTACTAAAAAGGCTGTAAACTAATAATATTCAGAAAGATATCGAAAAACCTGTAGACCGCCACAAGTGAAGGTGTTACATCTAGAACACAGCTGGCAAACAAGGAAACAGAGAGGCCAACAGAGACACGACAGGGTTTGCTGGAAATTGATATTCCTTCTCTTTTCAGCCCAGCTTTACCCAGCTTTACCTAATGCGTACCAGCAATTTTGTTTCGGTAGCTGCAGAAACGTGCATGAAGAATGAAGATCGACTTCAAATGTATTTGAGGAAAAAGAGACACAGAGATAGAGGGAGTGGTAGAGAGAGAGTATGTGTTTGTGGAATATACCATTAATTGACAAGAATATAGAGAAGGCACGAATTCTTAAAGAAATAAAAGTCATCTGGCAAAGTCAACATATTGTATCTTTATTGCTTCCACAGTAGGGAGGTCGCTATTCTATTAAGGGTACATACTATAGGCAATCAGACCACTAAAGTGGGAAATAATATTTATATTCTTGGAAATGTTAATAGACAAGGCTGCGACTTCCTGATATGAAAGACTTCTTTAGACATGAACTATTGTATGCTAAAAAATAATGTTTATTAAAGATATGAAAGTTTGTTAGTAACCAGTACTTTCCTAAAGAAATAAAAAATAAATAATATAAAAATAAAAAAAAAGTTTCATCCTCAAAAAATAAAATAAAATTGATTAGATTAACTTAATTCAATGAACCTTTGCTCCCAAAGGGGCCCCCAAGGGGTGGCTTGGTTAAAGTCCTTTATTGTTATCATAAACTCCCAATTTGTATTTCAAATTTTCATTTAAAATATGTAATGAATTTTTAGCACTCAATACACTTTCCTCTATGCTTGAAGTCATGGTATGGTTCAAGAAAACCACCATCTCAACTGTAAATCCAATTATAAATGGTAGCATGATAGCCACCATTAAATATAAAGCCCCTTTAGTAAAAATGTCATATAATAAAGTTACAACTTCCATGCCTGTCGATGATAAAATAAATGGGATGCCATGCCATTTATATAAATTTTCAGAATTTTCAACCACAGATTTTTACCCCGGACCCTATTCCTGCATACCAAATCAAGGCGATCGTAAGTAGATCCTTGTCCTAAGAAAATATAACTGGGCTAGATCCTTTTTTCCGCAAGGCTTGAAAATTTATCTACAATCCGAGGCAATGACGCAAATCAAAATAGATAGTGGCTGTTCGGTACCTGGTTACAAGTTAAAATTCAAACTTAAATTTAAAATTGAATTACGTCGTTATTCGTCACATTCATTAATATAATACATGAAAATATAATTGCTATTTAATCTCGAGTTTTATTCGGAACCCATCTCTTGTATATCACCTCAGTAATCTTACAGGCTTGTAAAACCCGAGCTAACATTTCTTGGTCCTGTATGGTCGATGGAAGATCGGCATCTTTTGGAATAGACACATAACACAACACAAGATTCTTACGAACACTTCCAATTACCCGAGAAACAGTTTGCATTTCAACGATATCCTTATCGCCATCTTCTGGAATGATAAGAATTGCGTGTTCGGCATGAGAGAACGGAGGCCCTCTTTTATATAAGATATACTCACATCCAAATTTAATTCCTGATCTCACACACCATCCAAGAGATTTATAGTGATGGTAAGCCGCATACTTGACAAGAAAATCAGACCCCGTCGTGTGCTGACAAAGACAATTAAATAAGTCCGATTCGACACCTGAAATATCAATAACGTCTAATGCGTATTTCAAGAAGAACACTTCTACCGGTTGAAGTTGCATATACTCTAAAGTGGTATTTATTTGCATACTGCTTTGATCGATAATCTGTTGATCTTCAAGTCGTAACTCATCATACGGGATCACCGACTCCTGTTCTTGTTTAAGTTTTAACTTGTTAGATTTCCTGAAATCTGCAACTAGATTCTTGATCTTTGAAAGCTCCTGCTTTTCTTCATCATTCAAACCACTGGTTTTACGTTTAGTTTCTAACTCCCGTTCACGAGCTCTTTCGGTTTTGAATTTTTGTCGTTCTTCTCTTCTGAATCGGGTTATATCTTCACTAGAAAGTTCAAACCCTCCTTCATGAGGAAGATGGAGACGTTTAACTGTACGTATTTCCCACGTTGGATCACTTCGAGAAAGGTTTCCCTTCCCGAAGAATCCGTAATCCCAAAGCCGGGTCATAGCCTCCAGATCCCTTACTTTGAATTGAGATCCATCATAATCGACGTTGATATTGCCAATGGTAGCCTGGGGCACCAGTTTCCATGATAACGCGATATATTTTATAGCAAAATAGACCCACGAAATGGGATTGTGAGGATAGACTTCTGGCAATGGGCCATAGACTGCAGAAGAAAGAATCACCGGTAATGGGCCGGCGAACTTCTTCTTAGCATGACGTTTTTTGGCCATACATGCGCTATCTAGTTTGTTAGTCGTGAAAAATTAATATTTTTTTAACCAATTATTATCAGATACCGTTGTAGTCTTGAGAAATCATGATTATTTACATTGACTAGGTCTTCAATCATAGTATTATCATCATAAAAATTGGTCATTGTAAAACATACTTATTGTTTAATAAGAAACAGTGGAAGATTTTTCAAAAAATATTTTTCCTTTGAGAAGAGGTTTTATGCTGTATTATGTCCGGGTAACTTATCATAACTTGATGAGTTGAATATGCATGCAAGTCTACAGTCTAGAGAAGTAATGGTTGATCGGTTTATTCAAAGAATTATGAATTCGATACCTTT
This sequence comes from Yamadazyma germanica, assembly GCA_030574815.1. Classification (NCBI taxonomy): domain Eukaryota; kingdom Fungi; phylum Ascomycota; class Pichiomycetes; order Serinales; family Debaryomycetaceae; genus Yamadazyma; species Yamadazyma germanica. Next base: position 13,359 of record JAJMFS010000019.1, on the reverse strand, counting down.
CAATTTGAACATCGTTTTTTCTGGGGTGACTTGTCACTGAAAACAATATCTTATGTAACATTTTCTACTTACTATAAAGACTTCTTGCAGACCACTTCAAAATTACTGATATTTAAGCAACTAGTATCATCAGCTGCAAATTCTCTCCATCCGTCCACTATATCTTTCCTCTTCTTCTCGTTTTCTTCTTCTCCACCATCTATTACTTGTGGTTTACTCTGATTGATTCTGTTGATGTACATTTCAGCAAACCAAGTTCGGTCATCATGCCCCGAGATACACCAGTTATCCACTGAAAATTTAATATCATTGGCTTGGAAACCGGCAAGAATCGCCAAAGCTTTAAGCTGACGTCCGTGACGGAGTTTTGTCGTCAGACCTGGAATTTTTGCAGCCAGCGTAAAGAAAAACTTAATGGTATCTTCGTACCTTTCAGGGTAAACAAGAGTCTGTTCTAAGTCCCCATCTCTTATACATACCCTTCCACCTGGCTTGACGACTCTCCGCATTTCTTTCAATGCCTTGACGGGATCACCCAAATGCACTAATACTTGGTGACTATGCACTATATCGAAGCTATTATCTTCAAATGGAATGTCGTAAGCTGAAGCGAAAGAGAATTTCACATTAGATAGACCTTTGCTAGTAGCAAGTTGTTTACCTTCACCAATAAGTTCATTGATTGGTTCAATACCTACAACTGTCCCTTCTGGGACATAAGTAGCTAAATCACAAGTAATTGATCCGGGCCCGCATCCAACGTCTAAAATGTTGTCCGAAGACTTGACGTATTTTAGCATATATTTGCAGCAGTTTTGGGCATTTCTCCAACTATGCGTTTTAGAAACGCTGGATTCGTAACCTTTAGTATAATATTCTTTTTGCATGATTTTGATGATTTCTGGGAGTAATTGGCTATTTATAATTATGCCGTCCACATCCGGAATTGCTGCATCAATTACCTAAAATGGATGGCTGCGAATGATACTAGTCCGGTGGTACCAATGGTCATAGCCCATATTTGGTATTGACCGAGCACACGGAAGAGGCAATCTTACAAATTGTCTAATGTATATTGTTATTTATTGATCAATGATGGTTAATCAATTTTGATCTGAGAATATATTCTACGAATAAAGAAGAAACAACTGATAAATCCAACTGATCCACAACAAAGGAACACCAACAGGGAAATTACCAAAGAGTAACCAAAATAAAGCATGATACTACTAAAGTTACCCAAGTTTTGACCACCGATTAAGAATAAGGAATGTAAAAAGACGTATATAGCACAACCTCCTCCGATCATCATTGATTTCCATTGCCATTTATAATTTTCCGAACATAATAAATAATAAATCATCAATACTGATATCAATGACGTGGTTAAAATCATCAAAATAAAACAGAAACAGAGGAACCCGAACATATAAAAGATTCTGTTGAACCAAAGCGATGTATAAATGAAGTACATCTCAACGGCAATTGAACCAAATGGGAATATACCTGAAATAAGCATCAATGGAATACTCTTTAAATACCAAGGTTGAGTTGGGATTTGTCTTGGAATTTGATTGGTCTTAACTGGGACTTCAATCATTGGTCTCTTATAAGAAATCAAAGAACCCATGATTGCTAAAGGAGTTGAAATAACAAACCAAATCAAGACAATTGCAACCATAGTACCAAGTGGAATGGCACCGGAAGAATGAACAGCAATCAAAAAGAAATTAAGTAAGATAAATATCAAGAACAATGCTCCGGGAACCAAAACTGGATTCAAAAGCATATTCTTCTTCCATTCTTCACCACCGAAAAATCTGTATAAATAACTTGAAGCAAAGGAAGACACAGCACTAAAGCCAATATATAAAATAAACATAAAAGTAGATAAACTACCTCTATTGGAAGGAGATAAAACACCGAATAAAGCAAATACAATAGTAACTAAAGTCATCAAGAAAACTTGGATACCTGATCCTACAAGAACCGAAAATACAAGTTTATGGCGAGGAGGTCTAAAGACATCACCATGGACTAATTTCCAACCACTTTCATCGGAGATTTCGTCATCTAAATTAACTTCGTTATATTTCATGATGTCATTTTTCAATGTTCTTAACAAGATATTAGCAATCACAACCCCTAAAATTAAGACAATCAACGAGAAATTAATCAATGAAAACCATTGAATCTTTGGATCATAAACATGTAAGTATTTATCCCATCTGGTAGCCCAGGCAGTCTTACTTTCGGTGAATTGAACGTCATAAGTGAATTCTAAACTGGTTTCTTCCTTAGTTTTCAAAGTAATAGGAGGTAAGTCACTCGAACAAAAAGAAGCATCATCTGCATTCTTATCCAACCCTTTTCTGTCAAGAGATTGTGGGATAACGGTTACACCAACAACTCTATATTTGTCTTCATCCCTCTTATGATACTCGATATTAATTAAAAAGTGATTGAAGAAATGAGCTTGATTAAGCTTATTAACTTCTCCAATATTGAATCCTAAACCATAAAATTGTTGCTTTGTCTTGACCTCTTCAATGGCGTGGGCAGCGGGTAACCCATCAATGATCCAATTATGGGAGTATCCTGCTCTAATATTTCTATTGACGAAAACACTATCGGCGGCAGAATAAAGACTTTTACAAAGACGAATACATTGCTTGTTTTCAAGCATTGAAATTTCAAAAGGAGAATCGAAAATACGATCTCCAAATATAATTGATCCTAAACTTTCCGACTGTTTCTTTGGTCCATCCTTTGGGGTACAGAAATGGAACTTTGGATAGTAATAATCATAGGAATATACATAAGTCATTGAATCTTGCGAAGCTCTATGCAAAGAAGGAGTTAAATGATTAACAAGTAACGGAATTTTTTGGCCTTTCTTGTAATCTTTAGGCGCAACCCCTGGGAGATAAAACCCGGAGACACTGGTAAGAAGGTGACATATGGTGGCAAGAATCAACCATACTTTAGGGACTATCATTATCAAGGAAACTGGAAATTTGTCTGCAGATCGAAATTTTTTCTGAACGCGCGGTGTAGTTGGACGGACAGTGCTACGCGGGAGTTACAATAGCTGTCGCAACAAAAAACAAGTTGACCAGGCACAGCCTGAAACATTGTCAGTGCAATGGTATTGTATATAGTGTTTTTTAGTGGAGGAATAAAGTATAACGTGGAAATATGAAATGGATGATAAGAGGATGACGAAGATGCTTGTTATTAATTATACATTATATCAATTGATGGTAATTGTGGAAATTCATAACAAGGAAATAGGTACACAATCGACCTTTGCACGTTCGCATGTTACATTATGTAATTATGGTGCCCTTTATTGAATTCTCAATTTACCAAGCGTAGTTTTATGTAATCAAACAGGTACAGCCGGAATTTCACGGATTCGTGTTAAAATCCTGGCGGTGATTAACCTTTTTTAATGACACAATTTTGACACCATTTTGACATATTTAACGCTATAAAGGTTCTGAACTCCGATATCTTGACGATTTCAGGTACGCCGAGCCTGACTGTCAGAGCTACTGATCTTCAGCTTCTTTGTGACTACTCTTTGAGAGGTGTTGAATTTAGATTCAACGGCTTTATTATGTAATTTCTCTCTTTTGTATGAGGTTGTAAGTAGTTTTATTTCATCGAGTTTCTGGCGGACTGCTGATTTGGTTAGCATATACACTGGTTTTTCAGCTGAATAATCACATTCAAGACCTAACCTGCTACATTGATTACAGATGGGATGATCTTCTGGGCAAGCCTTTCTTCTTATTCTGCAAGTCCAGCAGCCAGTTTTGGATTTGGTCTTTTTACTACCAGTTAGTGCTTTCTCATCTACCACTTTAATTTTATGTTTTCTAATTTTACAAGAGATGTTCGACAGGTCATGTAATGGACTCGTTGCTTCTCGTTTTTTGGGATTTATCGGCAGACTATACGCCGCTGAATTGAAGGGCTTATTAGTTTGAAGTTCTTCACTGGTACCAACATATGTTTCTGGGTAATTGGGCAGTGGATTAATGCTTGAGTAGGGAAAAGAAAATGCAGGAACATAACTTTCCGAATGACACTTCTTCAACGATGGGCTGGAAGCTAGCAGCGAGCTATTTGGTGAAGAAACCGTTGGTAAGGCAGGTAAAAGCGTACCTTTATCAATTCGTGGTAGAGGAGCCCGAAACATCTGGCCTTCCACCAGAATCGCCTCCCCCGAAATGGGAGAACTGGTAGGCATACATCCCAACACAGATTCTGGAGTCTGCTTCAAAATATCTGGATTACTACCTAAATTGCACGGGGATAATGGCGGCGAAGAACGCAACGACAATAACGCAGAAGATACAGTTAACACATCCCATTGTTCTTTTTCATTTTCGAATTTTATGGGAGGAAGTAGCGTATTTTGACGCAGCTCTGTGGTGTGGCTTTTAAATGCATTTCCCGTTCCTGGCGAAGTGGTGGCAAAAAAAGAACTATTTCTAGTATTTGTACGAGGCGTAGAGGTAGAATGCTTGTACCCCGGATAATTTGGTCCAGGAAGATTATAGATCAGCGGAAATTCGGAGGAGACTCGTTTCTGGGAATGGCCAGAATTCGGGTAGGGAATTATTATACGATGGTGTTGAGCACCTTCGGTAAGTTGCAAATCCGGTGGAGATGTTTGTGGCAGATTAGGTTTCATTGATGGAGATACAGATCATTTGGCTGCAAAGTGCGATGAAGGGAAGGTGTGCATATAACTGAGACATCAGGGGAAATAGACATATTTATAGATGTACATAGTAAATATGAAAACACCATTTTCACATAGAAGCGTAACGGAGTATCCAAGACAAATTAGTTAACATGAACCTGCATGCATCCGTCCATTCTCCATTAGACGTAACCCGTATACTTTTCCCACCAATTGTGTCATGCTTCTTTGAGATCTTATAAGGTAATTCAAGTTCTCCGTCAAGCTGCAACGTCTTGTTTTGCACTTGTTCCAAGACTTCAAGAAGTGCTATCATCGATACGTCAAACTTGTTGAAGTTGAATAGTTTCCCCAATGAGAATTCATTAGAAGAGTATAAGTTAAGTACAGTTTTCTTGACTTCATTGGAGGGACCTATTGTTTGGGTTTTTATGATTTGACTTTGGCTACCAAAGGGAACAAGCTTAAATCCTTCTAAAACAAACTGAAGGCGTTTGACCAAAAAAACTAGAAGTAATATAACCTGTCCTAATGCATTATTAATCTCACTCCATGGAACTTTATAGCCTAATCTAAAGCCATTTATGGTCCCGTATAGGTTTTTTGAGTCACAGGAAATATTGAAGAACTGAGTATAAATATTCATGCTCCGTAATTGGTCAAGATGGTCAAGATGCGTTTGGTACTGGGCTTTTGCTTGCTCTAGAATATCCATATTATCTTGCAAGTCCAAAGAAAATTCGTTCCTCATGGTGACAATATCATTCAATTCGTTCGTTTCAAGTTTACTGAATTCATCTTCAAGTTGTCGGAGTTGCTCATCAAGCTGGTCCTTAGCATTTTCAAGTTGTTTCAATTGATTTAATTTCTCTGTTTCTACTCTCTGTAAACTATGGTACTCTTCAATAGTCTGGGCAAGTTTCGGATCGATGTCTGTTTCCTCATCAACTAAGGCTCCCTGGTCTCGGAGCTTTTTTAGGAATGAGAGATAATAGTCCTTCTCCCGTTGATTTTGGTCAAATTTCAATTTATAATTATCGAGAACAAGTCCCAGGCATTCTTGACAAAGAGGGTGGTCTATCTCTGTATTGTTGGATAAAATTTCAAACACCTTCGATAGTAACTTTATTCGGGAAGAAACAGCACCTGACTCATTTGTACCATTCACATGATCATGATTAGCCATATCCTTACTCTCGTCTTCCTCGCTTAACATGACAAAAGAATTCAGAGTCAATGATGTCAGAACAGATACCTGTTTATCGTGGGGATGAGAATCATCTACATCATTTCTTTCAATTTGTGGAGTTTGATTATTACGTGATATGTCATTGTAAAAATCCAATTTATCTTTGGAAATGAATTGAGTCGGGTCTAAGTCATCATCCAGGTTATCATCTTCAGAGGTGGAATATTGGTGTTTTTGATTCGATTTTTCTCGGAGAAGGTTAACTTGTACCGTGTTGAGAGCTTGCAACAGCTTGTCTAGTTCCAACGGGTTGTTGCACTTCTGACAATGGAATTGTGGCATCCTGATGGTGAGTTATGAGGTAGATTATGAGACTGGTGAGACTACTCTTAGTGAGACGATAACGAGAGCCATGAAATGAGACTGGTGAGACAATCGATATTTAACAGCTACAACAAGAGACATTACGAGATACCACAACTCTAATATATAAATATACACTACATTCATAACCAGCCATCAACATCTTCACGTTCAACAAACGGGACAATACTTTTGAAAAAATCATATTTCCAAGCACTTAAATCGGACTTACGAGTAGGTGGAGGAGATGCCAAATTGAAATTCATGGAATATGAAGTGATTTTCGATTTGATTAAATTGAACAGACTCATTGATAAAACATTCAAATTGACATTCAATTGAACATTTAAACTATTACAGCAATTTAAAAGATCAGTATTAATTCTGAATAGTCTACCATGGAACTCATTTGGGGAAACTGGCATAAGACTATCGATGATTAATTTCGATAGTTTTACTATCTTGAACGCCTGGTTTACTGAAAGATTGAGAATGGGCTGAACCAACTCAAATTTTGAGATGGCTTTATTGATAAAGTCTGATAATGACATTAATGGTGTTGTGAGATTTTTAATGAGTCTAATTAATTTAACCACAAGATCATAAACCGCTTCCAGTTGTTCATATTCTGCTAATTTCTTGAAACCTGAGCCATTGAAGGTACTGGCAATTTCCAAAAGGAAATTGATCACATCATATTTAGCTTTAATAAGTCTAAGAAATATCTCTTGATAACTCAAGTTAGACCCTGTCTCGTTGAAAAAAGAAGTCCATAAATCATCTTTAAGATTGAATTGATTGAGAACTTTGGCGATGACACAATCTCTATTAGTTATTATATCAGCTACCAAATTATTCAGTGTGAAAACCACTGCATTCTTATAATCCTGTGGTATTAAATAATTCAAATTTTTAATTAGGGGAACAAAACTTTGAGGTGAAATAAGACTTTTGATTCCAAAACTTAAACAATAATAGCCATCAATAGTGACAAGACAAAGATATAATTTTGGGAGATAAAGTTTGATATTATCATAATTGAGATGTGGAGGATTTAAGTCTGGTGGTTGAGCCGCCACTAAATCATTGAAATTTTCAAGAATTTTAAAATCATTAAATATTGAAAGTGTCACCAGTAGACTTAGAGAATAAATATTCCCACTTAACAATATCGAATAATTAATAAGCACTAAAGCACTGAAAAATAATATTAAAACATTATCTTGTAATTCAATACCATAATTATTGAAGGGATATATCGAAAGGATCTTGTATACCAAAGAAATAGAATCATTAATTTTAAGAACTTGGTAATTTACTAATTGATCCAAAGCTTGGGCAAACACTGAGATTATTTCCGATGAACGATCACTTTCATTGGTACTGTAAGTTTCTATAACATGATAAATGTAAGACTGGTTGAATGGGAGTATTGGGAGGTGGGGGTGAAATTTGGTATAGTACAATCTAAGATTATTTTCAATCGATGAGTTAACTGATCCCACCAATTGCGATTGACCCGCTGCTTGTGACTGAGACGGAGGTGGAGGTGCCTGTTGATGATATTGTGTAGGGTGATGAAGCGGATGTTGTGGAGGTGGAACGGTACCCGGTTGATGGACTGAAGCCGGTTGGGGAAGAACAGTTGCTGGAAGCCCTGAGTGTGATACCGATCTATTATGACCATATAAAGCGAGACCTCTGGAGTTGGGTTGGAGATGTGGACCAGCAGGTTGAAGTCCTTGGGGGCCTTGAGTCATTCCTGGCGGTGGTGGAAGTTGACCAAGTCCTGGTGGTGGTGGAAGGCCTCCCTGTGCCGGTCCTGGAGCTGGTGATAAACCACTCGCTTGAGATGGTAATGGTTGGGATACCGAAGCAGGGCCTGTCTGTGGCAGTTCCGATAAATTAACCTTCAAAATTCTACCGTTCAAACTTGACATACTGGAAATGGAATTTCTTGGAGATGATACCAGCAGCAGTCTACGAGAATTCTTGAAACTTCCGGCCGAATAATATTCATCATCGCTATCTGAAACCATTGAAGAATTATCAAACGAAGGTCGATGAATTCCTGGTAACCTAGTAGATCCGGTAGTTGAAGAATCGCTTTGACTAGTAGCTGACAGAACCAGATCCACTGACAGTCTTCTGGAGAAATGGTCCTGGGATCCCGGATGGTGTGATGGCATTTCATAGGGAACTTTCCAAAACGGAGCAGATGTCCCATTTGGCGTAGCAGCATTTGGCAGATTACCAGAATTACCTAAAGGCGGAAGTACTATGGGGCCTATTGATTTGTTTTCTGCACGTTCCTGTAAATCTTTTATGTACCCTTTGGAAGGTCCTCTTTTTAAAGGAACTCTTGAGAATGAACAGTCCTCTTGGTTTTTCGAACAATTGTCACATTTCTTAGTAACTCTTTGAAGTGATTGGGAATAATCAGCGTTACATTTTATCTTTTTTCGACGACAAGAGTCACAAGCTCGTGAGACCTTGGATCTTTTTCTGGGAGGATTTCCTTGTATATTATAGAAAGATGGTGATGATTCGGGTGATTGTTTGAACGGTGGTGTTTGATTAGCCGAAGTGTTAAGGGTACTAGACGCCAGACTTGGGGAATTGGTTGCCGTTTCTGATTGGTTGTTCTGATGGTTCATCTCCGCATCTTGAGGAGGATTGGCAGAAGGTGTAGCCAGGGGTTCATTCGACTCTGGCTTTCCCAGAATCACTAGATTTTCATTCAGACTCTGGGCCTGTGGAGGTAGACTTTGACTTTGGGGTACCATCGAAGAAATTTGCGGCAAAGATACCGGGATTTGGGACACTCGGTTTGGGGGTTGTGTCGTCCCATTCAGAGGCTCTGCTCCGCCATTTGATGGTTCGTTGGACATGTCTTTAAGGAATAATCTGGAACAGGTGATGATTTTTCCGAAAAGAATGGGAAAAATTCCGAAATTTCAATAGAAAATTTATTAACGACCTTGGAGGATGTACAATTAATTCAAGGGCTATAATGCCTAATATATTTCTAAAGTACCTGTCACAAATCACTGGTGACGTTATTCAAAGATGAAATTTTTCGGTTCCCCAGAATGCGAAAAATCACGGAAGAACTCATGGAGATGTATGTTGGGGTCGCCGGGGACAGGCCGGGGAATTGGCCGTGGGGAAAAATTCATCCGGAAAAAAAATCTACCAAGGGAATAGAGGGGTAGAGTTACGACAAGAGATTTCTATATATAGTTTCAATTATTGGGCCTAGCAACTCATTTACACTATAACCGCTCATGACAATAATCGGCTAATTTGCATCCTAACCTCCTGGTCGCAAACGCTACATTTCATGGAAAGTTAAATTATCCCCAGTGGGATTGATTAGCCGCGACGAATGCTCCCCACAGGAAAAATTCCGGTTCACTGGAACGCCGTGGGGGCGCAAAGCTGGGTGTGAGTAACGCAAGCATACCCGCGATGCATTAACACCTAATAAGCATTCAAACATACATATACTACACAAACCCAGTTAGCCTAAATATAATACAATGTCCCATTCTCTAATAAGCTCCATCCAAGTAATAGGTTCTTCGTCGTGTCTACTCTGGACCTCAATAGCTACTTGTCGAGCTCTCCAATATGTAAGATCTTTGGCTGCGAATTTTCGGAAAATCTCTTGCACGGCATTATCGTCTGAGCTAATAACACCCTCTCCGATACAAACAAAGATCGCCCAGAATGGAGGTAATAAGTCAGTTTTTAGCTTTGAAAGTTTGCTCATCTGGTGAATTAACGAGTCTACGTAACCCTTGTAAAGCTGGTTATTTAAAAGTCGTTTGAAGTATATTTTTAGTGCCGTATGCACGATCGATGTAACAATATCAACTGCTTCATGATGAGTAGATCTATACTGGTTATTATTGGTATTTCGTAAATACCATGGCAGAACCCAAGATTCAAGTTTGTCCTCGAATTCTGCACAAATTCGGGGAAAATTACGAGGGTATCTCTTTTCAGTATTGAATACTCTTTTATGGTTGGCCAATTTAACTGCTTCTTCAACCAACAATATAAGAGATTTGGGCAATCCATATGCTTCATAGACTTCTTTTTCTGGATCTTGAATTTCGTCAACTGAATAATCATTTGCGTCCGGTCTATCGACAATTCTTAACGGGACCATTGGTTCGGCTTCTAGGCGAAATTCAAATAAGTGTTTAGAACTTGATGATGGGGTAAGATCAGGATCCTTCAGTAAATCATAACTATCTTTCAAATCACCATACCTATCCATATCCTGACTGGGAATTTCATAATTATATACACTTATTCTCTGCGTCAGCTGATAAAATATCTTCATTATATTGAACATAGTTCGAAGCACAACGTGAATATCGGATTTCTGATGTTCAATTTCTTTGGCTGCAAGCTCTCCGATACTTATCAAAAGTTCGAAATTTTCAATCACATTAAAATAAGTATCAAGCTCAATCTGTAGTATCACCGATAATATAATTAATGTATTATAATAAGTTGATTGTTCGAGCTCGTCATAATTATCAAGGTGAAAATTCAATTTATTCAACGACTGTTTCCTTAAACAGATGCTTAGTCTTAAGTCCAGCGGAAGATCCTTCCCATCAGTTAAATCAAATTTAGTAGAAGAACAATGCTTAAAGGCTGATATACTTACCATTGAAAGGTGGATTCCAAGTTTTAAATGATCAAGAATCTCTGATGGAGAATTTTCTACTTTAACAGTTTTGGGCCATTGGGCTCCATAAACTACATACTGCCATGCTATTTGTTGCAACTGACATCTGACATATTTATCCCAGAAGGAGGAATTTGAACTTTTCACAAATTGAGGGGTGATATCATCATAGAATCTTACCAATTCATTATATCTGCTACGTAGCACAATATCTCCTGATGAACTTTGCTTGACGAGTTCAGCCATATGGTCATGAGGTGATTCCCATTCATCACTATCAATATTCGGATAAAATGTTGGATATGTTATGTGGTGAATGTTCTGATCATTTATGGTGTAATCCGGTCCTTTAATGGCGAAAATTGAGAGTCTTGCAAGTGGTACAAGATCCTTATGAATCGGTCCATCCTCGACGGACATTTCATGATACAGAGTTTCATCTTGAGATACAGAAGTTCTTGTTTTGGTTTGTTTCTTAGCACTTTCGGTTATTCTGGATAATCCGATCCGCCTTTTTCGAGTTAATCCCTGGATTCCCGGATAAACTGCAAAGGGACCAAGGGACATCCGATCTAATCCCAGTCTAACAGCTTCATCTATGCGATCTAAAGTATCATTTAATTCAGCAAATGTTTCATATACCAGATTACCCGAAAATGCCATCAACTGAATGGCCCTTCTGGGATACTTTTCATCCTTCGACTTGGGTTTACCGTTTTTATCACCAACTTTTGAATTCGTCCCATTTTCGAAATTTTGCTTTAAATCTACCAATTGTCCCTCCTTGGTAGTCGTAAGCGACTGATAAAATGAGAGTCGAATATTATATCCTTCACAATTCAATCCGGCTTTCTCGCATCTTGCACAAAGAGGCCTTCTACCATCACATTTGACTTTTCTTGATCGACAAGTCCAACAACCACTGAAAGTTCGTTTTGACATGGAATAATTGGTTATGATTATGCAATTGGTCTTGCTTGCGATGAGCAGGTGTGTGCGAGCAGGTCGTGTGACTTTTCTATTTTTGCAGCCAATAATTGTTAACTGTGAGCATTATAAATAGATAAAGTTTAGAGGTTTTTCCGAAAGATTTGCCTGAATGTCCATCCAGAATGCAATTGACAAACTTCAAAGTGGAATTTTACTCGGGTATTGCGGAAACACAAATATGAAACTATCTGCCGCATCAACTTAAGTTATATCCATCCAAATAATCAACTCACTTGAAAAGAACGCTTAACGTAAATCTCATATCACCGTAAAGCCTCCTTCCTCAGGTTTCTGATATAAAATGGGATTTGAGAGAAGTAGATAAATAGTTTAAGCTGGAAAGATTCAAACAAAGAATTCTCTTGATCTAGTAGTTGAGGCCTTCTTTTTTGAATCTTGAAAGCAGCAGATGCCTTCAAGATTTGAAAATTCTATTCCTTCAGTCATTATATCAAAAATCAATCGAGTATATTCCTGAGGGTATTAGTCGTATATTCTTGTCCGCGAGTCCTTCCCAGCAGTATGCAGTGGCAGCAACATCAATTACACCGGAGATCTTTGAGCTTCACCTGCCTCCTACTGCCTTACCCGTTTCAGCTCACTACCTTTCAATATTCGAAGATGGCATGTTCTTCTCTTGAGTACATTGATTTTTTTTTTAAGAAAGGTCCTCGATTTTACATCCTTGAATAGATGAACCTAAGTAGTTGTAGTTTAAGAATTCCTTTGTTTAAGGAATATTAAATCTGTATTCAATGCCGGACATGAACTGGCTACTTCAACACACTGATGTTATTTGGAATGGAATTTCATCTGCTCAATTTAAGAGGCTTTAAATTCAAGGTATAGCTTCCCAAGATGAAAATCTCCCAATTGAACTCAAGCAATTTAGAGTGATTCTTTAGCAGTCAAAGACAACAGGAATTCATTCTGTCAACTGTGGGTACCTGTGTATAGTCCCCTGGTGTGTATGCAATCTCCGCATATCAAACAAAATGTTCTGCCCTCACTATTTTTTGTTATGATGGCCCTAATTTTTGTTCTGCGTGGGTCCATTTTCTGATATGCCCCGCCAAATTTTTTGTTCTGCGCCTTCTATATGCAGAATGGCTGCAAAATTAGGAAGCTCTAATCTACTAAAATACCTTACATGACCTTAGATTCCTGCAAGTTCATGCAAGCCCATGTATACCAATGCGGTCTCATGCAACCTTAGATCAGTTTAGGAAACTATAAAGCCTATTTTTTTAGGAAACTCCTAGCTATATAAAGAGCCGATTTTTCCCTTTGTCTACTTTTCCAAATTTTTTGAAAACCCATAGTAAATTTACTAGCGTTTTTAAAATTCATATATCTAGACAACGGTCGTTTCAAATTTTTTAAAATGTCTTC
>JAJMFS010000018.1:0-227976 GCA_030574815.1 Yamadazyma germanica | reverse complement strand
ATGACATCCCATTTTCCAATTTTTCTCCCAGAATACGGTTCCGGGACGAACTCGGGCCGCGCACGCCCTCTCCTTCTCACCCATTTGGCCATCACCACCCGCGAGACCGGGAAGACCCAGGAAGATCTTCCTGCTCCATAGAAGACGCGACACTTACTATGCACTTTTTTTCTAATTTATATACAGTTAAGCGTGCCTTACCAACTTGGCCATAAAGGCTTCTTGTTGTTGAAGCAGAACCCGGTGTAGACCGTACTGTCAATTTTTGGTGGGTTTTCTCTAATAAGTCTACTCTTTTCTTACGAAACGTCCGCGAATCTTTAATTAATAAAGAAGTACTTTAGGGTACCGTCGTAATTGTTGTTACTTATAGTTCGAATTCAATAGAATTGAAGCTTCTATAATTTTTATATATGTCACTAGGCATTTGGGATTACTTCAACAAGAAAAATTGAACGGTCTCGAATTTGCAAAGAAGCTAATAGAATGGAGTCTCTGAAATAATCAAACCAATTAAACCATACATGCTTATTCATTTTCGAGGAAATACACTTGTTGGTTTCTCCGAATCTCTTTTTTTTTTTCATTCTTCGACGTAAGTGATTCCTTACAGAGTTTACTCTTTTTACAAATTTCGCAGCTTTTAAAGAAGAAGTCAATAAGACCTAAAAAATGCTGGAAAAATCGAAACAAATCTACCAAAACATTTCCACTGCTTGAAGATATATCTGGGTCTCCCAGCACACTACTAACACATTATCTCCAAACAAATCTCCACCTCTTCTGCCCACCACAGCAAACTCAAGGCTCGTTAGATGTTTCCTGCATGCAAACATAGTAATTACTGCAAAATCTCACAATTTCTAGATGGTTCTAGCACACTCCTGCAACTTCTAGAAATTGCGAGACATTTATGGGTATCTATATAAAGGCATCATACCCCCAAATTATTGCCGTCAATAATTATCAAAGACATAATGGATGAAACACAATTTACAGATAATGCTTTAAAAATTATAACCAATGCTACGCAGCTCGCTAAGGATAATAATAATACCCAATTGATGCCGTTACACTTTTTAGCGGCCATGGTACCTACAGATGATGAAAATTCGGTACCATACCTCAAGACATTAATCCAAAAAGCAAGATATGAATGGCCTGAATTCGAGAGATGTGTCAATAGACATTTGGTTAGATTACCAAGTCAAAATCCTCCACCAGAGGATATTAGACCAAGCTATCAAACTGGCCAAGTTCTACAAAATGCTACTAAGATTAAGGCCCAACAAAAAGATAATTACGTGGCACAAGATCATATTTTGTTGGCATTAATTGAAGACCAATCTATTAAAGATATTTTCAAGGAATGTCAAATCAAACCAGATGTAATTAAAACCCAAGCCATTGAATTAAGAGGTAATCAAAGAATTGATTCAAGACAAGCTGATTCTTCCGGTTCTTACGAATTTTTAAATAAATACTGTGAGGATTTGACTGAAAAGGCAAGAGAAGGTAAAATTGATCCAGTTATTGGTAGAGAAGAAGAAATTAGAAGAGTCATTAGAGTCTTGGCAAGAAGAACAAAATCTAATTCTGTCTTGATTGGTGAAGCAGGTGTTGGAAAAACTTCAATTGTGGAGGGTGTTGCTCAAAGAATAATTGACGGTGATGTTCCAAATGTCTTGGCCAGTTCAAGATTATTTGCCTTAGATTTAGGTGCTTTAACCGCTGGTGCTAAGTATAAAGGAGAATTCGAAGAGAGAATCAAAGGCGTCTTGAATGAAATTGAGAAATCAAATGAAATGATTATTTTGTTCATTGATGAAATTCATATGTTAATGGGTGATGGTAAACTGGATGCTGCTAATCTTTTAAAACCAATGTTAGCTAGAGGTACTTTACATTGTATTGGAGCTACAACGTTTGCTGAATACAGAAAGTTTATTTCAAAAGATGGGGCTTTTGAAAGAAGATTTCAAAAAATCGATGTCCCTGCTGCTACTGTTAATGAAACAACTGCTATCTTGAGAGGTTTACAACCACGTTACGAAATTCACCACGGGGTTAGAATATTAGATAGTGCTCTTGTTACTGCTGCTCAGTTAGCTTCAAGATACTTAACATACAGAAGTTTACCTGATTCAGCTGTTGATTTAATTGATGAAACTGCTGCCACAGTTGCTGTTGCAAGGGATTCCAAACCCGAAGAATTAGATAATTTGGAAAGGCAATTGCATTTGGTTGAAGTCGAAATCAACGCGTTGGAAAGGGACGTCGAAGCCGACGAGGATTCAAAAGACAGGCTTCAATTGGCCCAAAGGAAAAAGGAAGAAATTGAAGAAAAATTAGCTCCTTTAAGAGAAAGATTTCAACAAGAACGTGCAGGCCATGAACAATTGATTTCGGCAAAGAGAAAGTTAGATGATTTAGAAATTAAGGCCCAAGATGCTGAAAGAAGGCATGATACCGCAACTGCTGCTGACTTGAGGTATTTTGCAATCCCTGATGTTCGGAAACAAATTGAAGAATTAGAAATTCAAGTACTTGAAGAAGAAAAAAATGCTGGACCAGAGAATTTATTGAACAATGCGGTCGGTAGTGAACAAGTTGCCGAAACTGCTGCTAGATTAACTGGTATTCCTGTCACAAAATTGACTCAAGCGGAAAATTCCAAATTAATTAATATGGAAAAAGAATTGAGTTCAGCAGTCGTAGGGCAAGGTGATGCAGTCAAAGCTGTTTCTAATGCTATCAGATTGCAAAGGTCTGGTTTAGCAAATCCAAATCAACCAGCATCATTTTTATTCTTAGGGTTGTCAGGATCCGGTAAGACTGAGTTAGCTAAAAAAGTTGCTGGATTCTTATTTGCTGACGAAAGGGCAATGATTAGAATTGATTGTTCTGAGTTAGGTGATAAATGGTCTGCTTCTAAATTACTTGGTGCAGCTCCTGGTTATGTTGGGTACGAGGAAGGTGGTATATTAACCGAACCACTTTTACGTCGTCCATACTCCGTTATTTTATTCGATGAGGTTGAAAAAGCGGCACCTGAAGTTTTAACAGTTTTATTACAAATGTTAGATGATGGAAGAATCACTTCATCTCAAGGTAAATTAGTCAATTGCTCGAATGCCATTGTTATCATGACCTCTAATTTAGGAGCTGAATATATCAATGCTGCTAAAGGTTCAAAGATTGATGAACAAACTAAAGAATTGGTACTTACAAGTCTTAGATCACATTTCAGACCTGAATTCCTTAACAGAATTTCAAGTACTGTTATTTTCAATAGATTAAGCAAGAAAGCCATTGCAAAGATTGTCAGGATTAGATTATCAGAAATTCAACAAAGATTTGCAGTTAATGGTAAGCAATTGAACTTAGATCTTGACGACGCTGCATTGGATTACTTATGTAAAAATGGTTACTCAGCGGATCTTGGGGCTCGTCCTTTGAACAGGTTAATTCAACAAGAGATTTTGAATAGATTAGCAGTATTTTTGTTGAAAGGTCAAATCAAAGATAAAGAAACCGCAAAGATCAGATTAGGACAAAAGGGATTAGAGATATTACCTAATCATGAAATTGAGGATATTGATATGGAGGAGGCCGATGTTGAATCATGGCAAGATAGTGAAGATGAAGATGAAGATAGCGAAATCGCCGCTCTTGACTAATGTATATAGTGATGTCTCATGGATAATAGTAAATAATAAATAATAAATAATAATCAAAAAGTGTGTTCCATTACCTTTAAAACATGTAATAAGATAAAAAAAAACCATAAGATAACAATATAGTCAAATGTATAATATACTCCAAATAAACTGCCAATATCATACGATCTGCACCAAAAACAATAGAATTTATCTATGTACATATACGCAGGAACGGAAATCCTTAAGTAGGAAATCAGACTACACGGGTTATTGTTGTTGCCAACACCATATGAAAAAGTCAATTCCAAGAATGTCCCCTAAAACGCCAATTGCCAACTGATAAAGCAAAATCTAATCAGACACACGTATCAACAGCCTCCATCAGCCCACTTTGTCATCTGAAGTTTAAAGCCATAATCATCTGCTTTTTTCGCACCCAAAAGCAGCCCCACCGAAGCCTACGTCCAACGCACTGTCTCATGCACCTAAAATCATATGCCGTAAATGTGGAGTGAAGAGTAAAAAATATATAACCCCATGAGATCGCAATTTTTGGTGGGGTAGTAAAATGTTAGAAATCGAAGTAGAACCAAAGCATCTTGATCCGTTAGTAGCTATCGCTGACACTTTCATCCCGGTCGTCGATCCTGAATCACTTAGAAATAAGGTGGCTCCTGGCTTCCCGATGGACAGATTACAGGAATATGCACAATTAACTCCAAGTAGAATCCCCAATTTTCGACAAATTGTCTGTGAAAAAATCAATTTAAGTGGTTATAATGCCAGTAGATTATTCGTTGTTGTTATGTCGTTGTTAAACTCGAGAATTGCCGCTCCAGTCTTGACCCAATCAACCACTTTAATCACTGAGATGAGCCCAGACCAACTTAGAAACATGCTTCTTGGATGGAGTAATTCTCCAATTCCGGTATTAAGAAAATTATACAAATCCATGACCGCCTTGACATTTGCTTTATATCAAATCAACGCCGGCGAATTACATAATTTGGCTATTGGTAGACCTGGTACGGATATTAGAGAGACCTTGTATGAAAATCAAGAAATGGATCCATTCAAATATGAGATGATTGAACGAGTTAAATCCAATAATTCCGAATTATATTTACCTAATATTGACGCTTTAATTATCGGTAGTGGAGCTGGGGCTGGGGTGTTTGCTCATACTCTTCAAAATGAAGGATATAATTGTTTGGTATTAGAAAAAGGAAAATATTACCCACTTGATGAATTTGTATTTGATGATGCAGAAGGGTTGAAGAACTTATACGAAAAAGGTGGGGTGTTGGCGTCGACAAGTCAAGAAATCTTTGTATTAGCTGGGGCTGGTTTTGGTGGTGGTACTACAGTCAATTGGTCTGCTTGTATTAAGACCCCTTTCAAAGTTCGTAAAGAATGGTATGATGAATTTGGGGTTGAATTTGCCGCCGATGAATCTTATGATCAATGTACTGATTACGTCTTGAAACAAATTGGGGCAAATCACGATAATATCAACCATTCTCATTCCAATAAAGCTATTTTGAATAGTGCTGAATTGTTGGGCTACCATGCAGCTGAGGTTCCTCAAAACAATGGTACACACTCAAACCATGATTGTGGATTCTGTTATCTCGGTTGTAAATATGGTATCAAACAAGGTAGTCAGGCTTGTTGGCTCCGTGACGCAGCTGACAAGGGATGCCAATTCTTGGATCAAGTCCTTGTTAAAAATATCATTCATAAAAATGGCAAAGCAAGCGGAGTTGAATGTATCGATAAAGCCACCGGATTCACTTTCAAAATAACTGGACCTAAAAACATCATCGTAAGTGGAGGTAGTTTACACACTCCTCTTATTTTAAAAGATTCAGGATTTAAAAATAAACACATTGGTAACAACTTGAAGTTACATCCAGTTACTGTTATGACTGCTTTTCATGATAAAAGTATTCAAACAAACCCCCACCATCATCCAATTATGACGGCTGTAAGTAATCAAGTTGCAGATTTGGATGGTAAGGCTCACGGACCAAGAATTGAAACTATGTTACATGCTCCATTTATTGAAGCATCGTTTATTCCTTGGGATAATGGCTTACAATTTAGAGAAGATCTTTTGAAATATAATCAAACTTCTGCCATGCTTATCATTACAAGAGACACCTCGAGTGGTAGAGTTTATAGTGACCCAAGAAGACCTGGTGAAGTCTTGGTGGATTATAGTGTCAATAAGTATGATGCTAAAGCCTTATTAGAAGGATTTTTATGTGCCGCTGACATGTTATACATGGACGGGGCTGTTGAATTGTTATCATCACAAGTCTGGATTCCTCGATTCGAATCTCATAAACCAAAACATGAAAGATCTATCAAAGATAAAGATTACGTTGAATGGAGAGAAAAAGTTTTGAAAACTGGACATACAACTTATGGTCCAACTTACGGTTCAGCTCATCAAATGAGTACTTGTAGAATGTCAGGTAAGGGGCCGAAATATGGGGCTGTCGATTTAAAGGGAAGACTTTTTGATTGTAAAAATGTCTATGTTGCCGATGCTAGTGTATTGCCCACAGCCAGTGGAGCCAATCCCATGGTTTCAACATTAGCAATGGTTAGGCATATCGCTAATGATTTTGTTCATGATTTGAAACAAACTTCAAAACTTTGAAGAGTTTATTTACGATTACGGTTTTTTCAATACAATCATTATTCAGTCTTATGTAGTTATATAGTATAATCATGTTTGATAATATCACCTTTATTCATGTTTGACACTATCACAGGACAAAAAGTATGTAAGGTTGTTAGGAAGTTTATCTTCTGAATCAAAATGACCAGCAAAACCAATTGGCCCCTTGTCACATTCCGAACAAATCAATATTCTTTCAATATCGAATTTCCTCTCCTCTATCCTGAAATCTTTGATCTCTTGTAACGGTCTAGACACACCTATATTATCGAAATCCCACATATCTTTAACGGCATAGTATTTCAAATTTTCGGTTGTATCGATATTCACCATTTGAGGAGAATTCCCCACGGTAATTATCCCCAGTGCCAAATTCGTAGAATATGGAATGATCTTTGTATTACAATTAGGAAATGGACATTTAATTGTAGTCCATTGATGTGACATGGTAAGCTAGAGATTTTTCAGCTGCGAAAAAATTCAGTTTGAAGCATAGATAGTGAAAAATCGCAAGAAGCTATCCCATTAGGATAGGTAATTGGGGTTGAAATAAATCAAAAAGATAATCATTAGCGTTTGGCAAAAATTAATAGTTTCTAATACAATGTCTCAAGATATACCTCTTACAAAAATGCTGAAAGCTGCATTGGCCTCTTCATCAAGGGTCCCTGAACACAACTTTAATGTAGAGTCTTCTACTAGAGAATATCTAGACCAGGCCTCTCTTGTCAGAGAACGGACCACAGAGTTTGAAGCGGATGGTGATGATAATGAACCGGACTTCGAAGAGGGAGGATTCAGAGGATATTTGGTACTTGTTGGATCATTCTTAGGATTGACGGCTAACTTTGGATTATTGAATTCGGTGGGAGCCATTCAAACTTATGTAGCAACCCATCAGTTGGCTGAACTTTCATCATCGACCATTTCATGGATTTTTTCAATTTATTTGGCATTGGCATTCAGTGTGACGGTTGTTGTTGGACCACTCTTTGATGCTAAGGGGGCTCGACTCCCAATGATTATGGGGAATATGTTATTGTTTATGGGCATAATGGCTAGTGCTAGTTGTACAGAGGTATATCAATTCATTTTGGCATTATCTTTGTGTGTGGGTTTTGGAAATGCTTTATGTATATCTCCTCTTATAGGAGTGATTAGCCATTGGTTTTATCGTAATATAGGTCTTGCTATTGGGTTAAGTTCAATTGGTGGATCGGTTGGTGGTATGATAATTCCACTTATGCTAAGAAGCCTTTATGGTAAAGTAGGATATACTTGGGCTATGAGAATCCTTGCATTCTTTTGTAGTTCTTTGACTTTTGCGGCCACTTTCTTAATCAAGGAAAGATTTAAAAATGATGATAAGAGGGTTGGATTAGGGAAAAAGCAAAAATCTGGAAGTTATTTCAATTTAAGTGCTTTGAAAGACTCGAAGTTTGTTTTTCTTGTGATTGGAGTTTTATTTGGTGAAACTTGTCTTCTTTCTGTCGCCACATATTATGGTACTTACGCTATAGCTCAAGGGGTGTCTGAAAGTGAATCTTATATTCTTCTCACTGTATTTAATGCTACTGGTGTTCTTGGAAGGGCCTGTCCTGGATATTTGAGTGACAAGATCGGCCATTTTAACGTGATGGTTTCAGTACTTCTTGGATCATGTATGAGTATTTTCATTTTATGGGTCCCCTTCGGTTCAAACAGAGCAATTATTTATGCTTTTATAGCGTTATTTGGGTTTTTCAGTGCTCTGATCTTTTCATTGACTCCAGCTTGCTTAAGACAAATTACTCCCGTTAAAGAGTTTGGATCAAGATATGGGTTAATGTATTTTTTTGTTAGTTTTGGAAACTTATTTGGCATTCCTATTGGAAGTGTTATTATTGGAGATCTGAGTAAATTCCATTATGATATGTTTGCTTTGTTCTGTGGCATGGTCGCCTTTGCTTCTTTAGTATTTTGGGTTGTTAGTAGGTCTAGAATAGTAGGATTTAGATTTAACGTCAAGATTTGATAAATCATGAATATTTATGAATATATAATGGAATAACTCTACTCTAACTATAATCTAACTTTAGGCTTAACTTCTTCAAGGGCAATTTTGGCAAGGTAAGGATATAAACCAGCAAAAGCAGCTGCATTGGCCGAAGATGCTGAACCCTTTTGAACTCTCATGGCTATACCTTGGGAAATTACACAAAGTCTTGCAAGGCCAAAAACGAAACCAACATTCCACTTTTGAGATGGATTGTTCGAATTGTCATTGGGATCCCAAACGAAGCCTAACTTTTTATAGTACAAATGCAACATGTCTTCAATAACTTGTAAAGATTGAGGATTCTCTCTACCAATTTGAACCTTTTGTGGTTGGAATAACATGGAATTTAATTTGTTTGGAAGCTGGAATGGTTGTAAAAGATTTGCCAAATCAAATAGTGGATGACCAAAAGTACACAATTCCCAATCCAATACGGCAATGACTTTAGTTCTATCCTTATTGAATATCATATTATCGATTTTGAAATCCCCATGAATAAGCATTTTTTTAGCAGGATCTTTTGGGCCGGTTTTCAATATATAATCAGTTATATCGCCAAACCCCGGGATTGGCTTTACCACTTCACTTTGTTTCTTTGATACACCGGCCAAAGTTCTCATTTGCCTTTCGAAATATGAAGTTTTAGACGGGGCCTTGGCGTTCTTAAACTGGGGAAAGTGTTTTTCCGGTAAAGAATCAATCAATTTATCAGCATCCAAGCTATGGATAGCAGTGGCAGTGTCCATGATCGAGCCCCAAATCTGTTGTTTCTGTTTGGCAGAATAACCAATTAATTCCGGGTTAACAATCAGAGTTCCTTCAATAAATTCCATGACGTAAAACACATATCCGATTATCGATTCATCCTCACATAATAAATAAGTTTCCGGCACTGGAACTTTTTTGGTGCTCAGTTGATTAGACTGATTAATCCCATTGATTATGGAGAATTCCCGTTCAATTGAATGAGCAGATTTCGAAACTAATTTATCATTGGGAAATGGCTTTCTTCTAAGCACCGAAAATCGGTTATTGGCGTCAATAATCAAAAAAGTTGGATTTGACTGACCAAATTTAAATTGTTTGACGGTAAAGGGCCCAGTCCAATCTGGTAAATTAACCCCAAGAGTGACGGCTTTATTGCTTTGGATGTCTTGCCTGTTGGTCAAGAAGTTTTGTAAAGATTCTACTTCAAGACCACTTCTGATTTCTGTAACAGTTTTGGCGATATCTTTATTCATTGGGTATGGCGACTTGAAATTTTCCGTTACTCCACATTTGGGGAAATCATAGGATTTATACAAGGTGCGAGATAGAAGCCCCGACACCAGAAGTATAATTATGGGACCGTCGGTTAGCAAGTAGATGGTATAGTGAAATAAGGGTTATATCAAACGATAGAGGGTCGTAGAAATAGTGTAAATGAAATCCATTATATATACAAATCGTAAGTCGTTAATCATATGTTCAAGGAATAATAATTATATATTCCCCGTTCACAGAATTCTCCTGGCCACACTTCTTCATGGCCATAATTATTTAAATATTTTTTATGTTTACAGTAATCAAGATTATTAAAACCAATTGAACAGTCAATTTTTTTGCCGACATATTTCAAGAAAATCGGTTTAGGGTTTTTCACCTCGATTTTTTCCCCAGTTTCTAAATCATAGTAAGTCAAATTCAAATCGAGGATTTTCCCGTATTGCATGATTTGTTGATACTGAGGATCATTTTTATCCATTCTATAAATCCAAGCTCTTCTACCGTTATTATCATGGTATCTCCAAACCATATTTTCTCTTCTAATATGTTGACCAACATTATTAGTTAAATCCCCTAAGATTTTAGAATCATATTCAATTGAAAGTAAATGAGGAACATCAATCAACATCAAGATCTGGGATTTATTATATTTACAACCAGTCAAGTCAATATGAGCAAGATTTTCACTATTGAGGATAAAAGAATAAAGGAATTCAAAATCAATAGATGAAAAGGCAATTGAAAGAGTTTTCAAATGCTTGTATTTGAAATGGATTAAATTTAGTATCTTTTCATTTATAGGCAATCCTTTTAAATTAAGATATTGTAAATTAGCAGCATTAATGTGATTCAAAGTGAAAAATAAATAATTGGAATTTAATGGGGTAACGACATTGGAATCGATTGATAAATTAAGCCATTCAAGTTGATGGTTATTTACTGCGGGATGGTTCACCAAGAAATTAATCAAATCTCTAGTAGTTAATTTGGAGCACCTTGATAATGATAAATGGGTCAAATTACAAGTCCTTGGCAAATATTCTAATAAAGCCGTTGAAGTAATGGCCGTGTGACTTAAATCTAATCTTCTCAAATTAACCAAGTTCGGTAAGATTTTTTCGAAAATATCGATTGACAAATTTGAACAATCATGAAATGAAACTTTGAACATCTTTTTGAGAGGGCCTTGGATTTCCAACTCCTTGAAAGCATTATAAAAATCCTTTGACGATGCCCCACAAAAGTCCAAACTTTGAAGATGAGGTAATTGATTAAACAAATAATTCAATACATCAGCATTCATATCATCTTGAATGTTTTCGCTTGCCAAAAATTCAATCAAGTTTGGAGTCTTGGTTAAACAACTAAGGATAGTTCTGCTGGTAACCATTTGGATTTCTTGGTTCATTTTCCCAGTTCTACCCAAGCCAATCGAGGTGAAAGTTTCAAAATCAATAAATTGAACATAATTACCTAAACTTGGGTTATTATCTAAATTCATTAGGAACTTTTGAAAAGTATGGGGTCTATTAAACACAGCATATTTATATAAATATTTCAAACTCAACAAATAAAATAACCTTGATACCAAACTGACCTTTGTGAAATTCTCCACCAATTTGTTTATGGTATCGAATCTTTCCGAATCAAAATAAACAAATTCGATGATATTCATAATGATTTCAAGCGGTAAATCATTAATACTTTGAATTCTCTTTTCATTAGCTTCATGATGAATATGTGTTTTACTGATGGTTTGATTATAACTTTCCATAGAAGTTATGGGAGACAATAACATCATGGAGTCATTGCCATCTTCGTTCCCATCTTCAGAACCAGCAGAATATGATTGTTGAGGAGATATTAATATGCCATCGAGACTAATATCATTTTGGTTTATCAGTAAATCATAAAGATCATCTATTCCCGCCAGGGTCTTGATATGTTGATGTGGTTGGGTCTTTTGTTTTTGTTTTTGTTGTTGGGGATATATATCCTGATCACTCTTGACAGAAGCAATAAATTTTTTGAACATAGAAATGCTAAAGATTTGTGTGGGTGATGAGGACTAAAAAAAATATTTATGAGATTCGAGTTTGAGATGACCAAGTAGCTCGATGAGACAAACAAAGGGATAACTGATGAGGCTAAAGCTTCAATGAGACGAATAACTAAACTATTTAAGTAAGTGGGAAAAAATCAATTCAAGAAAAGAATCTAAATAATTTAGTATAGTAGACTTAGATTTTAGGAATAATATTAATAAATCACAACTATTGGGGACTGGTACTTTTATATGCGGAACGTACGATTTGGGATGCCACCAAGTAGATCCGATCCCCACCGGTGAATTACAGTGTTACACTGCGAAGATAAGTGCGACTGGCAATGTTTGGCGACTTGGTTGACGAAGAGCGCATCTCTGGGCGCATCTCACGGCACTTCAGAAGTTTAATACTTCTCTCCACAATTACCAATTGTGGCATCCCCTCTGTAAGTGCTGTGGTAATTACGGGTCCCTTTGCAATGTTGCTACAGACCTTGTTTATATACATCTAATTTACATTGAATAAAAAAACCCCTATAATTCGCCGGAATCGTCTGGTTGTCTCGTTGGCTGGTCATTGTATGTAGAAACTGCCTCCGACTCCGGAGTCAATTACTGCGAGTTTTGGTGATTGGATAGATTCACCCATTACATCATATTCGTAGTTATTGGCTGTAGATTAGATAGATTGTTAATAGATAGGTGGCTGAAATAAAGATATTCCTTCTTTATAAAAATTTTCGTGATCGGACTGCCATACTTCTTGGCTATGCTTATAGGTCTTATAGGTAAAAATCTGCTGCCGGTTCCGAAATCCGGATGTTTTTTTGGGCCGACTGCCGATCTCTTTCCTCTCCACTTGAGCCACTCTACCAATAAGATTATACTTACGAAAAGCGATAAGGCACACGGCTACCGTTATTTCAACTTAATTAGTGGGAGACGGCCACGGAAAATGACATATTGTGCATTTCATCGGCTTCCGCGCTACAAAATTTCTCCGTCCGTTGCTTTCAAGCGCCGTTTGACGGCAAGATACGTTCCTAATATGGTAGAATAGGACAATATTATCTGATTTTCCCAACTTGAAAGATCTCACGTAGTATATACAGGACGATATTGCGAATAAAAAAGGCGATAGGCGGGGCTTATGCATGGTGCTAGTGTACACACAGGTATGAAGACCTCGAAGTTACGCAATACAGTAATTCCGAACATATTTAGAACGTTCGAAACAGATCCAAATATATTTCAGCACCAACAATTAGTAATACATTGTAAACCTTTTCGTGTAGACAGCCTGATAAGAAACAGTATTTAAAGGCAAAGATTTCACCTCTTATTTCTATTCATTTTATTTTAACTTTCTAAGTCTATCAAACAAGATTCACTATGCCTCGTCACTGGAACCAACAAAGGTATTGGATACGAATTCATCCAGCAATTAGCTAAAAAATCCGACAACTTCATCTATGCTACTGTTAGAGATGAAGAAAAGGCTAAGATAGTCAATGATTTAGGATTTAAAAATATCAAAACAATCATTCTTGATTTAGGACAGCCTTTGGAAGATTTCAAGAAGGCCTTTGAAAT
Source organism: Yamadazyma germanica (assembly GCA_030574815.1). Classification (NCBI taxonomy): domain Eukaryota; kingdom Fungi; phylum Ascomycota; class Pichiomycetes; order Serinales; family Debaryomycetaceae; genus Yamadazyma; species Yamadazyma germanica. The sequence goes on along the minus strand of JAJMFS010000018.1, from coordinate 214,681 downwards.
TATTGGCGAATTGAGCCCGCAAGGACTTGATGTTGTTATCCAAAACAGTGCGGCTGTTGGAGGTATTTTTGTCCCTACGTTAGAACAAAGTCCTGATCATTTCGAATACGGCTTCAAAATCAATGTCGTTGGAACTGTTAAGCTTTTTCAAGCCATTTACCCTCATTTGTATAAAGGCGAGGGAGTTAAGAAATTCATCGGTATCAGTACCCATGCAGCTTCAATTGGTGCTATGATGGTAGCCGGAAATGGTTATGGGATTTCCAAAGCCGGTATGAATTACTTTTACAAGCAACTTGCTTTTGAAACTGCTGGCAGTGAAGACCCTATTTACAGCAAATCAGTGTCTTTTACTATTGCTCCAGGAGCTGTCAAGACAAAAGCTGCACTCGACAGTGGTTTTGACTATAGCCAGGTTCCCCCAGAGTTGGTTCTCACTCCTGAAGAAAGTGTAAGTAAGATGTTAGACTTGATTGATTCTTCGAAGAAGGAGATTCACGATGGTCTCTTCTTGGATTTCAATGGTGCTACAGTCCCATACTAGTTTGGCAGCAGCGTTTATAGCTTTAACTCTATGATATATACTAATATATCAATAGATTATCTACTTTGAATACGGTATATATATATGTGCGTTGTCGAAGGGTTTCTTCTGTTTTCCTATTCTTTTTTTGCAGCCTATTCGCAACCGGTAGTATCAATTGCTGCAAAAAGTGGCCCTTGAAAGCTTGGCAGATATTGACAGGAGATGAACATACCCTTAAATAAAAACCGTCCCGAAATTCATGTATTTTCCAGGAGATATACAACCAAAGATTCATTCTACACATATCCAGTAAATACACACCAACAACCCACAACCATCAAGCATCCATGTCAAATCGCTCATATGATACCCAATAAAGTTTCATCCCAGGGCACTACCTGTCGCATACCCCGGAATTTGACTCATAATGTTACATTAAATTGACAGTTTATATCATGTCTTCAAGATCCCAAACTCCCACTGCCAATTTCAATATGTCGGAAGATGATGATGTATCGGAATTCGAAAGATTAGAATCAACCTTACCTGATGCCATAAAAAAATCATCAAGTTCATTACTTGATCTTCTTCAAGCGAATGAAACATATTTACCGACGACGTCTAGAAATCCAAGAGATAAACACAAAAATCAATTGATTCAAAAATTGTCAATTGGTAGAGAACTGTCACCGGTACCTCTCCCGAAACCAAAGTTCAATGATGAAATTCATAAACCAGCCATGAATTCATCTCAATCTTCAACTGGTGTTTTATGGGTAACTGAAAGAGCCAATGAGTACGGGTTTGGACAATCGGATGAAGAGGATAAAAAATGGGCCAATTTAGGTCAAGGTGCTCCCGAACATGGAGATACAATCCCGGGATCTTTTATCAGACCTAAAAGTATTCCGATTCCCGATAAGTCGAAGGAATATGCCCCAACTGCTGGGATTAAACCATTAAGAGAAGCCGTTGCAAATTATTACAATGAGACTTATAGATCCACTAAACTGTCCAAGTATACATGGAAAAACGTGTGTATTGTCCCGGGAGGTAGAGCAGGACTTACCAGAATTGCTTCCATCATTAAAGATTGTTATCTTTCATTCTTCTTGCCCGATTATACTGCTTATGCGGAAATGTTATCATTATTTAAGAATTTCAGTCCGATTCCAGTTCCTTTAACAGAACATGATCACTACAGTTTCCACTTGAATTTAATCAAGAATGAATTGAATAGAGGTGTTTCCGCTCTTTTAACTTCCAATCCAAGAAATCCAACTGGGAAATGTTTGACTAAACACCAATTATACCAATTGCATAAGTTATGCCGGGAAAAATGTCTTTTGATCATGGACGAATTCTATTCTCATTACTATTACGATGATAATTGTAGTGGTTCATCGATTAGTTCTGCCGAATTTGTCGATGATGTCAATAAAGATCCAGTGTTAATTCTTAATGGGTTGACCAAAGCTTTTAGATTGCCTGGCTGGAGAACTTGCTGGATTGTTGGTCCTGAAGATTATATAAATGCTTTAAGTTCTGCCGGTTCTTTCCTTGACGGGGGATCTAATGCTCCATTTCAATATGCAGCCCTTGAAATGTTGAACCCTTTAAATGTTAAAAACGAAATGAAGGCTTTACAATTACACTTTAAAATGAAGAGGGATTACGTTATTGGAAGATTGAAAAAAATGGGATTCACGTTCAATGATACAAATACTCCAAACTCTACCTTTTATATTTGGTTGAATCTTAGTCACTTACCCCATAAATTATCCAATTGTCTTGGATTTTTCCATGAATGTTTACATGAAAAAGTCATCGTGGTTCCTGGATTTTTCTTTTTAATCAACCCTCAGAACTTGTCTCATTTAGAAGATGTCATTTGGTATAATTATGTTAGATTGAGTTACGGACCAGAGATTGAGAATTTACAATTAGGTATGGACGGAATCGAGAGAATCTTGAATAGATTCAATTGTTTGCCTTACGATTTCGAACATTAGTCAGCTATAGACCGTATATTTTTAAGTATCAATTAACAAGAATCAAAATTTAAGTAAAGTAAAATAAAGTAAATCAATCTGTCAATGCACCGCATTTGAACCCTGAACCCATGTCTCATGTATTTTCCAGAATTCCCCACGAATTAAATCTTCAAAATTCTTCATGTTGGGATCGATTCTGTCATTTATTGGAAGATTACTTTCGCTTAACTTTCAAGTGACGTTATCATTCCCCACCATATTGGTGACGATCTTCGTCTTGGGACTTACGGGGATGTTTCTTATCAGGTATAAATTTCTTTCTCGCTTCACTAACGATACATCTATACCTGTGATAAATGATGACGTTAAAAAAGACAAATTGGTCGATTCGATTAATAAGAAACGAAGAAAGAATAACCCCAATTCTAATTCCAATTATTTGGATGAATTTTTGAGTGCTATTAAGATTTTCGGGTATCTCGAGCGGCCAGTTTTCCATGAATTAACTAAGAATATGACCACCCAAAAATTAAGTTGGGACGAGATTTTATATTTGGATGAAAAATTGGGTTTTCTGATTGTTGTTGATGGTAGTGTTCAGATATTCATCAAAATGATTGATAATATTGGTTCTGATTTACCTGTATTGAAGGATAGTGGTTATGAAATGGACGAGACCTTGATTATTGGTAATCAAAAATATCAACTTTTGAATGAAATCAAATCCGGTGTTCCATTATCTACGTTGAACAGTACTTTAGATTTGTTTGATCCTGCTCCTTCTAACCCTGGTCGTTCCGGCAGTGTTTCCCCTATTGGTACCGGGGGTTCATCAGTTTCGTTAAATCTGAAACCACCTTTGGAACATAAGGAAACAGATTTTGAATATCCTGAAATCATTGTTCGCCCAAAAATTTCAAAAGTTAAACATTCAGGGGCCACCATTGCTATCATTCCTGCCCTGGCATTTCAAAGAATTAGATTGAAATATCCAAAGGCTACTGCTCATATAGTTACAATGGTTAAGAATCGATTATTCAAAGTTACCATGAATACGGTTCATAACTATTTGGGTTTGTCAGATGAAATTATTGATAGTGAATTGAAATTAAACTCTTCTGTTAAATCTTCGTTACCAACATATTTAAGAAATGCCTTGGCTGAGAAATATGCTGCTAAAGGTTCTACCAAAAAGGAGTCATCCCAAATGAACTCTTCAACTTCTCTTGAAAAGTTAACCAGAAAAAAGACTGCAACTGTAGATCGTAGACCTGTTAAGGGTAGATCAATATCCCGTTTAGTGTCATTGAATTCGGTGGAGAAACCAAGCCATCCAGGTGATTTGCTATCTTCAGTGCCAATCTCAAGAAAATCAATCTTCAATTTAGATCATCTGTTCAATACTAAAACAAATAAAAAATCAACTTTGAGTTCAACTGAGACAACTTTTTCTGATGATATTGAAGAAACTGAAGAAACTTCAATGAGAATTGCCGTCATTGAAAACATCTTCAAATTACTTGGGATTGATGCTGATTCTCCAATTTTGAAGAGTCTTGATCATGTTCCTCTTGCAAGTAGAGTGAATTCCGTATCTTCATCTCCCTCAATGACCGGATTGTCAAACCTTGCAAATCTTCCTGATGGCGGTGATCTTTTCATAAATCCTTTCAATAAACAAAAGGTTTATGATGATTATACCAGTAGAAATAGATTTGATTCTTTTTCGAGTTTGTCTTCAAATCCTACCAGTAGAGCTGCTAGTCCTAAGATTTATAACACAATCAACCAAGCCCAATTAGCACAGTTGAACAGTTCTTTCAATGATAACGACTGGAAAAACCGAGAAAAACTAAGCGATGTTCCTGAACAAAGACAACAGGCTGGTTCGATTGTTAATGTTTTCGATTTAGATTCGGTTAAAGATGAATTCGCCAAACATTTACACATCAAACACTATAAACCGGAAGAAATTGTTATTGAACAAGATTCCTTCAACTCTGGATTATATTACGTTATTGAAGGTTCTTTGACCATTGAATATAGAAAGGCCAGAAGCAATAGCGAAGCAAAAGATATTGTTGTCCAAAGAGGAACGATCTCAGAGGGAGGTATTGCTGGCTATCTTTCTAGTATCCTTGGTATCAAAGCTTTGAGTACTGTCAAATCTTCACCTGAAGGGGCTATCTTAGCTTATATCCCAAAAGAGGATTGGGCTAAGCTTAATGATAAGTACTATCAATTACAATTGCCATTAGCCATAAAGTATAAGAGTTTGCTTTCAAAAGAAATTTTGACAATAGATTTTGCATTAGAATGGTGTCACATTCCTGCAGGTGAAGTATTAGCAGCAGAAGGAGATCAGGCTAATGGATTCCATATCATTTTAAGTGGAAGGTTCAGAGTTGTTCAGAGGAAGGATAAAGATTCTTCACAAAGGGAATTATCTGATCAACAAATTAGATTTGGTGACGATTTCAATGTTTTAGGAGAATATGGCCATGGTGAATCTATCGGAGAAGTCGAAGTTTTAACTGCTTCTAGAAGAACCACATCATTGGTTGCAATCAGAGATTCAGAAACTGCCAGAATTCCTAGAACTTTATTTGAAATATTATCATCTCAAAATCCTTCAATTATGGTCAAGGTTTCAAGAATCGTTGCCAGCAAAGTGGCTTCTACTTATAATGATTTGAGAGCCATGAGTAACTTGAACAGTAATATAACCACTCCTCAAACGAACAACTCGTCGCCTTTTAAGTCCCCCGTGTCCCATATTTCGGGAAATTATAAGACAATCACTGTTCTCCCAACCGTAAATGGTTTACCAGTAAGGGAATTCGCTACAAAACTTATTAACGCATTGCAAGTTATCGGTAGGAATGTCATTGCATTAGACCAAACGTCTATTTTGACACACTTGGGAAGACATGCCTTTGATGATAGTTTAGCACAATTGAAATTATCTGGATTTTTTGCTACATTAGAAGAACAATATGAAACTGTAGTATATATTTGCGACAGTACATTAAGATCCAGTTGGACTTCAACTTGTATCAGTCAAGGGGATTGTATTTTACTTTTAGCTAATGCAGAAGATTATGAAGCAGCTGTTGGAGTTGGAGATTTTGAAAAGTTATTAATCAAATATAGCACCACTGCAAGAACAGATTTGTGTCTTCTCCACCCAGAAAAATCAGTAATTTTTGGATCAACTTCGATTTGGCTCAAAGAAAGAAGTTGGGTACAAGGTCATCATCATGTTCAAATGCCGATTGAAGCACATATGTCTAATTCAAGTTTTAAGAAAAAGTCACTTATTGGTGATATTGCTGCCAAGATCAGTGAACGGACGAATCCTCAATTACGAGAAAGATTTGAAATTGTTAGGTCTCGTATTTTAAGACAAAGGTCCTTGAATAAAAATGATGAAGATACTATTGCAGCCGTCGAGCCTTACAAGAATGACTTCCTTAGACTCGCAAGAATCCTTTCAAATGAGGCAGTTGGTTTAGTATTAGGAGGCGGAGGAGCCCGAGGAATTTCACACCTTGGGGTTGTCACCGCATTAGAAAGACACGGTATTCCTGTAGATATTATAGGGGGAACATCGATTGGATCATTTGTTGGTGGATTGTATGGATTGGAATACAATTCAGTTTCAATCTACGGAAAAGTTAAGAAATTTTCAAAAAGAATGTCATCGATTTGGTTATCATTAATGGATTTAACTCTTCCCGTTACCTCATATTTAACGGGTTATGAATTCAATAGAGGAATTTGGAAACAACTTGGGTTTTCAGAGTTGGAAGATAGTTGGATTAAATTCTATTGTAATTCAACAAATATCACAAATTCGACTATGGACATTCATGAGTATGGTACTATGTGGAGATTCATAAGAGCCTCGATGTCATTAGCAGGTCTTTTACCACCTATGGCTTATAATGGATGTATGCTTCTAGACGGAGGGTACTTGGATAATTTGCCAGTATTAGAAATGAAACGGAGAGGTGCCAAATACATTTTAGCAGTTGATGTTGGATCTGTTGACGATAGAAGCCCAATGAATTATGGCGATACATTATCGGGACTTTGGGTTATAATCAATAGATGGAATCCCTTTTCCAAACATGCAGATATTCCAAATATGATGGATATTCAACTGAGATTAGCTTACGTTGCAAGTGTAAATGCGTTGGAAATAGCCAAAAGAACCCCTGGAGTTTATTACCTTAGACCACCAATTGAAGATTTCGGTACTTTGGATTTTGGAAATTTCGAAACTATTTATAACGTGGGATTAGAGTATGCTGATAATGTATTAAACGAGTGGGAAAAACAAGATATATTACCTCAAATAGTCGGCAGAGTTAGGAGATCTGCAGTTACAGAAGGTAGACCAGGACACTTCAGACGTAATTCTTTATAGTTACTTCTCTTCAAAAGTATTTATATATAATAAAATTATTTATTTGACAATAATTGCAGCCATTCCGTGGCCTTACCAATTACCCATCAGTCTCCATCAGTGCGAAATATTGATGAAAGATGAGAAGTGAAAAATATTTCAAAAGACAGAGCATCATCATGGAAGAAGCTGATAGAAACGTATCCCGTTTATGGAGAACATTTAGAACCGTCAAAGAAATGGTCAAAGACAGGGTATGTTTAGTATACCAGAAACCTCCCCGATCTGAAACGATTTACTAACAATTATTTTCAGGGCTATTACATTTCTCAAGAAGAACTCGATATGACATTAGATGAATTCAAACAAAAAATATGTGATAGTATGAACACTCCACAAAGAAAGTTAATGTGTTTCCAAGCCAATCCAACAGCAGAATCGTTAGAAAAATTCCCGGAATTAGGTACATTGTGGGTTGAATTCTGTGATGAAGAATCTGTTGGTATTAAGACCATGAGAAATTTCTGTATTCATATCAGTGAAAAGAATTTTTCAACTGGGATTTTCATTTATCAATCTTCTATAACTCCAAGTGCCAATAAATTGATTCCAACTGTCGCCCCAGCCAGTATTGAAACGTTCCAAGAAGGTGATTTAGTAGTTAACATTACTCATCATGAATTAGTTCCAAAACATATTAAATTATCAAAAGAAGAAAAGAAGGAATTGTTGGAAAGATATAGATTGAAGGAATCTCAATTACCAAGAGTCCAGAGGGAAGATCCAGTGGCCAGATATATGGGATTAAAGAGAGGTGAAGTCGTTAAGATTATCAGAAGATCGGAGACTTCTGGTCGTTATGCTTCTTACAGAATATGCTTATAAGCTTAGTCATTGTCATAAATAGAAAATTTATTGTAATATAGGAATAAAAGATTTTTAATAATTATTAACGCCCTAAATATTAATTCATACCTATACCCATTAATTATCGACCCTGGCACATAAAACACTATCTTGGATCCCCGTCCACCATCTCACATTGGATAAATTAGCTTGACCACCAGGGCTGACCTCAACTCCATCATTCCCAAGAAAAACTGGTCCAATAGTTATGATTAAGCTGTCTACTATAGAACGTCCATTACTTCGATAGGTTAGCAATTCATTAATTATTTTAGCACCCCCCTCAATCATTACAGATTTGATTGCCAACTCTGTCAATTTGTGTAATATTATATCCCAGTTATTTGATCTATTGTTCGCCAACGGAAGTCTTACATATGTGCCCCCTTCGTCTTCTAAAGCATCTAAATCATCTTTTTCAACAGCTACAGATTCATCAATTAGGATAAAAGGGGCTCTACCTTGAGCTTTTTGGCATATTTTACGGAGTTGACTATCTCGAAATTTCCATTGGCCCAATGGATCAAGAACTATTGGGATTGGAGATTCACCTCCTTCAAAACGACAATTCAATTTCGGATCATCTGCCAATACAGTACCAATTCCCACCATTATGGCATCATGCTTGGATCTTAGATAATGGGTCATGGTTTTTGTTTCAAGATGAGATATCTTAGTTTGAGTGCCTGGATGGGCAGCAATTCTTGAATCAAGGGATTGAGCGTATGTGAGTGTTACAAAGGGAAAAGTCGTCATGGTATCGATTGGGAGATATGGTTGGAGGACTGGTACCACGTCTTCAGGTAATGGCACGAGAGACATATTAAACGTTGAATTTTTTGAAAATCGGGGGTAACTCAGGATTTCCGATTTTAAATTTCCGTTACTGTTCTCGATTTATGCACTAAGACTCCAATGCATTATTTATGTCTTTCCTGGTTTAAATCTCGTAGGACGAGAATGATCGAGTTTCTTTATTCCTTTTTCTTTCTGAACTACTGTTCTTTCGTCCTTTCTTTTATTGAATTCTTCTTCTAATTGGGTCTCTGTCATTTGAGATCTTCTAATTGTATCTGCCTTCTCTTGTTCAATTTCAATCATCTCATTTCTATCTCTTACATACCGGTTGTATTCCCGATTTTTCCAGTCGCTATATTCCAACTCCGGGTCCAATCCATCAACGTCACTTACTCCGTCGAATTTTGTATCTAATTCGGTCTCTACCGATTTTTCAGCTATATTGTCAAGATTGGTGATGACTTTCTTGGGCTGAGATGCTGGGATTTTGGGGATATTGGTTCCTTTCTTTTTGATGAAAACCGGTTTGGCCATGAGCTGGACCTGTTCATCCAGCTCTTCACCGGAACTATCATATTCACTACTACTTTCGCTGGACGACATGGGATACCACTAGATGAATGTGCGCGAGGTTATTACTGCAAAAAGTTGCAGCCAGCAGATCTGACTTGGAATATGGGACTTGGAATATGGGACTTGGAGAATACAGACAATATTTACGTCTGAAGCTATTGCGCCCTCTCCAGTGCTTATTGAATATCTGTACTTATCCCACCTACATGTATCTATGCCTATATGTTTATGCCTTAGGTATCCTCCAAATTAACATCACCGTGAATAATTCAAGCTCCATGAATAGTCAACCTATTGTTCACTACATTTAAAACGTCTAGAGTTATATGTACTATCTCTGATTTGATGAACCGGGGAATGATATTCGCCCATGATCTCCCATAAGCTCGAAAAAATTGCACTTCGGCCTTTGAAATTTCTGGTGTTATTCCATCGCCTCTTTCTTTGTCATAACACTCCCAACCCACTGTTGTAACGACGAGGAATTCTTTTTACATCTTGAAAATGGAAAGGGGTAATTCTAAAAAAGAACAGCTATTCTTGACTTATCTACAAAATAAATTCTCATCATATGCACATGTGGTTTATATCTACTGTTTCATAAGTAGAAACAATTCAAATTGACGAAAAAACTGAGCAGCTATTTTTTTGCAGCCAATTTTTTGCACTATTGACGAACGATGTCTATTTTTAGGGCGATTTCCCGAATACTTGAATCAAAACCTTCTATCTACTTTTGTATATTCATCTAATTGGTCCGAATATCTATGATCTAATAGGGCTTAGATTGATCCTTGTGCAATATAAGATGGCCGCTGCAGGAACTTTGGCAAGCTTCTTTGTTGTAATTTTGAAGTACATCTTTTCAACTCCCAGCTGAAAGACGTACATGCCTATACTTCAACTCTGAAGGTCATAATACTTCTAATAACTTATTGAATTGAAATTTAGAGAGACAACATCAAGTTAGTTTATACGGTAAAACCATCTAGTAAGCTGCAAATAAACCATCTAGTAAGCTACAAATAAACCATCTAGTAGGCTACAAATCGTTACTTTGCTTCACCGCTCATGAAAGCCCAAATACAAATATCAATACCCAAAAATATATTGTCCCAATAAACTAAATCTGAGCTTTTGACAGAATCGCAAAATTGTTGCAAAAAATGCCTTTACAAATTTAGTTGCAAAAAATAGAAAGTCAATTGCGAATCGAAGTAAGTATAACCTATATCTGCATATCTGTCACTGTCACAACGGTGTACACATATGTACTTCAAATAATACTATTTATATATCTATCTCCACATAAACTCAGCTGTAGTAATATTTCACCTGAAAAAACCAAGATCCCATCTCGACCCCTAGTGCTCCAAACTCAAGTGTATGAACCACATGAACAATGTAAATGAGAATGCTATAGTTGGGTAGGCGTGTTGGCCCAACCCGACGTCATGGTTCATGGTTGGGTAAGAAAAGGCCCAAAAGCCCAAACTGGATGAGAAAGAATATCGGGAGAAATATCAAAAAGAACATTAGAGGCTTATACTATACAATAAGATGTAGCTTATACAATATTGAATTATTTGATGGTTCTGGATCTTTCCTGGATCTTGTTTTCTTGATTGCAGTCTTGGCCCGAGTGTCCCCTATTCTGTCACAAAATCACAAGCATCCGCGGTAATACGGTCCCACGTCCATCGCCATTTATCGCGTTTGTGTATTATTTCTAGCGTAATGTTTTTCTTTTTTTTTTTCTTTAACATATAAATTCTTGACGTTTTTCCAAAACAGTTTTTCACATTTAACGAGCTAATTTTTTTTTGCATATTCATTAAATCATGTCGTTCTTTCCTACATTTGATACTCCGTTTGGAGTTAAACTATTCCCAATTTTTGACTGGTTTGTTGGTTTAATTACCCAAGGCAATTTGATCCCATCAAAATTCCAGTTTGTCGCTGGTGAAGTCCCATTATCCACCGCTCAACCCGTTTTTGCTGCTATTGCTACTTATTATTTGGTGATATTCGGAGGGGATTTTATCTTTAAGAAATTCAAAATCACTCCATTTGTTCTTAATGGACCATTTCAAGTTCATAACGTTGTCTTAACCACTGCTTCTCTTAGTTTGTTATTGTTAATGGCTGAGCAAATCATTCCAATCATTTATCACCAAGGATTATACTATGCTATTTGTAACAAGGGAGCATGGACTCAAGAATTAGAAGTTTTGTATTACTTCAATTATATTTTCAAATTTGTTGAATTTGTTGATACCTTATTTTTGGTTGTTAAGCAAAAAAGATTAACTTTCTTACACACTTATCATCATGGGGCTACCGCTTTATTATGTTACACTCAATTGACAGGTAAAACCGCTATTTCCTGGGTTCCAATTACTTTAAATTTATGGGTTCATGTTGTTATGTATTTCTACTATTTCTTAGCCGCCAGAGGTATTAGAGTTTGGTGGAAAGAATGGGTTACCAGATTCCAAATTCTTCAATTTATTTTGGATTTAGGCTTTGTTTATTTTGCTACTTATAACAAGGTTGTCGATGAATATTTGGGAGGTTCTTTGCCTTATTGTGGTTCTTGTACTGGAGAAATGAAGAGTGCTTATTTCGGATGTGGAATTTTATCTTCTTATTTAGTATTATTTATTTCTTTCTATATCGACGTCTACAGAAAGAAAGCCACTACCAGATCTAAAAGAGTCAAGTCTGTCTCTGGTGGGGTTGCTGCTCAAGTTAATGAATATGTCCACACTTCTGGTAAACAATCGACTCCAGCTCCAGAGGCTGAACTCCGTTCAAGAAAATACTAATTTATCTTTATTATTATTATTTGTATAATATATTTAATTAAAATAGCCGTAACTAATTACAATATCTTCAAAACATCTTCTATAGTAGGGATACTTTCTACAGCTCCTTTTTGTTGAATGACTAAACTACTAGCAGCGGTTGCAAATTTAACTGCTTCAGGAATTGTAGCACCCACTGCAAGCCTCAGAACAACACCCCCAAAGAAAGTATCACCAGCTCCTGTGGTGTCTACCACATTTGAAACTTTGAAGGATTCAGAAAATGTCGAATTTTGTTGTTTACTACAGAAGACTGATCCTTTACTCCCCATAGTGATGATAATAAGATTAATATTATCTTGATTGATAACTTTACAAAGCGTAGATGCCAACAGTTCAAAACCTTGTACTTTATCCAGGCCAATAAGTTGGTTAAACTCATCAATTTCAGAAGCCTTTAAAAGAGCTTTAGCAACATCCAAAGCTTCACCTTCATTAACAATCAACATATCGATTTTCCCCAAAATTTCCGGTTTAAGAAGTTCAGGCTTGAATGGCGATGGATTATAAGATATATTTAATTTGGGACGATTGGCCTTGATCCAGCTTATTGATTCGACGGTTGATGGGTATTCATTTTGCAACACGACAAACCCTTCATCGCTTTGGTTTGGGAAATAAGTAGTATAGTCTTCAATACTAGGTTTTAATTCTCCGTTAGCACCGGCCGTGATTAAAATCCGATTTTCTCCCGATTGCTCCTCCACCATAATCACTGCTACTCCAGATGATAAACCATCGATGGTTTTAACATATTGAACGTCAGCTTTAGCATCGACGAGTGCTTGTTTCAACTCTTTCCCAAAAGAATCATCACCAATATTACCAACCATTCTGACAGGAATTGAAGAATCTTGTGGGGTAAGCCTAGCGACTGCAATTGCTTCATTTAATCCTTTTCCACCCAAATGATTCTCGAAGGAATTGGCCTGGGCAGTTTCTCCAGCTTCTGGGACTCGATTGGTATAAGATACCAAATCATAATTCAAAGAACCGATAATAGTAATTGACTTCATTGAATTTTTCAGCGAGCTATGAGTGTATAAATATGGGTATCCTGTATAGAGATAGCTGGAAAGTTGACGATTATACACCCATCTGTAAAAGAGAGCTGTCACAACACACAAATACTTTTATTACTATACAACGTCTATTGACCGCCACCTTGTCTTCTTAATCTCATCTTCTCAGCAAAAGTAAGAGGTCTTCCAGCTGCAGGTGAAGCAGCTGCAGGTGAAGCAGGAGCAGGAGCGGGAGCGGGAGCAGGAGCAGGAGATGGAGATGATGGAGCAACTGGTCTTCTGAAATTTGGATTTTTAGCAGCTAATTCAGCTTCCATTTCTTGTCTCTTCTTGGTCATGGCTGCATCCTTTTCTCTTTGAATTCTCATTTCTTCTTTAAGTCTAGCCATATCTTGTTCTTGCCTTTGCTTACGTTCTCTAACTTCGGCTTCTTCTCTTTCCTTTTCTTTTTGATATCTTAATTCTTCGATACGCTCATGCTTAATTTGTTCCAATCTTTCTTTCTTAGCAGCCTCTAAACGTTTAGCAGCGTCTTGTTTAAGAGCTTGTAATTTTTCAGCATTCTTTGAATCGATTTTAGATTTTAATTCAGAATAAGCTGGTAAAACACGGCTGAATCTCTTTTTCAATTGAAGAGCCTTTTCATGCTCAGCCTTGGATTTTTCAATTCTAGTTTGTTTAAGTTCATCATAGGCTTTCAAATCTCTATCCTTTTGAGCTTCAGCGTCTTTTTGTAAATATTGTAATTCATATTTTCTAAAAGCTCTTTCAGTGTGATCAACTTTTTTAGAGATTTGTTTCATCTTAATTTCCAAATCTTTCTTATCCTTGTTTAATTGTTCGATTTGCATTTCTCTTAATTTATCAGCATCCAAGTTGTCTAAATTATCCATATCAATCTTGATAATACCTTTAGCATTGATTTCTTCAGCAATCTTTCTCTTTTCTCTTTCTTGAATAGCAAGCTTTTCCTTTTCTAATCTTTCTTGACTCTTTCTTTCGGCTTCAGCAATTAATCTTTCTTGTTCATTCTTTTGGTCTTGAGCAATCTTTTCTTGTCTTTGTCTAGCGGCAATTTCTTCTTGTTCACGGTTTAATTTGTCTTGAATACGTTTACGTTCTTCCATAATTGAAGCTCTATTAGCAATTTCTTGTTGTTCAGCAACGAGATTCTTGAAGGCAGATTGTAAGCTAAATTCACGGGCTTTTTGAGCCTTGACTTCAAATTCTTCATCAATGGTAACAACAGAATTTGACAAAGTGAAAGCTAACTTACTTAATTGGGTTCTAATTAATTCTGCTGGTGATACTTGTAATTTATGACTCAAGGTATCATTCAAAGAATCTTCGAATGGGTCGGCCTTGAAAGAAACAATATTAGCTTCATGATCTATAGTTAATGATAAATGTCCTTCTTTAACTGCATTAACAAGTAATCCCTCGACTTCTAAAGGAGTAAATTGGAATTCAGACTTTTCGAAAACTCCCAATGAAATGAAGTAGTCTAATTTGATACTATCATAAACTTGACTGACTTGCTGGAATACCTTGATTAAAACGACTTCAGTCAAGGTCGGAATATAATGCTTGAAATCTTTATCTTTAACAATAACTTCAAAAATTTGAGCAATTTTTTCTTTGATTGTTAATGGATGGAATTCACCCTCTTCTAAAACAGTGAACAAATTTCTAATAACTGGATCAACAAAAGCCAAGATATTTCTACTAACAATAGAATTAACTAAACTGGCTCTAGTTGGAACATGACTTAAATTCAATAATGAAGATAATTTGGTATTTTTGGACTTTTGATCGTCAACTACAGTTTCATTGTTGTTTAAAGATTTCTGAGGAATGGCCAAGGTCGATAAAACTAAAATAGATGCATAATGATTTAATTCTTCATCAGTTGCATTTGGAGATTGAGAATATAAATTGAAGAACTTATTCCAAGCAGCAGCATGGAATAAAGAATTATCAGAAACAGCAAATATTCTTGCTAAGTTTTCATAATAATTGGCCATTAAAACAGCTTTTGGTGCCTTTTTAGATGAAACGATTAAACTGTGAACATCGTCAACCGATCTGAAAGATTCTTGCCATAATTCCAATTTGACTGAAATGTTCAATTGAGAAAATCTTTGATCTAAATAACGTTGAACAGTTTCAGAATCAGATAAATCAATAGCATTGGTATTACCCGTCTTGGTTTGAGTAGTAACTGATTGCATATGGGTCCTTAACATTTCACATAATCTTCTGAATTCAGATTTTCTGTTATACTTGAGACAGAATTGGAAAGCTTGGTTAACAACGGCAGAATAAGAAATTTCTAATTTAGAATTGTTTCTTAAAATATCCAAGACAGCTCTAAAAGCTTCCCACAAAAATCTCAACCATGGGGTAACTAATTCTCTTTCGGTACGATCAGCAGAGTCGGTGTTAGAAACCGATGATAATAAAATACTTTCAGGACTTTGAGAAGTTTCTAAATCTTCATCATCTTGATCAATTTTTATATCAGCTTTAGTTTGGGCTTCATCTAATTTCTTTTCAGCCAATTCAACAAATTTACGACAGATAACTTGGACGCTTTCCAAACCATTTTCTGACATTTGAATGTTCTTTTTATATTGGTGTAAAGCATCCTTAGCTAACTTACCCTTTCTTAAATCGACGGCTAATTCAATCAATAATGAAGCGATTGGTTCCAAATCTTCAACTTGTAAATATCTGATTCTTCTGGAAGTGATTAATTCATATAAGGTTTCCAAAGCAGCTTCGCTTTGTCCAACTCCAATTAAATCTTCTGCCCTTTTCAAGACATTTTCCGGACGGAAATTGTGGTTCTTATGAGGTGGTGCCATGGTTGGTGAAGATCCGATTCTGAAAAATTTTCAATTTCTCACTGTTGTGTGAATCCGACGACCGCAGAGATAAACGCGAAGGGTCTTATGTCAGTACATAATTCATCGTAGACGGGTGTAGGCTACGGCTCAATTTATTTTGATCCTGAGACTTTCCACAGTTATTTGTCTAGTTGAAATACTTATTCAATAGTCTGCCTTTGTTTCATAACTCTTAAAAGAAAACAGACTTTTCATCATTCTAAACCAGAATCTGCCAGGCATCTCAGTTTTTGCAACTATCTCTGGTTATATACAGGTCAATACAATTCAAATAAGTATCAATAATTGATGGATTGCATGTTGAATAGGGATATGTAAGTAAGTAACTGATTGAAAGGGAAGATTGAATCACGTGGAGGAACAAGATCAACTGTCATTGTTGTGGAGATATGTGGCACGAGAGGAGTTTAGAGTTGAGATGAGCTTAGAGGTACGTGCATGGGAATTACCATAATCTGAGACGGTAATAGCTACTGTATTGAGCCAAGTAAAGAAAAATAAACTACACTAGGTACAGAGTGATAGATATGGAGATTGAAATACAATAGGCACATTATAAAAGCACCCAAGATTTAGGAATGTGGAATTACGTACTTTTAATTGTAGGTAGCCTCTCCTCCTTCTTGGCCCGTTTCCCAACTCTTTTTTTCCCCAGCTTCTCGATTACAACTATCTCGTCATTCTTGCTATCAAGTGCAGAATTTCCCAGTAGACAGTTTGAAAATATACACTTTACCACTTCGTTGGATTGTATTCTAGTCTGCTATAGTAACCGAATGTTATCGACGGGAACGAGGTTTTTTGCATCTATCGTCCAGTTTTTGTTGGGCTCGATGCTCGTGCTGGTGGTGTTGGTGCTTACTGTAGCCGAGTCGGTATTTGTTATAATAGCCCGGTATATACTTGAAGATGATGATGAGGACGATTCCGGGGAAGAAGGAGGAGGGAATTAATGACGATACAAAAGATAGAGTTCGAAAGGTCAGATAATGTACATTGATCAAAATGGGGGAAACTTTACCTCCATCTCTGGAACTGATTTAGCTAAACCCTTTTTATCTATCAAAATCAAACTCAATTTTGGATTAAGTCCATAATCGTTAAACACTCTTCTAGAATCGGACTCTTGATTTTTATTGGTGTATTCGTAATAGCCATGGTACATTGAGTTTTGTTCCAATACAAGGTCTTCATAATGGAAATAGTCCATCTCAACTTGAGGTTTTTCAGAAGCTTTCTTCTTTTTCTTTTGACCATTTTCATCGGCAATTTCTGGGGCCACCATTTCATATACTTTGGAAATAATTAAAAAGTAGTCAAATTCGTATTTTTCATGAGAATCTTCTGCCTTTTCCATTTCTTCTAAGAGCATTTTATACATTGGCGGAACCACTTCAACAGGCATATTGATTAATCTTTCACTAATGATTAAACCAGTCTTCAATTGTTTAGAGGAATCTTTGGTGATTTTTCCATCTTCTTGTATCAATTTCTTCAACATAATATTGAATTCCAAAGTGGTTGATGTCTTTTCCATTATATAATTGATTAATCCCTTTAAACTGGATTTATCTTTATTTTCCGATAAGTTGATCACCGATAATAATGCAAACGGATCTCCCTCTTTTCCTTCGGTCTTAATTGTAGTCCCAACACTATTTTCTTTCAAAAATAAATCGGTAATTCCTGATACATCAAATTTACTCGAATCATCTCCAAATAATTGTCTTAAAAAGTTCTTAGTAGCATGGAAATCTACATCTGGATTGAGGTCGAAAAAATCAAAATCAACATCTACCGTCTCTTCCTCTTGTTGTTGTTGTTCTTCTTGTTCATTTTCTGAATCTGTAGAACTAATATCTATATCACTATCTTCTTCTTGTACTCTTCTTTTGCTCATCTCGAATGAAGTATTAAATTATTTTTCGCAATTTTTACGTTAAACTGTTGCAAAAAATGGCATTGGTTGATGGCTATTCCTCCCAGTCCGACAATGATTCTGAGACAAATCGGCAACCACTATTAGCCTTTCTTAAAGAGAATATCATAGATTATGCTCCTGAAGTTCCAAATGAAAATGACCCAATTGAACCTGTTTCACTGGTGGAACATGCCATAGAAACTCACAAGATATTTGTAGATGGTCCAAGTACCAAGAGATCCACTGAAGACAACCCCAATTCCAAGAAAAAGAGAAGGAGAGTAAAAGGGGATGTGGATGATGCGTATTTAGGGCCATGGGCACCTTTTGAATCAGAAGAAGAAGGTGGTTCATCGTCAAAGTCCAAGGAAAACTCAGAATCAGAATCAGAATCAGAATCAGAATCCGAAATTAACACTAGTGTGGCACAGCCTGATATTTCTCATACCGAATTCTTTGCAAAGTTCAAGTATGATGGCTCGTTCATGGATATGCCCACTTCAAAAGTTCGCTTGGACAAAATTCCGGGTTCCCAGGAATGCTTTGTCCCCAAGAAAGTAATATATACCTTCCCGGGACACGATTCTGGTACTTCGAAAATAGAATTATTCCCAAATTCGGGTCACTTATTACTTTCTTGTGGAAATGACTCGGTGGTAAGAATTTGGGACTTGTATCGAAAACGAGAATTAATCAGAGAATATTATGGCCACACCAAATCAGTTAAAGATATTGCCTTTAATTCAACTGGTGAACAGTTCCTCAGTTGTTCCTTTGATAAAAAAGTTATACTTTGGGATACTGAATCAGGAGAGATATTGAAAACTTTAAGGTTATCTTCAGTCCCTTCGACTTTGAAATTCAAGCCTGGGAACGATAAGGAGTTTCTCGTGGGTCTTATGAATAGTAACATTGAACATTATTCAATTGGAGAAACCTTTGAAATTATTCAGACTTATGATCACCATGTGAGCTCTATTAATGCATTATGTATTGTGCTGAATGGGTCAAGGTTTCTTTCGGCTTCGGATGATAAGTCTATCAGAGTATGGGATTGGGGTATTAATATCCCATTTAAGACAATCACGCATCCAACTCAATATGCTATCTCCTCTGCAGTATCTATCCCATCACAGACTGCCATTGCTTTACAAAACATGAATAATGCCGTTCAAGTTATAGATGCTAATAAAAAGTTCCAGTTCAAGAAGAAGACCTTTAGAAATGACAATGTCACAGGATATAAGATAGAAATTGATTGTTCTCCAGACGGGAAAATTTTGATGGCAGGAGATTCAAAGGGGAAGATCCTCTTCTGGGATTGGAAATCGAGTAGATTAGTAAACACTTTGAAGGTATCAAATAAATTAATTAATACAGTTAAATTTCACCCCCAAGAAAAAAGTAGAGTTCTAGCTGCTGGATCGGATGGTAAGATATACTTCTGTGATTAGTATATATTAATTATTAGTATATAATGAATAATGATTAGCATATGACACACTTTTGTTTTCTATATAGCTCTCGTTTCTGTTTAATTCTCTTATCTTTCGAGGTGTCATGATGACGGTGTAGAATATGATGATGGTGATGATCTTTCCCATTGTGATTACTAGTTGAAGTGCTGGTAGTAGCATCAGCTTTTAAATTTGAATGTTGAAGCTTTTGTGGTTTAATATCATCAGGATCAATATCTACTGGGTTACCTAAACTTAAATGAGAAATGGTTGCATTCATATCTTGTGTTTCCAAAGCGGGCGACTTTGAATTTCTAGCCTTCCTTTTGAAACTCCAGATTGAAGAAGATGGTGAAGAGTCTGTCGGTACTTTTGTTTCAATTTTTGTTTTAGTGGGTGGCTGGTTTTGTGGTTGTGAAGCATCACTCCATTGACTATTTCTTCTGAAACTAGTAGTTAAACTAGTCCTTCTTGTACTTGGTTTAGATTCCGAATCCTCTTTATAATAATCCATGTTGTCATCAGGTATGTACCAATAATACTTTTCTCGAATGTCTATAAATTTAGGATCCAAAGGAGATACATCAGATAATAAAGTAGTAGCTTCACTTGAAGCAGAAGATGGAACAGTCGATGATGAACTAAGACTTAATGTATCTTTTAAACTTTCAAGAGCTGGGCTATGATTTTGAGGTTTCAAGGCTGGGGAATTCGACGCCGAAATTATAGGAGAAAGAACCTCTTCATTCCAATATTTTTCTTTGAAACCTTGAGGAGGTATTATTTTAGAAGATAAGGATCCATTACTTGAAGATATACTGGCAGTTGAAGATACGGATTCTTCATAAGAGACCAATCGATAAAATAAAATATAAGGCCATTCTTTATCGAATATTTCACTAAAGGTCTTTTCCATAACCTTCGGTTTATGTAAATCATCATATAGGTACCAAGTTGCCTTTTGAGCATCGTCATCAGACTCATTAATCTTGTGATAATTTTTTCGGACAGCCGACACAAAATGTCCACTGGAAATTGAAGTACCTCTATGACAAACAGCACTTTCGAGAATTAATTTGTAACCTTGGGTAGATTTATTGTCATTATTTTCATCGGTCACAAAAGAAGGCAAATTAATCGTTGGAGGTATAATTACTTTAGTGTTCAGTCTATTTGCTTTTTGATTTTCGAAGGAGTATCTTTTGAGACAAATCGGTAAAACTGGTCTACGTTTAGCAAATTCCCTTGAGTTACTGGCTACATTATTGACTTGACCATCATTTTCCGAAACATCATTATCGTCAGTATAAAATGGTAACATTCTCAAAAACATCCATGCTGGAAGACTGACTTCTTTAGGTTTGGAGTTTTCATCATTAGTCCATATCGATAGAGTAGAAGATCTAGTCCGAACGTGAACTTGACTAATCAGTTTTCTTGGTGAAGAGCTCGTGAGTTCTGCTGGATCTTCCGAATGTTCAATTAATTCAACACTTGGTTTTTGATTTCTGAAACTATCTAACGTAGCTCTTCTCTCTAGTTCTCGTTTAACACTTACCGAATTATTGAAGTAATGTTCTAAACATTCTTCAAGCAAGATCTCTGGCTCATCGCCGGTTTCCGGCAAACTTACAAATAACATACGTTCCTTTGAATATTTTCTATCGTCTTTTTCATTGAATTTCCCCCCGTGTTGTATATCCACCTTAAAAGTCAATAAAGGCATGCGTAACGATTCGGTGAAAAACTCAAATAAGGCAGCTGAGTCTTGTTGTTTATGGCTCATGGCTTCATGGAACCCCAATTGGTCGAGAGTTTCACAAATTCGTATGGTCAAATCGGTCTTTATGATATTTCCGGACCGTAAAAGATTAACATAAACTCGTAGCAAAGTTGATAGCCGATTGATCAAAACATTATTGGTGTTGGATAAGAACAACATTGGCTCGAAACTGTCCAAATTAGTAAACATAGCAAACAACAAAGCATCCATATAACACATGACAGATTCCCAGTTTTCTGCCCCAATATATTTGATGATAGAACCAGTCTTATCGATATTTTCATTGGTGATAAACAACCCTCGTTGACTTAATTGAAAGTACCTGATCAACAGGAATGCCTTATACAAGTCACCTTGAGTGAATGGGGAATTCAATGACGCCGATACTTGATCAGCATTGGGTCTTTGCAAGTTAAAATGATCGAAATATTTATTAATTTGACCGATATTTGACGAGGAAATTTGGGATTTTTTCCCCCCTGCTTTGCAAACTATTTCTTGATGTCTTGCCCAGAAAGCATTACTGATTCCCGAATCTGGCAAATTCGATTTATCAGGCTTTTTTCGAAACATAGTCTGATGTTACTGGGTTGCGAGCAAAAGTGGTGAAAAGAGGGCCAAGAGATAAGAGAGCGACAATGGAACAATGCAACGTGAATCATAAATGCTATATAGTATATGAGCTATGGAGGGATATATGGGAGATATATATGTATGTGGGATAGGATGATGATATCATTTCGTTCCAGTGACATTTAATGATCTCATCTTTACTAATACATCATCGAGCCTTGATTCGAGTTTCCCATTAATATAATCCAGTCTCAAATTTGCATCCAAATTCGACTGCAAATCATTTAATTTTTGATAGTTCTCGTTAAAGAACCTCAATTGAAGTTTGACAAAACTTTCAAACGATGGATTCAAAAAGGCAATTCTTAAATTAATGAGTTGAGGGATTTCATCCTTTAGTTTATCATTTAATTGTTCGAATAACTCTCTCGAATTATCGACATCATTTCTTGTTTCTTGTAATTTAATTTCGTAGTCGTTATTAAGATCCTTGGTTTTGGGGTTTTCAATCATTTTTTGAAGTTTACTTCTCATGGAATCGTAGTCCAATTTCTTGTTGGCTCTCTTCTTAATAGCTTCATTTACTTCGGTGAAATATGAGGTAAATCTGGCGATCAGATTTAATACCACTTGATTGTATGGCCCTTCAAGGTCAACCAAAGTCTCGTCATTTAATTGCTTGATGACTTTATAGTATTCTTGACTGAAGTGGCTCGAACCAATGGATTTTTCAGCCTTCTCCCGTTTAGTGATCAAATCATCTTGTCCATAAAATGCTTGTAATACTTCTGCCACATTAACTTGAGCATTGGTTAATACTCTTAACAGGTCAAGATAATTTCTTAATTCCTTGTGGAGTTTGTTGGCATTTCCCTCCATAGTTTTGAATCTTTTTTCCTCGAAATCGAATTGTTGGTCAATGGTTTCATCAATGTGGCCAGTTTTCATCATTACTTGAGTGCCGGCCCGATTAATGGCTTTTTTGAGACCGTTCCACGACATGTTTTGCTGATGGTCCGGATATATGGGGATGTTAGATTATATATGTCAGATGTTTGTATATCACTAGTTGTATATAAAAAATGTACACAAAAGATATATGTTCAAAATATATTTGTACCGTGTGGGGGTCCACAATTAGTAATGTTTCAGATGTTTCACAATTGCAACCGCAGAGACCGATTGTGCGTGTGTGCAGGAAGGGTGTTTGGGATTTTGCAGCTATTTCCAGAGTTCTATTTTACAAATAATTATACATATCTGTACATTTCTATATACATCATTTTTACAAACTCTCAATCGTCAAACGAATTAGCAGGAGAGTGCATTATTTGAGTTACGAATTTACCTGAATATCTGGTGATACATGCAACCGTTAAAACATCATTTCTGATCGAAGTGGTCATTAAATGATTTAATATTACGTGATTAGGAATTGAAAGATGATAAGCTTCTTGATTTGAGGCATAATACGAAGAATCAGCTCTTCGCAATGGGGGACGTTTGTTAGACACTTGGGATTGTTGCAGATTCAGGTCTGACATAAACGATGCTGATGGTGGTTTAAATTGATCAATTTGTGCCATTGGCATAGGACTTAAACTTTCAGGAATTGCTGGACTAGCAGACGTCGAGTGACCTGGGTGAGCTGATGTGTTTGAGTTGGAGATTTTATTCAAGAGAACATTATTCAAATGGGCCGGTAATTGAGGTGGCTCAGGTAATTCAAAATCAGCATTTTGACTCTTATAGTATCCGTAATTGACAAATATCTCAGGTATGTCACTTGAGTATTCAATTCTTTTGTTAGCCCTTTGAAGCAAAAATGACGATGAATTATTATCTGAAAGGGAAATATAATGTCCCAGTTTATCAGGAGAGCTTGAATGAGTTGGCTCGGAATATTGTTGCTGACCTTGTTGTTGATTCTGATGCATTAATTCATTTTGTAAGTTCTTGACATCGTCGTCATCATCATCTGCCATATACTCAACATGTTCAACGTTAGGTTCTTCTTTACTGATTTTTGCCAAAAAACTATTCGACTTTCTTTGAATTTGATCAATTTCATGCTGTCCAGCTGATTGGATAATATTGGCATCATATTTAGTTGAAGCATTAACAAGTCTGTCAGGTTGATTTTGAGAATGATTAAATAAGTGCAGACCATCTAAGACTTCAAACCAGTTGAAAAAAATCCCTTCTTGATCGGTTGCAGTTGGTAATTGATCACTAACTCTATATTCATTGTTCACAATGTACAATAATTTATGAACCCCTAAAGGTAATCTGACAGTCACCACATACTCTTTGGGATGATGTGATGATGGCTTAAGACGAATTATATTTCTCCAATTTGAAAATGACCCAATGATCGATACTTTTTGGATATTTTCATGAAGTACGTCAACCCATTTTATTTCTACTGTCACCAACCCATCATCGGTTCTAGCTATATGTCTAGCCGCTTGTTGGGGAAGTTGCTGGATGGAATGTTGTGGTTGCACTGGTGGTACTTGTTGAACTTGTTGAACTGGTGGTACTTGTTGAACTGGTTGATCTGGTTGAACTGATTGAACTTGACTTTCCAGAGAATTCATAAAGTCATTATTTTCAGGCATAACCTTGGTAAAATCAACTCGAGATAAGTCTGGAGTTGGAGTGAAACTCTGGAGATTATCTTCAGCAATTGTCTCGTCCACATCCATATCGTCTTGACTTCGGTTCCCCGGTGTTTGGTCTTGTTCCAGGGCCAGTTGTCCCTGGAAATCCGAGGAATTGAACATATCACTGGGACCTTTGACATCATCAGCAACACCATTTACTGGATGACTTTCCCCATTGTTTGGAAGAATATTTCTCGATAATTCAGTCTCGTCAGTCTCAATTAAATCATTCAATTCATTAAATTCATCTTCAATCAAATCATTTGAAAATTGATTGTACTGCAACAAAGGTCTCTCAGTTCTATTGAACAAATCCTGGTCTCGTAACTCACCCTTTTTAACTTCATGCAATATCAAATCACTGAATTCTTCATCTAAATTATTCTTATTCTGGGCTTTTTGGGATGTGCCAGATTTACGCACATTAGATTCGTTATAGGTAATTGACAGTCTTCTTATTTGAGATGTGTTATTACCCATTGTGATTTGCTTTGT
Source organism: Yamadazyma germanica (assembly GCA_030574815.1). Lineage (NCBI taxonomy): Eukaryota > Fungi > Ascomycota > Pichiomycetes > Serinales > Debaryomycetaceae > Yamadazyma > Yamadazyma germanica. The sequence goes on along the minus strand of JAJMFS010000018.1, from coordinate 189,780 downwards.
GATTTTGGGTTCGTGTATACGTGTTGATAATATCGGGAATGTTATTATATTTATTGGATAAACTAACTGGTGGATGGTGTCTATGTAGAATTTTTTAGTTTATGCGTTGCTCCAATTTCCAAAAAAACCAGGGATTTGGACGGGAGGCTATATGCAGGGCATTGAATATCAAGTTATTTGAAAAAATCTGGAGTATCTGGGGATATGGGGTAAAACGAGAAGAGGTGAAAAAAGAGGAGACATGGGTATATGTTGTTCCAAATCGATGATTTATGACTTAAATCACTAGAGACGATTGGTGATTACCGGTGATGGTCTAATGTGTAACACTGGATATGATGTCACATTGAGGTGCGATTACCCGATCAGGGTAAATGAGCCTTGAATATAGTTACGGAGTCTAGGCAACGTAGTGGGGTGGTAGACGATGGATAAGTGGGGTAGTTATTGTATTCACCCGACTGGCATATATACAGACATATACCCACACATGGTAGATTTACTACTCCACTCTAGACAGTCTCTTACTATAAGCTCATTCTATATATTTCCTAGACACTATCCAAGGTTTCTTCGTCCGGACACTCCACCTCTGATTTCCACACCAGATAACCAATACACTCTATCATTTGTAGCATAACACATAATACATACAAAGGGTTCATAGACAGAAGCAGAGTATCATTTCAACCAACCAGTACTCTATGATCTTTAACTATTTAACATGACTACAACAACCATCATATCTACCTATACCGATTCAAGTATAGTAATCAGAGACAATATGGATATTATTGATAACACAATACAGAACTTGAATGCCGGTTTGTTGAACGGAGTTATCACTGCCATTTGTGTGGAAATCGCCGACACAACTGAGAGAGTCCCATAAACTAAGAGGACCCCAGTACCAGGCTTAGGAATGCCTGCTTCTTCACATCTTGATGCTTGTCGACTTTGATAAGTGAAAAGAAAAAGAAGTACTAGGAACGTAAATGGCACATTGGATATGAACGAGGGTGGTCCATGTTCTACGGGTCTTCTTCTGGGGGGCTCAAACTTGGTCTTTTTAGATCGTTTCATAGTTGAAAGAGCGAAGGAAATCAAGAGACATCGGCCGCGTAGATGTTCGTCTTTATCTCCTGCATAGCAGCCTTTTGCCAGTGTTAACTATGACCATTCCCTCTTAAACTAATTTTTGCAAATTTCCGGTCAAGGGAGTTAGATAAGCCATTCATCTCTTCATCGGATCTTCCATATAACTCTGACCACCACTTGACATCGCTATAATTGAAAAAGACCACTTCATTACTATCGGTGTATTGAGGATTAATAAATTCATTAGGTCTTGAATTGAAGTAATCCCATACTGATACTGTTGAATTATGTAACTCGTTAATCTCTTTCAATTCCTTTTCAGAATCGCATAAAAATGACCCATATTGACAGGAATAATAATGATAAAAGAGTCTTTTCAAAAGTCGACTGTTGAATTCGAATTGGTTGGGGTGCTGTTTATAAATCTGATAAACACAATCCAAGAATTGGTGGAAAACGGGTGACTTTTCGTTACTTCCCCCATAAGTATGATTCGAAAATGCAGTGGTTGATTCGGTTTCCAGATCTTCGATATCATTATCTGTCCCGTTATTATAATTATTTGCTGCTTCTGCCGCCGCAACGGCAGTACTTTTAATTCTTAAAGCCGCTTTATTAGCGGCCTTGTGAAGAAATGATGCAACACTACGAGCAGACCCATTGGCCGGTCCTTCTTTCTCACCAAAGTCGGAATCTTGAAGTGGTTTAGGTAATATGGCTCCCGTACACCCACCATGATCAGCTCTTGTTTTAAATTTGAAGCCGAAACTTATCCATTCCTTCTCAATCAACACCATAAACCCTTTCAAGGTTCTATAATATGGATCAAGACAAAGCTGCAGAAGAGCTGACACTTGAGATGTCCTATCCCAACCGTCAGAGCAATGTATAAGAACATTGGTATTATTCAAATGGATTGATTTACTGATTCTATCAACAGACTGGAGTATGATAGATATTCTGTGAAGCCATTGTGATTTAGATAATGCTTGCTGAAGTGATACATAAGAAACTTGATCGTTTTCGGCTTTTAACGACACTGGGAACCGATCAAGATCACTTAAAACATCTGTAAGTTTATTAACCGAATCTCTTATGACGTGGATATTATCAATATTACCAAATATCTTGGTAACATTTCTAGCGGGTGCTTGGTTTTCTTCCTTGTCATTGGCCAGTTTGCCCTTATAATAATCGATATTTTCAGTCCCGGCTCCCAAAGCATGTTGTGCCATTGCGTTAGTGATAGGACGAAGATCTATAATTAAGTTTTTCTGTGGTTGGTCAATAAATTCATCATCTTTGGGCATGGACAGTCTTCTTTCGTATTCCTGAGATTTGAAGATTTCTTCGATGAACTTTTCATCTTGGATAGATCGATTTTGAATATTTAGTCCTACCAAAGGCTGTGAGCATCTGACAATGACATTACCGTTGGGACTCAATCCGTGTTTGTATACGACAGCCGGAATCCGTTGTTTAGATCTGAATTTAGATGCATGTTTAATCACATTATCAGAGATAGACGCAGGAACAACAATAGCATTAGGATAAGAGCCACATAACTTATACTGTTCATTCAAGCTGGTGATCCTCCAAAAATCCCCGGTACTTTCATGGATTCCCAATCTCTGATACTCTTTAACCGGATCATAAAGATCCCATCCGTGGACCTCCAAATTAGCTTCCATCATGTTCGGTTTATAATTATACGCGTAGAAAGCCTTTATATCTTTCTGGACTTTGGGAGTTGATATCAACCCACTCAAGCTGTAAAACAATTCTGTACATATGATATCATTAACAAAATCAAACGAGTAAAAAGTGAAATCTTTACACTGAATTCGGATATTGGAGGCGGAATAATGATCAATATCGGTGCTCTTATAACTCTCAGCTAATTGGCTGTCTTTAAATTCCTTTCCGCCGGTAACAAGATAATTGGCTTTGCTGTTGACAAGGGCCGATCCCCGTGATTTTTGAATTTTTTCAATCACCGGATAACATATCCAGATCTCTTTTGGTTGGGTGGAATTGGGGACACTGAAACTGAAAACAAGATGGTGTGTGGAGAGGATAAGTTTCCCGGTAATGCAGTAGCCACGACGGGACAATATCACCTTTTCAACACTTGATACTTGAAATCGGTCCATTTCATGGGGTGTGGTGGTATTGATGATGATGTTGGTGGAGATAAGGTTTGGAGGTTTCGCGTGGTTGCAAAAACGAGAAAAGGTGATATAATGTATATAGTATATAGTATGTAGTATATAGTACACAGTACACAGTGCCCGAGATAATTGACATCTGTAAGTAAGACACATACCACTTCACAGATTGTATAAATCCTCCAAACGGGCTAATTCCTTGAAGTTGTCTGGCAGGAACGAGCCCACAAGGCCACATAACTCTGGGGAAATTCATACGAATCAGAACATTTTTGAAAATAAAGTCCTTTGTCCGCTTGTCAGGCTCAGCAATGAATATTTGACAATTTGTAGAAGAATCATGCTTATCGGTTTTGGGCCGTTTCAACAATATATTTCAAAATCACTGTGCTGCTCATTCAATAGCAATTCCGAAACATCAGTGATGTACTCGGAGTATCGTATAATACGAATATTCCCATTAACCTGTTAGATGATCCCCACAAACAATATTATATATTATTGGTACGAGAAGTCACCATTTTCTAGACATGACATCCCGTTAAGGGCAGAGTTTATAACACCACTAATAGCCGTGCTGCAAAGAAATATAACTTAGATCTGTCAATTCTAATAAACGTACGTAGCATATTTTCAAAATCAAATGGGTATGGAAAATAATAGGATGTTTCATAAACAACATGTTAATAGAACAATTACCTTCACCCTTTGAGTGATTTCATTCAATGTGTTCACAACCTATGGCAAAACCATATCATCGGCAATGAATGTCCCTAACAGCTCCCACTTTTATAATAAGGAAAATGGTTTTTCGGTTCAAAAACAGATTACTTAGGACATAATCAAAAGAAACCAGGTTCTGGAAGAATTGCTAAAGAATAAAATAAAGGAGAACTCTGGGAAAGGGGAATAAGGCAATTTTGCAGCCATTCACAGCATGCAGGATCGATTATCCTACATATTTAAATACTACTATTTAAATATATTCCAAAAGTTTATGTTTGACAACTTCTTTACCCAGTTAGAGATCATCAAATCTACGGATACCATGCTCATGTTGTTGCATGTTTTGTAATTGCTTATTGGTCAATTGTTTGGCCTTTGGTTTCTTCTTTGGATTTTCGTTATCCGATTCTGGTTCTTCTTCCAGCTCTTTTTGAGACTCGAAGTTGATAACCCGTTTCTTTGGCTGGGCTGGAATGAGATTTCTCTTTTTACGTACGATGGTAGGCTTGTCGTTCTGGGAATTGTCACTGTCACTATCGACATCAGATGCCTCGCTGATATTATCGTTATTTTCAGCATCACTAGCGTCACCAGCGTCACCAGCATCACCAGCATCACTATCACTTATGTTACTCTCACTATTACTGGCACTATCATCATCATCATCACTATCGTCACTATCACCACTATTGTCACTATCACTGTCACTGTCACTGTCATCATCATTACCATTGACATCTTCATTAACATCCTCAGACCAAATCTTTAATGAATCCATTCCCGAACTAATAAGTCTATAATTATAATCGATATCCAAATTCCCTACTTCATCGACTGCTCCATACTTCCCACTAGCGGCAGAATGAACTCTTGACTCAACAACCCTTCCTAATTTATAATTAATTCTATGCAAAAGCCCATCCGAATCTCCACACCAGACGGAATTAGTCATATCATCAGTATCACAATTCATAGATGGAACCATCGTATCCAAAGAAACTCCTTTATTTACTTTTACTCTTGACAATTGATCTCTCCAGTGATTCTTGGAGTTTTTCCAAATGGTAACAATACCTTCCCCATGAGATACCAAGACAGTATCATTTTTATTATCATTGACATGATCCGAAGCATAACACATTGATAGCAATTCATCTTCTTGGTCATCACTCTGCGTCACAATACCCTTACGTATATCTATATGTGAAAGAGTGGTCGATCCCAAAGTCAAATAATGATAGGGACTCACTGATGGCATCGGAAGGATGTGGTTTATACAATCATCGTGGGCATTCGTTACTTTGAACTTGAGATTGGTCTTTAAATTGGCACTATCATAGACCAATACGTGCCCATTCTCAGTCCCTGCTAATATCAAAGGATGTGTGGCAGAATGACATAATCTAGTTACAGAATCTTTATCGTTAGAGAAGTCTTTTGAAATGTCAACTTTCCCCACAACTTTTCCCGTTTCAGTATTTGCTTTTTTGATTATATGATCCGTTCCAGTAGTGAATATGTTCTCTCCAACTGATGCAGGGAGTGGATCAAAAAGAATTGATCTACAAGACCCTTTGTGTCTCTTGGTTTTCCATAAAGTATTGACATATGGATTGTCGAATTCAGATATATTATCGATGACATTCCACCATTTATGCTTCAGTTGTGATACCGACTTGATCACCTCGGAGATCTTCCCTTGCTTAAACGCCTTTTGTTGGTTTTGAATTAATTTTTCTCGTTCAACCGTTTGGTATTCTTCTAACTTTTCTGCCTCGTAAGAGATACAGAAGACATGCCCAGTAGCCAATCCCTGAGCTATGATGGGACGGGTGGGATGAGCGGCAACAGCAAAGAGAGGGTCAGGATAATTTATTTCGAGAATTGGAGACACTTTGGATTCAAGTACTCTGGCAGCATTGGAGGAGTTGGTTTTCTTCTTACCCATATTTATTGAGTGGTGAGGTTTGGATTTAGAGATGAGATGAGTGAGATGAGATGAGATGCGATCAAGTGAGGCAAGTGAGACATATGATCTCTCTAGTAAATATAAATTCTACTATTTCACACAATCTAAACATAAAAAACAATTCCCAGTGATTTGAGACACTGGTTAAAAAATGTCGGGACAAACATCCAACTTTTGTTCCAGTCTTCTGCTCCAATATTCTCCCTTGAATTCCCAAAAGGCATCTCCGGTAACAGGATGCTTTCTTTTGACGAACCACAAAGGTTTATAAGCTTCTTTAGAAGATTCTCTTTGCTTTCTAGCAGCCCTTTGCTTTTCTTCCACTCTGTGTTTTTCATCACCTGCCTTATCATATTCGCCATCTTCCATGGCTCTTTGATCTGGTCTTAATCTAGTATCTGTTGGTGCAACAAATTTTCTTAAGTTATCGTCAATACCATTTAATGTAAGTGCAAAAGATGTAAGATTAAATGGGACTGAAGGCCTAGGAGCTGCCTGCCATATAAGGAAGGCTCCACCAGAGAACGGGTCTTTAGCGACTGGACCACTCGACGTTTCGGATTTGCTAACTAAAGAAGCTCTCCTTTGTTCATCATTTGGCTTTTGGGCTGACAATTTCTTACCAAAAATCTTGGAATTCCAGTGTCCTCCAATAGCCCAAGTTGGATCACCATCTTTATTGACAACGGTACCACTTAATTGGTAAGCTGACGAAGCTCTCCAACCTCTTTGTTTTAAATCAACGATAATCTGGTCCCCAGTGGTGTGGTTAGTAACCTCCATTTGTCCAAAATTATCAACAGTTGGATTACCAACCATAATTCCAACGACTGAAGTATTGACCTTCTTCCAACTGTATAACTCTTCGTCGACTTTGTCTCCATTTTTGTCAATCACCCCATTATCTGGCCTAATAACACAAAACATTTTACCCAAGTGTTTGAAATCAAAGGATCTACCCCTAAATTTGGAATCGACAGCATTTTCACCATAGTAATCCCATTTAGGTGCTTCAGCTCTACAAGCACTGATTGGTGGATGATGACTAACTTGTTCGGAAACTAATCTATAATTCTTATCTGGACGACAATACTCAAAAGTTTCTCCCAATAATGGATTGAATGGTTTGGCGATTCTATTGATAGTCGAAGCGTATTCTGATGTAGCAAATGCTGCTACATATGCCGTACGTAAACAAGAATCATCAAATTTAGCTGCTTGGTCTAATAAATCAGAATATTCGATATCTTCAGCTAATCTTTGTAACAAAGATGTACATTCATTGAAGGAAACAGGCAATGTCATTCTAGTCATATCTTTACCAATCAAATTCTTGAGAATACCCCAAAGTCCAACTTTTGGTCTATCATCTTCTGCCAATTTCAATCTAGTCCTTGGAGGGTTTTCGTAACCCAAGAAAGATCCTTCAGATTTAATGAGCTCAGCCCTCTTTTCTTGTAATTCGTTATAATGTGTCAGTGGTTCAGATACTTCTTGAGTACCTTCCTCCTTGACCGGTTCTTTAGTGGCTAATGTGCTTGCTTCAGATTCATGTTCATGGGCTGCTGCACCGGCAGCGCCAGCAGCACCGGCAGCACCAGCAGCACCAGCAGTTGCTTCCTTCTTATCGTCAAGGTCGGGAACGTTGGACATAGGATCTTCTGGTTCAATTGATGCAGCGGAGGCTTCTCCACCTTGTCCTTCAATATCTTCTTCGAAAGTGGAATCAGCCAATTCATCAGCATCAAAGAATTCTTCTTCTGAATCATTCAAAATTTCTTCAATAAAATTTTCTGGAACACCAGTGTTCAAACTTTGATTGACTAATTCAACTTGTGGAGTAGATTCAGTCGAAGGATCTGAAGCCAAGGTACCCGCTCCGGCACTAGCAGCAGCACCAGCAGCACCAGCAGCACCAGCAACACCTGGAGTACTCGGGGTAGAATGACCAGAAGTTTTGGAAGTAAGGTACTTTCTTAATTGCTTCTTCTTACCGTCATACTCTGCTAATTTCTGTTCTCTATTAGCGATTTCACGTTCTAATTGACGGATAGAATTTTCCCATAATTTATTAACTTCAAGCTGTCTTTCCAAGATCTTACTCCCATTCAAATCTTTGTCAGCTAATAGGGAATTATATTTATTAAGCATTTCTTGGATAACAGTTAAAGTATTGGCACCAACTTTGAAGATTTCCAAGTCTAAATTTTCAGGGGATTGCACAACATTATCGAATAAATCCAAAAGACTTTTAATACCAACATCAAGAGATCCTTTAACGGTGGAAATTTCATTGTTCAACTCTAAATGTTTTGTATCTTTGCCCAAAGATTCCGATTCACTATCGTAATCGTCATCTTCATATTCGTCTAAATCATAATCAAAGTTCTCATTATCAGTTTCATTGAAGCTGGTTTGATCAGTACTTGCAGATGATGGAGTGAGATGAGTAGTCTCCTTAATCTTTTCGAGGTTTGGATTGTCAAGACTTTTCTTAACCGTGTTAGATCTGGAAGGTGGCGCCGATACGTCTTCATCTTGAGAGTTCAATGAAACGTGACTACCAGTTCTTTTATGCTTTCTTCTAAGGGAAAGCATATGATGTTTCCGTTCAGATTGTTCACCATCTGTACTTGTTCTACCGATAACGGGGCTGGTAGGTTTAGAATCTTCCCCATCGGTTGGGCCAGCCGTTCCGCTGACTTGCCTGGTCTTCTTTTTGATATTATCTTTAGAAAATGTGATGGCATTTTGTAAATTCCAAACCCATCTATTAGTTTCAATAGGATGATTTGCCTTCAAGTGCCATCTAATACCATTTTTACCGATAATTTCGAATTTCAACTTTTCCGAAGAATCTAAATGTAACGCAGCAAATCCCAAGTTCAAAGAGCCTCTACAAGCATTATTGGTATCATCCTGATTAGTGTAATAAGATAATATTCCCTTATCATCCAAAACGAAATATCTTAATTTGTAACCAGAAGCAAAGTTGGTCCATTTCTTTAAATAACCTTTATAAGTTGGGGCATTCCCCGCCTTGGAGTTAGTGGGATTGACCACAGGATCCATAATAGTTTGATCTTTAGAAGCTACCTTTAATAACTTTCTGATAGGGTCACTTTTAGAATGGACTATATCAATAGGTAATTTACCCCGTTTATCTCTTTTGAACGGATCCCCACCATGCTTTAAAATCCAATCACACATTTGTAAATCACCTTTATTGATGAATTCATGTAATACGGTATTACCAGTAGCAGGGTCAGCGCCATTAATATCTAATAACTCGGCAGCTCTTGGATTACCAACCAACAACCTTTCCAAGTTAGCAAAGTCCCTATTAGTGAAATAACCCCTCAATTGAGAAGCCAGTTTTTCAACAAATTTGGCCCGTTCAAATTGCATCAACTGAACCACCTCTAAATCTTTACACATTTCCACCGGTTGCTTTTTATCTAAATTGTGAACGGTATCATTGATATCGGGTAATGATAGTAAATACTTGATCACTTCAACCCTCGAAGAAGTAGCAGCCAAATGCAATGGCGTGTTCCCGTCCTGATCCTGGGAGTTGATATCAATGTCAAATTTATCACTGTTCCCAACCAAATACTGAATGGTAGATAACGGAGCCACTTGGACAGCGTAATGAGGAATGGTTTCTCTAATCTGAATTATATCGGTTGTTTGTATTGTCAGCTTGGTAGACCTCAAACTTTCAATGACAGAGTCCACCTTGGCAGTATCGCCACCCCTTAAAGCGTCTAATAATTTGAGTCTTAGCAATGATGCATTTAACTGGGAACTCATGGTGCTGGGGTAAGAATTGTCAACAGTTCTTATTATATTGCTAGTGCTAATATAGGATCGTGTCGTGCAGTTATGCTATGTTCTCTTACTCTATTGCAATTGGTCAATTGTATAGAAATATCGTTATTGCTGTAATAATTCGATAACTGGGGTAGTCAAAAGTGGAAAAGACTGTGACTGAGGCTAATGAGCGTGCCTATGTACAGGAGGTAGCAAGAAGTTGACAACCTGACAAAACTCTAAACGCTGAAACTGGGTCTGGGTAATATGCAGGTCACGAACCTCAAGTGATTTTAGGGGGTATGAAACCGGCCAATTTTGGGTCAATGTGTCCAAGGAGGGCTGAAATTTGGGCAATGCATTTTGGGTAATGCATTTTGTGGATGTCACTAATTTCGGTATTTACTTGAGATAATTTCTAGCTATTGTGTTGGCCAAGGTTTATGTGTTAGCAAAGATGAATAGTTCTCATTACCTGCAGGAGAAATATTCAGCACATCTCATCTTAAACATGGTAAAACGAAGTGCCGACTCATCAAATCAGCCCAATAAAAAATCAAAAATTGACCCACAAATAAGCCAAACCCTTTACGTGAAGAACCTCAATGATAAGATCAATTCCAGCGTTTTGAAAGCAAATCTATACCTTTTATGTAGCGGATACGGTGATGTTATAGATATAGTGATGAAAACGAAAAGTCGGAAAATGAAAGGTCAAGCCCATATAATATTCAGTGACATAATCGAGGCTCAAAAGGCCCTTGAAGGCCTTGTGGGTCTCGAGTTTTTCAGTAAAAAAATGGTGGTCGAATACTCCAAGAGAAAGAGTGTATTAATAAAGAGAATTGAACTGAGTGATGAGCCGACGACTAATGTATAATGTATAATAATGTATATATGTATTGAAATTCTTGGAATTGTAGAGGGACGCCATAGGCTTGACGCCATAGGCTTGACGCTATAGGCTTGACGCTATAGGCTTTACGACGATGATTTCCAGCATCTCTGGTTCTCTATTCTTTAATTACTCACGAGATATGGCTACTGCCCCCTCCAATGCATTCAATACACAATCAGGAACACCCACACCTCGGGCAAAACACATTCCCCCGAAAGATAATCTACCCCCAAATTCGTCTAACAATTTACGGGCCTCTTCTTTTGTCTCTCCGTATCCCACGTTATATTGTGGTATACAATTAGCATGAAGATTATATGAAATAAGTATATCTTTATCTCCCAAGCTGACTTTGTTATCGGTGCAACTGGCTTCATCACGAAGAATCACATTTACGTCGTCGAACTTAGTATTGAACACTTTGGAAAGTACACTCTTCACTGCTCTTATCGATATACCAGACGAGGGAACACCGTCATTATACATGTGTCCTCCCATCATAAGGGTAAGGTTTAAGTTTGGGTCCTTCACTGTACTTTCATCTTTACCTAAAGGTATCACGTAGTTCTTGATGTCACTATCATATATAATTCCAAGTAGGAATTCCTTGTTTTTCGACCATTTTGGTACAAGAAATCCAAATCCTTGGGTGTCCTTTTTGATTAAATTAGGATTGGTGGTATATATGTTAGCCATGAATAAGTTCACATATTCAATCGAGTTGAGTGTATCCTGAAATTTTTTGTTATCAATGAGGTTAGCCAATGAATGGACATTGATAGTGGATCTAATATGGTGGAATTGATGTTCGTCTTCTGCCTTAATCGTACCAGAGACAGGGTCAATGCTATCTAGTTTAGAATTATAGAGAATATTAACTTTAGGATTCTCTTCAAGTATATTTTGCAACATCTTAGGGTATATTGCAAGGGTATCTTTCATACCCACAATAGGGAACCCCTCTAAAGAGTTTTTCAATTCAGTCAAATTGGAACCTGGAGAAATTGTCTCTTCGTAAGTCTTCATCTCCTGTGGTAATTCAACGGCTTCCTTCTGTTTGAAACTAGACTTTATCATTGACCTCATAAGTGAGCCATCTTGTTCCATGATTTTCATTCTCGGGAAGATAGAATTCACACTTAACTTCGACACATCCCCGGCATAAATCCCATTCATTATAGCACTTAACATCTTATCAGTTAATGAAGAAGTACCAAATCTTCTCCGAAAAAAGTGTTCGATACTTTCATCTTTTAAATCAGTCTTTTTGGTGAATAGCTCTTTCCACATCCCAAGACTGAACGGATTCAATTCCGACCCCAAAAACTTGGCAAATGTATTCATTGTATGAGGCACCGGTACAAGGTTATAATGGGAATCCAATAAATATTTCTTATTTGCAACCGAATTAGATTTCATCACCATGACCTGATCTTTCATCCCATTCTTGGTTAACATATCTAAGATAAGTAGTGTTCCTTCACTAACACCCCGAAGAGTCCTAGGGCCCTTTTCTAATTTAATTGGAGTTCCGTTATTGTCTAGTTCAGTGGTGTGAATATATCCACCAGCAGATGCTTGTGATTCGAATATAGTGATATTAATATCCGGTCTGAGTTTATTGAGGAAATATGCAAATGAAAGCCCCGATACTCCGGCACCTATAATCCCCACTCTTCCATTGGCAGGGATTTTTGGAATCTTTGCTGATGATAGTGACATCTGGGTAGCTGAAAAATTACGATTGCGTATGCAGGAATAATGGACTGGTGATGTGGATAGCGAGTGTCAATAATGTTATATGTAAGCGTAGAAGTTTATTAAAGATATACACTATGTTACTATTATACACTAATAAGCATGATAAATATCTTGGCCATTATTCTCAGTAATTACCGATAAATTATCATTCGACAATTTGGACTGTAAAGTCATCTGCTTCGCTAATGGGATATTTGATTCGGTACTTGTATTTCTTAAAAGAGGTAATCTTTGATCAAAAGGTGAATCATGTGTCATAATACTGAGGTTAGTTTCACTGTCATCTGGTAACGATGTCAAATTTGGAACAACCGTTTGGGTCTTGTTACTTTCATCATCGCTTAATTCAGCATCACTCAAAGCGGTTGTATCATCCACATCAGCATCAGCCTCTTCTCCCTCTTCCTCATTTTCTTTGGGCAACTCGGACTTTGCTGGAGTAAGAGATACTTGATTGAGGGAAGAAGCTATATCGAATACTTGAGCTTTACCAGGTTCGACATCTTTAGTATTTTGTGATGAATCATCTGTTACTCCGGTACTCGAACTATCAGGGACCCCAGAGAAATTGGACGTTTCGATTGAATCCACCTGATACGAAGAAGAAGAGTTAGTACCTATAGAATCTGAACTTGATTCTTGTGGTTCATTTGGCGATGAAGAATCTAAAGAATCAACCGATCCTGATGTTGGAATATGGGGTGTGACTAACTCGGACCCATCAAAAGCAACCGGATCAGGAGTTTGAGAAGTACTCGATGGAGTCCTACTCATATTTGAGCTGGTGGTTAAGCTTGAAGAAGGATTCATGGATTGTGGAGCAAAAGATTGGGATAAAGACGATTTAATTCTCGATGACATTAAATTGGTTGAAGATTCAGAAGGACTCTGTTGATTAACTATGGCATCAAGGTTCATCGGATTGAATCCATCCTTTTCAAAATCGTCATAGGCTGGAGGATCTGGACTCAATGATGGCAGTGCCAGGTCAATGGATATTGAAGGAATTCTACTCAAAGGATCTTCGGATACTGAAAATGATCGAGTAACAGGAGCTGAAATTGGCGATGTAGCTTCCTCAAAGGATGGTAGCCCATCTTGCGGTTCTTCAGTTGACCAAGGTTTGATGGAAAACCCTTTCCCGTGAACTTCCCCGTTGCTACATTCATTTACTCCAACTTTACTCTTATCATAATTAGGCATTCTGAACGATATTCCTCCCAGATTTTTTGAAGTTTCGGGGGCTATAGGAACTGAAGAAGGGATTTCCATATCGATTTCGTTATACCTTGGAAGTTGAATTGATTCATCATTGCACTTGGAGCTCAACAAAACTAAAGGAGTATCAATCACAACTTCGTAATGATGCATCTTGTAATTATCCTTGGGATCAGGCTTAGAAATTCTGAAACAAACTTGTAACCGGTGATGAATCTTAATATGACGGAAATTTGAATCGGGATATAAAGCTCTACCGACAGTTGTAAATCCATGATGAATATTTTCTTTGAAATGATTGTGACTGACCTCGTGCATCAAAGCACTAGAGTCTGGAGTGAGGAAATCGGTTTGCTCATCTTTGTCGAATACTTCACCTGTTGAATGTATCAAATTGGTGGCCAAACTACCAATAATTGGGGAAGAGGGAGGGTATATTGGACCGGCTGAGCCATCTCCCGATACAATAGAAGCTTTTCTAGAATTTGCAGGGGATGAATAACTCGATAACTTCCGCAACTTATCTTCATCATTTGAAATTTGAATGATTTTATCATTTCTTGTGGTCAAAAACGGTAAAGCAATATTGATATCCAAGGGAGACGCAATCATATAGTTCAGAGATGGCGCTTCTGAAGCCGGTTCCGTGTTTCTTCTTCTTGAAAAACTTTTTGGTGATAAGGCCCCAGCATGGGAATGAGCCCTTGATCTTGTTTCATTCAATCTGAAATGTTCGATACTATCACTATCGAGTTCATCACCATTTGGGGATCCGTCAGGTTCATAACAACTGAAAAGAAGATTATTGTTAGGACACTTAATAACCTCTTCTTTATATGGTTCTGTGTATCCAGTATTTGGTTTGTTTTTGGTCTTCAATTCACAAACTGGTATAATTCTTTCTCTCATTCTATTATCACCTACAATTGGTCTTAGACAATAGGGATCATCACCATCATAATCATATTCTTTGGCCAAATCTTTCGAAGTGTAAGTGATGCGTTCAAGGACATTGAATTTGATTCGTTTAATTACCACATCTTTAACTAACGGAACTATCTTTACATTGATAGGATGTTCACTACCCAAAGATACATACTTTCTGGGAAAAGTAATTATATAATGCAATGAATCATTCCATACCCTATTCACATAGATTGGTTTATCCGCCACCGAATTAGCTAGCGATGGGGGCGTTCTAACCATTGGTAAATTAAACCCTGCCAGGTACTTCAACTTTCTATTCAATTTTTCCGAGTTCTTCTGAATCGAAACTGCCAACATATGGCACATGGATCCGTTTATGGATGTGATGGTAGGAGGGATGGTTTCCGGTAAAAGAATTGGTAACAAAAACACGTAAATACCTGATTTATAGGTCTTGGGACCTTCCTCCTTTCTAGTATCTTTAACATCGTCATTCAAACTATTAGCAGAGATTTCATGTTCCATGGCATTCATTTCAGAGCCATTGGTATGGGAGGATTCCACATCTTTCATACCTTTCAAACTATAATATCTAGTTCTTTTAGCTAATTCTTCCGGATCAACTCTGGTAGATTTGAAATCACCGGAATTCAAGTTATTGATATAATAATCTGGATTGCTAAAGCTTTTTTCCCAACTCATTTTTCCGATTTTAAACCTTTCACGATTAAAAGTTTTATTATACGGATCCCCACTTGGCCAAAGAATCGATGCAATACTGGAAAATTCGAAATCCAAGGAGTTAATCACCGTCTCCCTATTTAATTCCACAATCACAGCGAATGTGTGGGGTATAGGAGTATCGCTGTCGATTTTGGTAGTTAAATAATTTGGACTGTGGTTCTTCCCCAATTTCTCTTGCATATCTGACGGGATATTTTCGAGATTGGTATCAACATCAATCTCGTCATTCTCTATCGTTACAGACCCCCTACCAGGTACGTCATTATACTCGACATCATCGTCAAAATCATTGAAATTTTCCGAAATCCCCCCGTTTTCCACATCATCATAGGTGAAACTGGCCGAAGTAGCAGGCGCAAGATAAATGCAATTATTGGAATTAGCCACGTAAACATTTATATTCTTCGATAACCCAGAACTATTTGACCGAGTGGTTTTCACGGGGATAGGTTCTTGTAGTCCCAAATCATTTAGTATATTAGCCAATTTTTTCAGGGTTACCTGCTTAGTTTCCTTTTTAATGAGCTCTTTTGTGTGTTTTTTGGATACCGATTTGGACCGTTTTCGAATATCGTTGGTCCCGGTCGGGGTCAAGTTATTTGTCGAGCTTGAGGTACTGGAAACATTGGAAAACGACCTTACCCTATTTTTCCTAGTCCGGTTTGAATCAACCGGCGTGAGAGAAGTGGTACTGAGTAGACCATCAGCGGCAGTTTCACTTGATCGCCTGACTCGGCTTATGAATTTTTCTATTTTACTCATCTCGTAGATACTTGGAAATGAGTATAGGAGAAAAGTTGTAAAATAACCAAGGTTACGTTATATCCGAAAGTACTATCTGACGCACCGAAAAAAGAAATAGGAAATGGGACCCAATAAAGATTTGCATCGATTTGCGAGTTTACGATGTGGGGTGGTCCAAGTAGAGGCATTTATATAGTATAGAGGTGTAGAGACGGAATAGACTATGTATATAGAGTATGGCACTTAGTTGTATAGTTTGGATGGCTAGATAAAGAGTAGCACGTCAACAATACCACCCTACATGGATAAGATATCTATGTGCCTCTGACTCACTCGCCAGTGCAACAAAAAACTATTGTTTCAAAAGCGGATGGTAATAAATTCTTGGACTTTTTTGCAACACAAGAAATTGCTGCAAGAATGACCAGAGGGGAAATGGCAATGGTCTGATTACATACTTTTTCAGACTACTGTCAACTACACGGGACTATATAGATATTGGGTTATATAACGTCGTGATGATGGTCCGAGGCATGATATCACTGAAGTATGAGCCCAATGTCTGCTGAAACTCTGAGGTAAACTTGATTGCTGTTGTCAATTATTGTTTCTGATAAGCAAACGATGGGACCTATTTGCAGGACCTTGGGCATTGATGCAGGAATAAGGTGCGAGATTCAAAACTACCGATTCGACCCCTGGCCAGTCTAGTGATTGTAATTGGCACGGGCACGTCTTTTGTTGATGTTTTTATCAAGGCAAATTGCAACTTGTTACGTGATGTGGGACACAGTAACTGTTTTCTTGTTGCTACATATCTATCTGCTGTCTACGCTCTATGTGTATGCATGAATTGCCTTTTGTCTATATAGATTCGTATGCACTGTAACTAATGCACTCTATTATATTTCTATTTATGGAAAGGTACTGTATATAATATTAGCTAATACCTTAAGTCTGTGTATCAAGAAGGTATGTTTACAAAAACAATATATATTGCACCGCTAAAAACAGAGATGAAAAACAAGTGAAAAAGAAAAGTGTGTGGGTCGAAATAAGAAATACCGGATAAAACAATGGAGAATAACACAACCTGGATCAATGGGCCAGGACGAATAACGATATTGGACAATACTAGTCTATACAAAGAACAGAATTATACCGAAAAATAGAGTCAATGATGACTTGAGTCCATTAGCAGCACCCTCATATACTGAAGGGGCTTCGAATGTACTGACTTGGTGATCCGGTCTGTCGGAAGTGGAGTATCTGATGTTTCCAGTTGATTCGCTGCAGTCTGTTGAGACTGTAATAGTAGTTAGCTCTGGAATACCATTAGAATTCACAGTAATGGAAGCAATAGTCTTACACGTAGTACATATCTCAGTCATCGTAGATGTAATTTTTGCTGTGCTACTATCACCGTAACTCTTTATTGAACAGGTCAGACATACAGTTTGAGTAGTTCTTGAAGCTTCTTTGTTTGGTGGATCACTGGGATCGTCAGTAGATTTGCTTGCAGAATTAATATCAGTGGTCGATAATAGGGTGGTTGAGCCCTTGGACGAAGTAAGTGTGGTGCATGGCTCAGTTGAGGTCAACACATCTGTTGATGTACTGGATTTTGGGGGACTATCAGTGGTTGCTGACATGGAAGTAGTTGTTGAATTGTCAATACTGAATGACGAAGTAATCGTAGATGATATAGATGACAGGGATGACCTAGATAACGGCTCAGCAGAAGAAGTGGCCATTTTTGTCGATGAAAAATCCGGCTCGGTATTTGATGAAGCAGCACTAGAAGAAAGTCCAACGGTAGATGACAGTTTATCAGAAGTAATCGATGATGATGAAGCACTAAATGAGGCATCAGAACTGGAAGAAGTATCATCGGTTGTTGAAACTTGACTTGATGAAGGCTCAGCACTAGACGATTGAAGATCTGTAGATGAAGATATTTCTGAAGACCAAGGTTGGGATGTCGAGGAAGCCTGGCTCGAGGATGCTTGGGTCGAAGAAGATACCTCACTTGAAGAAACCCTTTCACTTGAGGAAGAAACTTGACTTGACGAAACTCTATCACTCGAGGAAGAAACTTGACTTGATGAAGAAACTTGACTTGATGAAACCCTATCACTCGAGGAAGAAGCTTGACTTGATGAAGAAACTTGACTTGATGAACTCCTTTCACTAGAGGAAGAAACTTGACTTGATGAAGAAAAGTCCGGAGGTGGTGGGGGATCCTTACAAACCAAACATACCCCCGGCCTCCTTGTATTAACTGGAGCACTCGTATACTTAATGGCATTTGGAAAGTCAACTTTTGATCTTTCACCGCCAAAGTCGGTATCAACAATCTTGAATAAACTCTCCTCGTATCCTTCACCTATAATTATCAGAACTGTCTTTCCTTTAGAAACAAGTTTCAATGTATCTCCGGAGTAGGAAAACCTGTCAATTTTAGTTGAAAGTCCTACCTTATTACCACCTCCAAATCCAACCACCTTGTATGAAGCAGTCTGAGTGCTAAAATGAATGGACGAAGTGTCTGTCTTCAAAATGAAGATTTGATCTGGGTCAGTGTACATGTTGCTCAACCAGACGTTGGAATTTAACCCAATGTCAAAACATCCTTTGTCTGTGATTGTAGACGTTTGATAGAATTGATCGTTAACTAAGCACACTGTTCCAGAATTATGAAATTCACCAGATGATTCAGGGGTTTCTGGCCCACCAATTGCAAAGCCTTCGTTACGTCTATAACTTCGGTAAAAATGAATCAAATGTCTATTCTCAATCGACAGCCCCATATACTCTTCGCTAGGACGGCCTTGATCACCCTCAGTTACGTACCAAACATTACCAGTATTTAAGAATGATTCAGAATGAATTCTGTAATCACAGTTGGTGGGCGAGTCAGTATAAAATACAATATTCCCCGGGTTCTCGAATCTAGTTTTACTTTCTATGCTCATAATTGTATCTTGTGGAGAATCAAGATTAGATACAAAAAGACTACCAAAGTTATGAATTTTTGAATTAAAGTTCGTGACTGGGTTATTGATTATCGAAAGAGATACTCCTGAGTCGATAACTAATGGTGTATTACTGAAATCAGTAGGCTTCCTGATCACCGTATCTTCCGATATTTCAAGACCGAAAGCTTTAAAAGCTAGTGTTGAAAGGATTACACTTTGGAGCATTCCTCTGATCATTTTGTTTCTTGTTGTGATTAATTGACATGGAATTATATCGATATTTATAGTTCGTGTAAATGAACTTCTTATTCCCTTCTCCCATACGAGTGAGTTCTGATGTACCAACATATCATTCAATCATTATATTTAGAGATTTGGTGTTATTATTAGACAAAGCTTCAAATAATCGAACCATTGTCGTTATATGTTAGATGGAAAACGGCCCAAAATAGAAGAAATTCCAAATTATAGGTTGTTAAACCCAAATTCAGATTCTAGGTTCACCCAACGTTAATTATTTTCGGACTGGAACACAAAATAGGAAACTGTCAAACGGTCAAACTTTATTTTTTGGACATATGCAGGATTTTTAAAGATCTACTGTAAACCTTATTTTAGTCTGTACGGCTAAAAAACTTACGTTTTACGGATAATGAGACGATAAATTTACCAGAATATCTGGGACATTGCCATCTGAAACCATTGTTCTCTCACCTGACGTTTCGTCATATTCGTCAGATTCCCTTCCCATAATTCTCTCTATAATTTATACGAGATATGATATAAAGGCTCCCGGGGTCTTTTTCGGAAGGGTGTGATCAGGATTATGCAGCTACGGCACATATTCTTGTACTCTCTGGGTTCTCGACTATACGACGCTAGAATTCTAAAAAAAACTGGGTTCAAGGAGAATTTCCCAGAATTTTACAATACCTGATCCGATTTTAAGTAGAATACCCTCAGATATCATAGTATAGTGTTTCATTAAGTATGTAAACTATATAGATGATAGACTTTCTAGCACACCAGAAAACTACCCACCCCACCCCACCATTTATCGTATAAAGTTTCACATACGTTACTTCCCAGCAATTTAACCACTTTGATTCTTCCATCTGAGGTAGTAGCAAAGACAATAATCTTACGACTATTACGACTCACAAAGATCTTATTATATTCCACCACACCAAATTTACAATCAAATCGAGATACTTGGGTGAACGTCTTCATATTAATGACCCCCACTTGAGACATCAAATCAGTAAATATGATATGATTACCCACTGCCTTCAAATTTATAATAGCAGCAGAAGTGTTCTTGATTATCTTTATTGGCTCAGGATTACCTGATTTATATATCAATATAAAGCCAAACTGAGTGCCACAAATCACCAAATCTTTCCAGAATTCTATAGATACTAACCAATAAGTTTCAAAAAACACATTTGTCTTCCAAATGGGTATCAATTTTTCTACTGGTGTATGGGTATGTCTCTTTAATAGATATCTCAATTGATTAAGAGAATTAATACTAGTATTATTGTTATCAGATATACTAAGCACTTTCCCTTCATCCAATTCCTCAAATAAATACTGTTTATCCAAATGTATGCTGTATAAACGAAGTCCATCACTTTTGGTACCTACTGCCACTTTGAGTGACCCCGGGCATTGTTCAAATACTTTAATACAAGTGACGGGAGCCTTTAGTTTATACTCTTTGAAGCTATCGTCGCCATCGTCATTGATCAAATCCCGGATTATAAACACGCCCTCAATTGAACAGGAATATAGATAACGACGTTTAAGAATTCCAATGCTGGTGATCTTATCCACCTGATCCATGATGCCATTTCTCCATTCTTTCACGATCCGATAATCGGTTTTACATGTGTAATTCTTGTATAACTGGATGGAGCCACTGGCCCGAAGAATTACTAGATGTCGCTTATTCTGGAGCACTATTGGCTTGAAATCGACAATTAGCGAATTGCCATTACAAATAACGGAGTCTGTGTGGGGTGATTGGGACTCAAGGTCTACGACTAGAATGTTAGTGTGATGATGGGGACTTGGGACTCCTTGGTAAAGTGGCCTGAGCACTATGGTTCAGGGATCTGGGTATCATAGAACGGTACATACATTGAAGACAGTTGTTGTTGGCGACAAGTAGTGTGTTCATTGATGCGAAATGTGGAGTAAGGGTTCTGGTAACTAAATGCGGTGATGAATGCGGTGATGTGGGGATGCGGTTGGGAGATAGGCTTTGGGGATAGTCCTATATCATGTTTTACTATAACATGTTAGACCATAGAGTATTATACTATGACATCTACGTTGAGATATACAATGCTGTACACATCCACGATAATGAAAATATATCGCCGTTCTGTCAGATGAGCTTCTCTCAGTATCTCCCTTTCTGGGGAAAAGTCCTGCACAACAATTCTCAATCATAATTTACAGCATCGAAGAGTAAAGCATCGGAAGCACGAAAATATTCAAGAGCCTTATGCCTCAAGATGTTAAATTTTTTGGGGTATTTCCCTTTGACAATCTTCAAAACTTCAGCAATATCCTGCTTGACAGTTAATTCTATTGATTTTGACTAAAAAACATCAAACGATATTTCTACATTTAGGTGGATATTAAGGAAGAGGGAAGGTTTAATCAGATTTTCGATCTGAAGAAAGCATAAGAAACCTGAAATGTTACACTTGATAACATCGAAATTTAGAAAAATTCTATCTCTGAAAACTTGAAAGTTTTCCTGTCTCCAAAACCGGTAACGCGGCAGGTTTTGGGATCAGCTTTTTTGTGATAACACCACTGCGGCTACTCGCAGATTAAATTAAAATAGTGAAAATCACATCATTAATGATCCATAAAACAATCACAGGGACTTCCATGTCGGCAAGTTTCGCCTTCATTATCGTCATCATAATAGCTGCTATATTAGCCTTGATTGGCGCTTGTGTTGGATATAAGAAGAAGAAGAAACCCGATCACGAACAGACGTTTCCACCTACTACACCCGCCCATGCTACCCATACTACCCATTCCACCCATGCGACTCATGCTGGCACCACCGCCACGGCTAATCCGGCACCGCTGTATCAGATGGCTGCCCTAGCACCAGTATATCATGGTGATCATGTACGGACTGATATTAGATATAGCGCCGATGAAAACGATCCTCCTCCTAAATATCCAGGACCGGCAAGTGATAGTGTGGTGCTGCCGCAAAACCCATCTCCTGCCCATTTACGCTGATGTGCTGTGCTCACACTGATTTCTGGTCGTCTGATATTACTACGATTTGTATGATCCATTGCCCCCTGGCCCATGGACCGATCAAATACGAAAATATCGTAAATGCCATTTTTAATTCCGTACATAACTCCCATTTTTCCCTCGCTGCTTTACCATAATTAATGGTGGTTATTTTATATTGAAGCCCTATGCAGGGGGGGGCTTTCCTGGTCATTGGCAGGATTTTTTTGGCTGATTGTGTGCATTATTCAGTCTTTTTCTCCTTATCGGCAGACAGAAACGACCCAAGAAGATGTATTTCTTCTACGAAACGAAACCTTTTGAAGGGCCGCCGATCTCGCAACTCCAGGCCTTTCTCCAGGCCCTTCTCCAGTCTCTGTCAGCCGTTGCTGCTGATACCACCACCAATGTTAACATAAGAGTCGAGGAAACTTATCGTACAGATTACATCAATAATGTTTCTACACCAACCCATGATGGAGCCACCTTCTGTCTATTTTGAAACCGATAAAAACCAGTCGATGCTGCAAATGTTTCTGTACATGTTACATCAGGAGTCTGGGCCTCAACCTAGACACAACTAGACAATATTCATGTATTTCAGATCCAATAATCTGTAATGTGTTTTCATCTAGAGAGTAGCTGTAAATCTATTTATGTATGTATAGCTTAGTGTGTAGATTATATATGAGATATGATTAACTATGAGATAAAGGCTCCCAAAGAAAAAAAACGAGCCTTTGAAATTTCCCCACATTATGCACCACCACGTTAACGAGAAAACGGCTTTGATCACTGGAGGTACCAGAGGTTTGGGGTATGATATTGCAAGATATTTTGTAGCCCATGGTATATCCACCCTAATCATTACATCACGTAAACCTGACGCATGTAAAGAAGCAAAAAGTTCGTTAGAATCATATGCTAATGAATTGGGCAAATCAGTTAAAATCATATCTGAACCTAGTGATGCTGGGGATGAAGAAAGTATGAAGAAATTCCATGAAGTAATATCCGGAAAAATTGATAAATTAGATATTTTGATTGCAAATGCTGGTGCATCTTATGGGGCTCCTTTCGATAAACACCCAGTTAAGCAAGTTCTGAAAATCTTGGATACTAATGTAACCGGAGTATTTCATATAATTCAATTGTTTGCCCCTTTATTAGAAAAAGCTGCTACAACTGAAGATCCGGCAAGAGTTATTATCGTAAGTTCAATTGTAGCTTTTGCTAATGATTTCAAAGATACCTATGGATATGTTGCCAGTAAAGCTGGAGTGGCACATCTAGGTAGAAATTTAGCCTTGACATTAGCACCTAGGAATATTAATGTTAATTCAATAGCCCCTGGTTTTTTCCCAACTAAAATGACAAAGTTTTTATACGCTAAAAAAAAAGAAGAGACTAATTATGGGAATCCTAGACAAAGATGGGGAGAACCGTCAGATATTCAAAATGCTGTATTATGGCTTTGTTCAAAACCTTCAAATTATGTAAATGGTATAAATCTAAACATTGATGGGGGCTTACATCTAATTGGAACTTCCAAGTTATAGTCTTGAATATATTAAAATGTCGTATTCTCTTCATCATCGCTGTCTTCACCGCCAATTATTGGCTTAACGATCTTCAAATTGAACCCAGAGTATGGAGATTTCGGACCCGGAGAAACAGGAGACATGCTTCTATTTACATTCAATTCTTGAATTTTCTGTTCAGATATACGGCTTTTCAAAAAACTCAATCTGTTTTCAAAACCAGACGATTGAGTGTTTAATGTTATATGCTGATCGCTCAATAATTTATTAAGTGATTGAATAGAAGCATCCCGTTGATCGATTATTTTTTCACTAAGCATTAAATGTTTTCTTAGATTAACGTTGATGACTTCAACATCATTCAATTTATCACTCAATTTATATAAGGATTTCTCCAATTTATTAAGTTTAACTTCTTCATCATTCAGGATTCTGAGATTATTGATTTTATACCCGAGAATTTCATCTTCCAATTGTTTAATCCTATTTTCTTTTTCAGAAAGTTTGGTCAACAAATCAGACCTGGGAGAATTAGGGGACATTGGAGATTTGGTAAGAACAGGAATACGACTCTCAAAACTTTTCGATGGCGTTTGAGGGGGTTGTTTAAGTGATGAATTCAATTGTTGTTCTAGCTTTTCGATTTGAAGTTTATACTGTTGATTTTCTTTCTCTAGATGATTAACTTTGAACTTTAATTCATTGGTACTTAACTCCTTATTGATATGGGCGGTGTTTTTGATGTGTTTGGCCCTTGAACCGAACCTAAGGGTTGATAACGTTTCTAGTTCATTGTGGGAACTTGGGGAGATATTCAATATTAATGAAGTACGAGAATTACCACCGAGAGATTCCTGAAGAATCCTTGTTAACTTGGAATCCCTATAGGGTATATGAGTAGACTTATGATCCGATAAAGAATAAATGACATTTCCCAATGCCGATAATGAACTATTAATATTCTGTGCCTCCTTAAGTGTTTGTCCCATAGCGCCTGTCTTATCGACCTTCTCACTACCGGCTAAATCGATTAAAAATAAGTTAGATTTCTTGACCGAATCATCATGTAGATTCTTTTGATTTACCTTTATCTGAAATATTGCATGACTTCTACTACTCTCCATATTCATGTTGGTGGTGCTAGAAGTTCGATGGCTTATCCCGAGTTTCAATAATTTATATAACTCTTTTGTATTGGAGATGTAAGCATGCGATAAGCCCTTGACATAGACACCATGTTCACTATCTTCGTGAATAGACAAGTTAGTGTTATCAGACACTAATAAATCATTGATTTTCTCCAAGTATATTTCCATAACTGAAACACTGACAGTATACTCGGTTTCCCTTGATCCGTGGCTTTTAATTTGATTGAATATCTCATCACTTATCCGAGGAATCAACCCTTTTTGGTCCTCGTCATTGATGGAAGGCCCTAGCATAGTGTATGATTTACCTGAACCTGTTTGACCATATGCAATAACCGTCCCATTATAACCATTTAAAACGTCATTTACCGAATCACTGATTGAGTAGTCATAAACATCCGCCTGACTGTCGGAAGGCCCAAAAACTCGGTCGAAAGTGAACAGATCACTGTTGTTAATAACGAGACTTTTTGTTTGTGGATCAATGTCGATGATGTTGGTAGATTCGGCTATTTCTTCCTGAGTCTGTGGACGAATTCTACAGATCACTTTGATTCTATCGGAATTTGGGTGAGGACTGGGTTGAAAATGGAGTTGATTGTGGTCTTCACTGGGTGTGCTGTGGTTTGGAATATTTGGGATATGATTTGGGGTAACTGGCACAGAAGAGAATTGACGTTTTGGAGTTTTAGGAGTCATAGTATTGGAGATTTTGGCGGGGTATATGTTGAGATTGGGAGTGGTGGCTGGGGTTGTGGCTGGTACATCTGGGGTCATTTCCTCAGAAACCCTGGGATGTGACATACAGATCAATGGGTCGGCTTCGCGTAGATCAGATTCCTTTTTGGATCGTGTAACATGGTGTACATCGTATCTGGCCGTGCGCTGCGTCGTGTGTGCCGCGTTTGGATTGGGTTGGGATGGGTTGGGAAGATATGGCGTAATGGCTTAATGGGGTAACAACAGAGAATGAATGCAAAGTAGATGCAGTATATTTGTCTTGATGTAATGTTTTGAACTATGTCAAAAAGGGCTCATTTATGATGTTACAAGTGGTAGAAAATGGATTCTTTGTTCTGGTACTGGTAATGAAATGTAAGGATCATAGTAGGATAGTAGGTGATTATTAATATACTTGACGACATTCTATTGGGAGAGTAAAATTTGCATATTGTGCTCCATATAAAACTACACCATAATTGGTAATTCTACCTGTAGAGTCTGATTGCAAAGCATGTGTATGAAAATAGTTGCAAAAAATAGTTGCAAAAAATAGCTGGGTGCAGGAATGGATTATATGGAGTACGGTTTTAGAGTACTGCATCCAGTACTACCATGATACATGTATCAGGGGACAAGATGGGCCAATTAATCAGAGCACGTCCGGCCCCCTTTTTGATCCCCTTTCCCAAACTATTCTAAATTCAAATTGATTACAAAGTCCAACAGCCCACACACAATGGTAAAAAAAGAACTTAGAAAAGGTGATAAAGCAGTTGACGACATCTCAGGTGCCTTTGAAAGTTTGTCTATAGCTTCAACTGCAGCTAAATCCTCTACTTCCTACAACAAACACAAATGTGCTCGTTATACTAAGGACAATAAGAGGTGTCCGTCTTTTTCTTTGAAAAAAGAAGATAACTGCTGGTTCCATTCAAATGGAGATACCCGGTTAGCTTATCAAGTCAAGAGATCGATTGAATCGGAAACCATCGATAAGAAGAAATTGAGAGGAGTATTGAAGGAAGGGAAGAAGTAGGTAAAGTGGGCGTGAGCAAGGTTTGTGGATACTTGTCAGGAATATATCTATTGCCTCACGTATAGTGTGTATATATGTAGGGTTTGATATGTAGAGGCATATATGTAGTGGTATATATGTAAAGGTACATATGTAAAGGTACATATGTAAAGGTATACATGGAGAGGTATATATGTAAAGGTATATGTAAAGGCACATATTTAAAGGTATATGTGTAAAGACTTGAAGACCCACATTACCCGATCCTGTGTATAACACAATCACATCACCATCAACCTTATCAGCTCGCATTTTTCACATAACATGGTGGAACATACCCCAGACTCCGGGACAGTCCTAGATCCCAGCCACGAACCCAGCCACAGACCCAGCCACCACAGCTCCAACCCACTCAGTCACAAAGATGACCAAGCCATTCAGCTTTTCGAACAAGCCATTGAAAAAGAAAGCCACGGGAAAATGTCAGATGCAATAGAATTATACCGAAAGGCCTTCAAATTGAATGAAAAAATCGATCTTTTATACCGAAAAACAGAAGTGCCCCAAAAAATCGAACAATTGAAAGAAAGTCATGGAATTAATTCCACTGTCAAGGTCGATGAAGAGAAGATCAAAGCTATAGACGTTGATAAATTACTAGAATCATTTGAACATGTAGATGCCCAGGCTCCTGATCCCTATGATCCAAATAACGACAATTTGGTGATAAGATTCGCTAATTTAGGCATTGATAACCATGAAGAAGCGGTTATAAAACCGGTATCACCATTAGTGAATCTACCGAATGATATTTGGTCATATATCTTAGAAATACTTGTTATCACTCAACCCGAATCATGGATTCATATGTCAATAATGTGTAAGAAATTCGCTTATCTTGGACTTGCCCAAAGTGACATATGGCGGAAGCTATGCTATCTTATTTATCCATATCAACAATATGAAGAAAACGTAGATTTTATTAGAGCTAATCAGACGGTTGGGGCAGAGATTGATTTACCAATTCCGAAAGATCAATTATCAATCAAACAATCGTATAATTCTTGGAAACAGATGTTGAATGAACGGCCATTTATAAAGTTCCATGGCTGTTATATCAGTGTCATTAATTATTATAGTGAGGGAGGTAAAGCTGAATTTTCATCCAGCTGGTCAAACCCAGTAAGAACTATCACCTATTATAGATATCTTAGGTTTTATCCTGATGGGACATGTATTAAAGTGCTAAGTACTTTAGAACCTCATAGAGTAGTACCCCAATTACTGAGATTTAACGTCCTGAGAAACATCACTTCAGCCATTGACCAAGCCAAAATTGCTGCAAATCATCGTAGTGTTAAAGAGAGTCATAGAATATATCATGGGAAATGGACGGTTTCAACTACTGGAGAAGTACATGTAACTATTGATGAAGGATCCGTTCCATATTACTCATTTCAATATCATTTCCAGATCAAATCATTATCAAGGGTTTTCAAGTATAATAAGCTAAATTGGGTGAAATATTATACGGTCAAGAAACAAATCAGAGATGATGATGAGGATGTGGGACAAGTGCTGTATTTGACTATCAAGAACGAAAAACCCTTCAAGTTTCTGAGGGTCAAAAGTTATAATGTTGATGAGTGGTAAATATAGATAATAGAGACATACCCTAGTATATAATACACAGTAGATATCATTCCTATACCCAGAGCCCACCTCCCACCACACCACCGCGTAGCGGTAGTGGAAGGCAGCCTGAGTATTTCTCATCACGACATCTCAACACTTCTCATCGTCCGTGAAAATTTGATTTCCAGTAACATGTCAAAGTTCTTTGTTAAATACGACACTGACTCGTCGTCAGAAGAAGAAGATTTATTAAGTTCCGATGAAGAATTGTTAAGCTCCTCCTCTTCAGATGAAGCCCCAGTCAAGGTATCGGAAGATGATGATAGTGATTTCTTCAACAACGACAGTGATAGTGATAGTGACAGTGATGCCGATGCGCCAAAAGGTCCATCATATTTCTTGAAAAATAGTTTTTTGAAAGGCGGTAGAGACAGTGATAGTGACAGTGATGATGAAGGTAGAAAGGTTGTTAAATCAGCTAAGGAAAAATTATTCGATGATATCAAAGAATCAATTGATAAATTAGATACTGCTAAATTAATCAATAATTGGATAAATGCTTCTAGTGAATTTGATAGATTAGGGAGGTTATTGACCAGAAGTCATCAACAGAACTTTGGAACTCCTAACTTCTTCATTGTGGCTTTAAATGAATTGGAAGAATTTATTAATGAAGCTAATGCTGTTGATGATAAAAAGAAAATTCCTGCTGATCAATCAAGAGCTTTCAATACCTTGAGACAAAGAGTTAAAAGACAAGTTAAAGAATTCCAAGATTTAATTGATCTTGTTAAAGAACAACCGGAATTGTTTGAAAAGGATGAACCCGTTGAAGCCACCAGCGCCAAGACTGACGATTCTCCTGCTCCTTCCGGTAATTTCACGCCGGTAGGCCCAAGTAGAAATTTGAGTGCCGTTTTCCAAACTTTGAAGCAAATTAGTGAAAGTAGAGGTAAGAAAAATATCGATAGATTTGAACAAATTCAAACTTTAGAAGCTTTATTGGAAGAAAATGTTTCATCAAGTAAACATTTTGAACTTATTTCAATTTATCAAATGTTAATTTCAATCAGATTTGATGCTTCCTCTAATCAAACTTTTATGTCATTGAATCATTGGAAGAAGAATTTGGAAGATATAAATACTCTTTTAAAATTATTAAATGATATTTCCTCAACCTATCAAGTGAGTGAATTAGGTAAGCCAACTGATGATATCGATATTGAACCAGAAACTAATTCTCAAGGTGTCAAGGTTATATTTGGATCAATAACTTCGTTGATTGAAAGATTGGATGATGAATTGACTAGATCCTTACAGCACACTGACCCACATTCAACTGAATACGTTGAAAGATTAAAGGATGAAAGTAGTATTTATAAATTACTTTTGAAGGGTCAATTATACATTGAGTCAACTTGTTCCATTGAACAATTGAAGGTATTTGAAGGTAATGACCAATTATCAAGAGTTATTTCAAGAAGATTAGAACATCTTTACTATAAACCAAATCAATTAATTGAATCTAATGAAAATAATTCCTGGAGTGATTTATCTTCAACCGTTGATTCAATCATTATCTCCAAAAAGACTGATGCTAAATCTTTAATTGAAGGATTGGTCGATTTCTTGACCGAAAACTCAACTGATCTTCATGCTAAAAAGGCTTTATTAAGTAAAATCTATTATTATGCTGTTAATAATGATTATAAAACCGCTAATGATTTATTCTTATCATCTCAACTTTATGCAACTATTCATACTGCTGATTCTTCTTTACAAATCATGTATAATAGAGCTTTAGTTCAATTGGGTTTGAGTGCTTTTAGAATTGGATTAATTGAAGAAAGTCAAGTTGCATTAAACGAAATTGCTAATTCTCAAAGATCAAAAGAATTATTGGGTCAAGGATTCAATAGTAAATATCCAAGTCAAGCTTCAGTATCTGAAAAGCAAAGATTATTACCTTTCCATATGCACATCAATTTAGAATTGTTAGAATGTGTTTATATGACTTCATCACTTTTGATTGAAATTCCAGCTTTAGCTCAAGTTTCTAATGCTCCAAAAGATAGCAAACGTAAAGTATCTGCTAGATCTTTCAAAAATAAATTGGAATTTCACGATAGACAATATTTTACTGGACCTCCAGAAAGTATTAAAGATCACATTATTCATGCCTCCAAAGCTTTACAAAAAGGAGATTGGTCAAAGGCTTATGAATTATTATCATCTATCAAGATTTGGAAATTATTCCCTAATAATACCGAATTATTGGCTATGATGAAATATCAATTACAAGTTGAAGGTTTAAGAACTTATATTTTCACTTATAAATCAATTTATTCCAAATTATCTATTGATTCATTATCTTCAAATTTCAAACTTGAAACTGATAAAATTGAGGAAATCCTTAATAAGATGATTGAATCGGGTGATATAGCAGGTTCGCTCAACGACGATAAGAAATTCATAAACTTCGCCAGTAATGAACCTCAAAGAACTAGATTGCAAGAATTAGCCATTATATTGAATGAAAAAGTTGGTTTATTAACTGAAAAGAATGAAAAAACCGCTAGTCATGGACGTGGTAGAAAACCTCAACACCAAAACAATAACCAAACTCAAGATAACGCCAATGCCACTAAGGAACAATCGCAACCTCCACAATCATCAAAGGATTCAAATTCTCAAGAAGAATACGTTAACAAATTCAGATTTGCTAATGTTAATTCTAATAATGATGAATTTCAAGCTACTGCTTAGAACTGTAGATTAGTAGTATAGAATAAACACCTATTTCTATATGTATGACTAAATAGTCGTCCTTCTGACTTCCATTTATGACCCTCTGTTTCTACATTCCTATCCCTGTCTTTGTCTCTGTCCTCTCTTTTTGGCATAGTGTTGGGTGCATACGCTTCCCTACCTCATCTCAGGCTCTGCGATGAGATGAAAAATCAATGATGACAGTAGAACCAAAAAAAGATAAAAAACTCAAAGTCTCCCAACTTTGTGAACTATGTCATGGACGTAAAGCCGTTATGAAGAGACCCAAAAACCTTCAAAAGCTTTGTAAAGAATGTTTTTTCAAGGTGTTCGAAACCGAAATTCACCATACAATCATTGATGCAAAACTTTTCTATAAAGGTGAGACAGTAGCTATTGGAGCATCGGGTGGTAAAGACTCCACTGTGCTTGCAAGTATTATGAAGACCCTTGATGAAAGATATGATTATGGGTTGAATTTGGTTCTTTTATCTATAGATGAAGGTATTAAAGGTTATAGAGATGATTCTTTAGCTACCGTCAAGAGAAATCAAGTACAATATGACATGCCTTTGGAAATTGTTTCTTATAAGGATTTATATGATTGGACCATGGACGAGATAGTAGCATGTTCAGGGATGAGAAACTCCTGTACTTATTGTGGAGTTTTAAGACGACAAGCATTAGATAGAGGAGCTGCCAAATTAGGTATAAATCATGTGTTGACGGGGCATAATGCTGATGATATGGCCGAAACCGTTCTAATGAATATACTAAGAGGTGATACTAAAAGACTTGATAGATCATGTTCCATTAAAACCGAATCAGCAGATTCTCCTATCAAAAGATCTAAACCTTTCAAATATTCTTATCAAAAGGAAATTGTATTATATGCTCATTATAGAAAGCTTGATTATTTCTCTACCGAATGCACCTATGCTCCTGAAGCTTTTAGAGGAACTACCAGAGAACTTTTGAAGGCTTTGGAATCGATTCGTCCTTCCTGTATTATGGATCTTATTTATAGTGGAGAACATTTTGAATTAAAGAAGAAAACTTTGACGCCAAATTTCAAAAGTAAAAAAGCCAAAGAGCAGGAAGTTAATGCTGATGGTTCGGTATCCATCCAGAAACCTATTGTGGTGGGCGAAGCAAGAAAGTGTGAGAAATGTGGATATATATCATCAAATAAGATCTGTAAGGCTTGTTTCCTCTTGAATGGTCTTGAAGCTAATAGAGCCAAGGTTCTGTTAGATAATAGTGGAGTTGAAGGAGCTGCCAAAATGACAAAAACTTTGGAACAATTAAGTTTTTAATGATAATGATCTGATACGTATCTTCATATAATATGTTTATCTATATTTAATATATTTATTTAATGAAATTTATGGACCGAGAGAACCTTTATGAACTGCACCAGCTCCAGCTTGATGAGTTGGGAATACAAGAGTTTCGGCAATGACGGTTTTAAGTTTTCTACTAACGCCAAATACAATGATTTCAGCAATATCTTCACCAGTTAAAGGTTCAGTATCTTCATAAACTTTATCAGCTAATGCCTTATCACCATAATGTCTAACAATTGAAAATTCTGTCTCAACAGCGCCAGGATCAACTTCCAAAACTCTAATTCTGGTGTCAATGGTCTCCTTCCTCAATGAAGTCGTGAAAGCCTTCAATGCTGCTTTTGAAGCACAATAAACACTTCCCCCAGGATAATAATCGGAACCGGCAATTGATCCAATATTAACCACATCACCTCTATTCTTGGCCCTGAAAATGGGTATGACAGTATTGGTCATGTTAATTAATCCTAACACATTGGTTTGCAACATCCCATCTATATCATCATTTGTAAGAGTACCTACGGTATTTCTACCCAAAGCTTTCCCAGCATTATTAATTAAAACATCAATATCGGCAAAGTCTTTTGGTAAATTGGAAATAAAATCCTCAATTTCGGTTCTAACACTGACATCCAATTTAGAGGAATGTACTTTAATTTGAGGATATTGACTGGATAATTCATTCTTTAATTTGGTCAATTTATCCTCTCTTCTTGCAGCCAAAATCAATTTAATGTTCCCATTGGCAGCAGAAGCGAATTCTCTGGCAGTAGCTTCACCAATACCGGAAGAAGCTCCAGTGATCAATACGATTTTGTTAGCAAGTCTCTCAGCAGCTTTTTTCCCATAAGACATATCAATTGAATAATTTATTCTGTAGATGGACGGAATTGGAACCTTATATACCCGATTAAATTCGCAATTTCCTTCAGTTTCCCAATTGGGTATGATAAGAGCCACAGGTTGCAAAATGACATGAGAGCGAGAAATAAATTTAATACTACAACTCTAACTATCTCTATGTAAATGAACGGCACTTGCTTGATTTGTCGAGAAAACCAAGGTCTCAGCCATAACTGTTTTTTCCTTTCTGGTTATGGCGAAAACAATGAATTCAGCAATATCATCAGCGTATAATGGTTCAGTACCGGCGTAAACCTGCTTAGCTTTCTCTAAATCACCTTTAAATCTGACATTAGAAAATTCGGTTTCAACGTTACCGGGGTCGATTTCAATGATTCTAATCTTGGTGGAAATCAATTCTTTTCTCAATACATGAGAGAAGGATTTAACACTGGCTTTGGTAGGACAATAGATACCTCCTCCTGGGTAGGGATCTCTACCAGCAATTGATCCTAATTGGATAATATCCCCAGAATTCTTCGCTTGCATGATTGGTAAAACTGCCTGGGTCATGGTGATCATTCCCAAGACATTGGTGTTGAACATGGCCACGATATCTTCGTCCAAAATAGTGCCAATTGAGTCTCTACCTAAAGCGAGACCAGCATTGTTCACCAAAACGTCAATGTCAGCAAATTCTTTTGGTAAGTTGGCAATAAAAGGTTTAATTGTGTCTATTTTTGACACATCCAATGCTGCAGTTAATACCTTGATTTCGGGGAAGTTTCGTTGTAATTCAGTCGATAATTCGTCCAATTTTTCCTTTCTTCTGGCAGTTAAGATCAACTTGATATTACCATTGACGGCAGCTATTTCTTTGGCAGTTGCTGCACCAATTCCTGATGAAGCTCCGGTGATTAAAATGGTTTTGTTGGCGAGTCTTTCACCTGCTTTTGATCCATAAGACATGATTTTTTGGTGTTGGGTGGTTTGGATTTGATTGAAATCCGGTGCAAAGTAGTGCAGGTGCGGACCTTAATATAGTGAGCTAAGTGGATAGGAAAACCATCAGCGAACTGCGATTTTTGCAACATTGATAAGAGCTGCTGGGTTGTTGGGGTTAGTTGGGAAATATTATATTTTTTTTGTTTTGTTAATAGGATTTGTGTATTTTGTATTTTGTATTTTGTGGATATATGTATTGTATTTCATAGAAAACTTGAACTCTTAACAGACTTCACTCAAAGTTGTCTTATGTACGAAGTTGTTGGTAGTGACATGCATCCGCTGCCGTTAGGGTCGAACATAACTCTGAGATATGTATTAGTGCATGTACCAAATTATACAATATATTTATTCATTTATACTATAAA
This sequence comes from Yamadazyma germanica, assembly GCA_030574815.1. Taxonomy (NCBI): domain Eukaryota; kingdom Fungi; phylum Ascomycota; class Pichiomycetes; order Serinales; family Debaryomycetaceae; genus Yamadazyma; species Yamadazyma germanica. Next base: position 155,070 of record JAJMFS010000018.1, on the reverse strand, counting down.
AGAGATTAATAGTAAGTAGATGGAGCACGAGCTTCAAATAACTTGGTGGACTTTGGAATTCTGTGAGGTAATGGGAATTTAAGGTCTTTACCCAAGAATTGTTTGACGTATTGTCTCTTGACATCGTCAGCCTTTTGTAATTCAACAACCTTTAAGATGTGAATACTTCTAAATCTAGCTCTATGTCTAGCAGCTAAATCAGCGTACATGGTTTCAACAGCACCGACTCTGGTAACATCTCTGTATTCTTTGTACATGTTGTGAATACCAGATCTAGATTCGTATCTGATCCAGATACCGAAAGTCTTAACCTTGGTTGGGTGGGCTTCAGAAATGGTGTTGACGGAGACAACTTCACCAGAGGCCTTTTTAACCTTGTGTAATTTTTGCAAAAAGTACCAGTATCTAGACTTAGCAACAACCACGTTTGGAGCAAAGATTCTCATACGGTACAACTTTGGTTCTGGGACGGCATCAGTAGGTAAACGTCTACCGATGACTTGATATTCGTTCAATCTTGACATCTAGAATTGTTAGTAAGTGAAAATTTTTCAAATACGATGCGGCTAAACTTATGTTTGCAAATGTTGCCAGGTTACTTTCTTGGAAGACTTATTCCGTCACCTGGATTATCTTGTATTGTATATCATGGGAATGTGTCTGTAGCTTTGTCAGATGATTGAAAGGTTGGCTTTCAGTTGGTGAATAATTTTTCAGTCTAGGAAACCTTACAAATGGAATTCGAAAAAACTTTTTGTAGGGGTATATAGTATGGAACCATGGGATTCATAGGAAAGTAGCCTCATACATCCAACATCGTATCTCTATTTTGTATTGCTAATTAAACATACTTTTAATATGGTACAAGTTGTAATGAAAATTAATGAATTTTTTTTTCACTTGGTACTGAGAAACTTTGCAGCGCGAGATCCTGTACGCAGTTGGAGAATTTGAAATTGTCGCAGTCACGATGAGGGTGCGAGCCCTATTTGCTGGGCGCGAGACGTTTGTGCTTTAGAAGCATTTGTTGAAATTTCTGAGCTTTGAAATTATATACAGGAGCTTAATACAGGAGCGGCTGCAAATACCTTGTCTGTGTTTACATCTACATCTATGGATCTCTGTTTGTACGTTCATGTAATATTTTATTCTAACTATTACTACTATTATTTATCCTATAAAATCTTTTGTTTTCTTACCTTCGATTCTGCCTTTTTTCTACTCACCATTTCCCGTCTCTGTTTAGCCAAGTCCCCACATTCCGTCTTCATGACTGCATCCCACCATCTGAAACTACTGGCATAGTTTCCAATGAAATAATGATGATGTTCGTCGTGATGTTCAGCTCCGGCCCAAAATGGAAGGATTTTATTCAAGGACCATGGGAAATCATACCCTGAATGGGAATCTACCGCTTGAAATAACCTCAATGTTATCCAAACACAAATGGTAAACAAGTGGAGTGGAGGTAATTGGGGGAATTTTGCCATGGTCAAATAGGCATAGATGATTGGGAATCCTACAGTACCAAATCCCAATGCCATAATTTCAATTGGATGGGCATATTCGGCAGCAAATCCAAATGGTGCCGCATATCTATGATGTTGTTTATGGATGTATTTATAAAAGACCCCGTAATGAAAAAGTCTGTGGAACAGATAATGCCATATATCTTCAAAAAAGAAGAAAACTGCAATTTGGCATGCCATCACTTTCAACGATGGGAATGGTACAGCAACTGATATTCTTAATTTAGAGCAAATTGGATGAAACAACCAAATAGGTATAGCTTCTATCATTAAGTGCTGTTTGAAGACAGTCTTACAACATTCCCATTGTTCTTTATTGGAAGGAAGCTTTGTTGGTTGAATTTTCCATCGATTGAAATAGCCTATTCTATCAATAATAAACCATGGAAGGCATCTACCAAAATACATCAACTCATGTGTTAAAAAGAAAAGTAATCCGGTAGCAAATATATCGTTCCCGAAGTAAATATACCAAGAGGCCCATAGCTGTTCAATATAATTTAAGTCCGTACTTTTAAGGTCAGTTAGTATAGAACTGAAATTTGTCGATTGAGAAAGATATGATAATGACGATGTATGTGTCATTTCGAAAATGAAAAAGTTGGCTTTTGTGGATATAAAGAAACCAGAGGGAACCACTATATTTATATTTCAAACAAACTTACGTCAGGCAAGAACATCGTTTACCGTATATCGTTTGTGACATGCCATTTTCGCAGTCAAAATCATGCCATTTTGGTGAAAGTCCTGCAGGTGATTAGATGTTCCTGCAGGATGTATTGACCATGTTGATATTTGCAGTCTGTCTACTTACAATGTGTTAAAAGATCGTTTTATAAACCCTGCCATCATAAGCCCAAGGGATGGGTAATGAGTCGGGGCACTACGAGAATTTTAGAAATTCATTATCTCAAGCACCCGTTCTTCACAATACCTTCCCACAACTAGCTAGATATTGCCCTGTAACATTTTGACAATATATATCTTCTTTCATTGAATATGAATCCAAAAAGGAAATAATGAAAAGATTAGAATCACCGATCCCATATTTTTGTAGCAGTTTGATGTGCCAATATATTCTATGCTTATATATTGCGTATTCTATATCATTATACACCTTATGCTGCCTCCATAGTCTATATAGTATGCACTAGACCTCTACACTAGATCGTCTTTATTCATCCTATGCCACTATCACTCCCTACAGTGATCTACTCGAGATGATGAGAAATAAATATCAAGGATAGTCAATTTACCACACCACCCCGAATACCTTTCAATTGGGGATATAATGGTGTATTAAAAGGATACTTCGTAAATTCAATTAAGCTAGTGCCAATTGCCTTGGAAAATCTAGTCCTCTATCAAGAAATATACACGGCTTCAACTGTTGACTTGTCAAAGTTAAATGACTCGAAGACCTTGCCATTCTAACACGATATAAACCTTTTGAAGCGAGACTAAAATATATATTGTGAAAAGAAGACCCTCTTGAATTTAGAGCTTTTGAAGAGCTTGTAAACTACTATCGACCATTCTTGGAAAAAGTGAAGGGTGACGAGGTAGAAAAAGGTGAAGCAGAGAAGTATGGGATCAATAAAGAAAAGCTAAATTGGCTGTTTTCACTTTGTTTCTATTATATCTATTTAGATTACTCTTTCCTTTGGTAAAATATCGACAAGTAAACTGTCGTCAATATTGGGTAAATTCAAACCATTGCTTTGTTTATAGGCAGCAATATTATCAAAGAATTTATCAAATAAGAAGCTAGTATCCAAAGGACCACCTTTAGCTTCTGGATGGAATTGAGTTGAGAAGATTGGTTTATGTTTATGAATCATTCCTTCATTGGATAAGTCATTTAAATTAGTGAAGTAAGGTTCCCATTCATTTGGATCTAAAGTATTATGATCCACAGCATATCCATGATTTTGAGAAGTTATATGACAATTACCGGTGGTTAAATCGAGAGCTGGGATGTTATGAGCTCTATTACCGTATTTCAATTTGATAGTTTTAGCACCTGAAGCCAAGGCCAATAATTGATGTCCTAAACATATACCGAAGATTGGAATATTGTCATGAGTTTTCATGGTGATTTTCAAATTTTCAATGGTGGAAGAACAATGGGTTGGATCACCAGGTCCGTTAGAAATGAAAATTCCATCGAATTTGTTGGCAACTTTATGGATAGGATAATCATATGGAAAAACAGTTAATGAGGCACCTCTTTCAACCAAACATCTTAAGATATTTTCCTTAGCCCCACAATCAAGCACCGCCATATGAATATTCTTACTGTATTTCTTTGGACAACTTACGTGGAATGGAGCCTTGGTGGTTACTTTATGAACCAAATTAACGGTTTCAGGATCATCAAAAGCAGCATCTTCATCAGCATCATATTCTTCTCCAATGGTGATTTTTCCCAAGGAAGAACCCTTATCTCTTAAATATGAAACCAATTGTCTAGTATCGACGCCAGTAATAGCTGCTACTCCATTTCTTTGACACCATTGTTGTAACGATTCAACAGCAGTCCAATGAGAATATTCCAAAGCGGCATCAGCGACTACAATCCCAATACATTGAACGGTTGGAGATTCAACATATTTCAATAAATTAAATTCATCCTTTTGAGTGGTGGATGGAACACCATAATTTCCAATTAATGGTTGTGTGAAACACAAAATTTGTCCCTTGTATGAAGGGTCCGTCATAGATTCAGGGTAGCCTACCAAAGAAGTAGTGAAGACAGTTTCACCACTGATATTTTTGTTAGCTCCAAACGAATAACCACTGAACACTGGGCCATCTTTAATTGTTAAAGTAGCTCTATCAAGTTGTGAGGTTTTGTTGTATTTGCTAGCCGTAGCTAAGGTTCTGGTTATGTTACTGGTCTTAAACAATCCTTTAACAGGACCTTTTACAAGATTCAACATTGATATGTAGTAAAAATTTTCAACTCTTCCAATTTTTTTATACTGATTGCGAATCGCGGTTAATTGAAAAAATTGTATCAGTTACCCGATTGGGTAGTGACTCATAATGCACCTCGACTGATGTAATCGTGAATCTTTGATGTCATGGACCAGATGATTGGATAAGATGAGGTGGGCAACATGGAGCTGGTAGGATTATAGAAGGGAATCAAGGAAGTCTTCTTCGGGTTTGGGCGTAGATTTGGTTGGAGTTGAGACATTTGGTTGGTCCAACGGTTTTTTTGGCATAGATCCGGGCTCAAGACCTGCAAGTAAATCATCGAGTTCTGAGTAATGGTTGGCAGTTTTGGTGGTATTGTTATTTACGTTTAAAGAGGTTGTCATGCCAAGCAACTGGTCCAAATCGTCGTTGAAATCGGATGGTGTGTCGTCTTGAGTGTTAGTTAGTTTCAGATTAATATAATCAATATGTTGTTGATTTCCCTGTTTCAAATTATTCAATTCAAGGACTTTTTTCTTGCCTTTCTGGTCATTTCCCAACTTGTTCTTTACTTGAGAGTAGAACTTTTGCTGGTCGATTTTTCTTTTTCTTTCTTGTTCTTCTCTTAATTCTTCATCGGTTAAGTAGTGGATATGGGAATCTTTCTTGGGTTTCGAGATATTTGCAATTGAGTCCTTACCGATTTCGAACCCTATAAGATCTGAGGATTTGATATCTTTTAGCTTCTGCAGGGCAAGTTTCTTTTCATGGACAGAGTCGTAGTCATCGTTATGTCTGACCAACTCAGAATAGTCGGTTATACCGTAGTCAGACAACACATCTGCATCGGAATTGATGGGGAGTTTTCTGGTTTTTCTTTTGGTGACTGGGATCAGGGGAATGAAGTCAAGCAACTTAACGTCAGGTTCAAACTCAGGTTGTGAACCTAAATAAATCCCGTCATTTTGTCGGGCATTATGCTCTTCTTTCTGACTTTCAATGGACTTATTGAACAATTCGTCTCGTTGAACCTTTAAATCCTCAATTACCTGGTGTTTCAAGAGCTTTTTCTGCTCTGATGGCATTTCCAAAAGCTCTTCTCCAATTTGGGGGTAAAGATAATTGACTATATCTTCATCGACTTCTGAGTCCCAATCACTGCTCATCTCGTCGATATCTAACTTCATATACTCCTGATCTTGTTGCTTTTTACCTGACCATTTCGGTTTGTTCACGGGAACATGGTGCTGTATTAACCCATGTTTTGCCATATACTTTCTTTTGGCTTGCTTATCGTATTTGGTGTTTTTAAGAACCATCTTCGTACTAATGTCTCAGTCGGTTGAAAATCAAAAGTTGATGGAATATGGCGGCTTATATGCAGGTTACCAATATGGGGGTAATTTGGGGGGTGATGAAAACAACCAAATCAGGTCAGAAACGTGTCAGATTTAAACGGGACAATCATTGTGGATGTGGAAGGCAATGGGGAAAGTATAGGGACCACAGACCGTCTGGATCGGGAAATAATTATATATTACTATATGAGCCGTGTGCTCCTATATGCCGGACAAAATGAGATTTTCAACCTCTTTTTCGGTGATTTGTCGATAAAATTCACACCTTCTATCCACCATCATGTCTGATAAAGAGGAACTCTCGAACAAAAGCGTGGAAGAACTCATGAACCTCCTTTCTATGGGGGCAGAACTCAACGAGGTACAAAAAAAACAAATGAAAGATCATAAATTTTGGAAGACCCAGCCGGTCCCCAGCTACGATGAACAAATCGTCCAGGAAGGCCCAATCGACCAATCAAAAACACCAGCCGATATTCCTGATACTCCATTCCCACTCATCAAGGAGTTTGAATGGTGCGACGTGAATTTGGACGATGACGGAGAATTGGACGAATTGTATCAATTGTTGTACGAGAATTACGTCGAAGATACCGATGCTACTTTCAGATTTAAATACAGTCATGAATTCTTTAAATGGGCGTTGAAACCTCCAGGCTGGAGAAAGGATTGGCATGTTGGTGTAAGGGTCAAAGATACCGGGAAGTTGGTGGCTTTTATTGCAGGAACCCCATGTACTTTGAAGTTGACCAGAAGTGATAAAACGATTAAATCGGTCGAAATCAATTTCCTTAATATCCACAAGAAATTAAGGTCGAAAAGATTGGCTCCTGTGTTGATTAAGGAGGTCACTAGAAGAATCAATAAACAAGATATTTGGCAAGCGTTGTATACCGGGGGTCAAGTCTTGCCATCTCCTGTATCTACTTGTCGGTATACCCATAGACCAATTAATTGGAGTAAATTATATGATGTAGGCTTTTCTCATTTACCAGCTAATCTGACCAAATCAAAGATGGTGGCCCATTATACATTACCTAACGAGATTAATACCAAGGGTTTTAGACTTATGACTCCAAAAGATTTAGATCAGGTGTATGACTTGTTGATGAAATTTCAACAACGGTACGAGATAATTCAAGACTTCACCAAGGAGGAATTGGATCATTGGTTGTTAGGTGGAAAATCCGTTGGTGATAGTGGTGTTTCTAATGTCATTAAGACTTATGTCGTTGAAAATGACGGTAAGATCACCGATTTTTTCTCATATTATTTGTTGCCTTTCACGGTATTGAACAATCCAGATCATGACCAATTAGGCATTGCCTATTTATACTATTATGCCTCTGATTCCGTAGATAGTGAAGATGGTGAAGATGCTTTGAAAAAGAGATTAACTCTGGTAATGCAAGATGTGTTGGTGTCTTCCAAACAATTTAACGTCGATGTATTCAACTGCTTAACTTCTCAAGATAACCCCTACTTTATTAAACCATTGAAATTCGGTAATGGAGATGGGTTCTTGAACTTCTATTTATTTAATTACAAGACATTTCCTATTCATGGTGGAATTGATCCAAAGACCAAGGAAGTGGTGGCTAAGAAAGGAGGAATTGGAACTGTGCTACTTTGATTAGATAATTATATACTACTGTAGTCTATTGTAATCTTCTATATAAAGCTCTCGATCTTATACCAATGCATCTCACTATACCACATCTCAACTCATCTCATCTCATCGAAATTTAAAATTTAAAAAAATTATCATGTTATCTGCTACTGCCTGGGTCCCTAGAGGCTACGCTACTGAATTCCCAGAAAAATATGAATTGGACGATGAAGAAATGGAGAGAATCACTGCCATGGCCAAACTTCAATTAGGGGAAAATCTGGAGGAAGAAATTCCAAAAACTGATAATTTAAAAGCCGATCTTGAAATCGACGATGACTTGAAGCAATATGATTTGGAAAATTACGACAATGATAACGAGTCGGAAGGTGAAGACGTCACCATGTTACCGGGGTTGAGTGGAACCAGTGCCAAGTACCATGAAGGTGAAGGTGAAGACGATGCTTATTTGACCCTTCCCACTGAAGAAGAGAAACAGGAAGATAGAGAAGAGTTACAAATTTTCCCAACTGATAATCTAGTATTGGCTACTAGAACCGAGGATGAAATCTCTTATTTGGATGTGTATGTATACGACGACGGGGCTGGAAATATTGGGGTTGACGATACTGAAGATGATCCTTCGGTTCCAAAAGGGTACATGAGAGAAAGTTCATTGTACGTCCATCATGATTTGATGTTACCAGCATTTCCGTTATGTGTTGAATGGATTAATTACAGACCAGGTAGTGAAAATGTCGGTAATTTTGCTGCCATCGGGACCTTTGACCCCCAAATTGAAGTGTGGAATTTAGATTGTGTCGATAAAGCTTTCCCTGATATAATCTTGGGAGAACCTGAACCCAATGCTGTCCCAGGGAAGTCTAAGAAGAACAAAAAGAGCAAGAAAAAGCATGTTACCACTCATCATACCGATGCGGTATTATCTTTAAGTCATAACAGAAACCATAGAAATGTATTGGCATCGACATCAGCTGATAATACCGTTAAATTATGGGATTTGAATACGGCTACTGCAGTCAGATCATTCAATTCCATTCATAATTTAAAAACCGTATCTTCTTCGCAATGGCATCCTTCCGAATCATCGATCTTATTGACTGGTGGTTATGATGGAACTTGCGGTGTTACTGATGTAAGAATCTCTGATGATGCTGAAATGACGAAGAATTATAAAGTACTGGGTCTGGAAGAAATCGAGAACGTTAAATGGGGGATCACCCCGGAAACTTTTTTCTGTGGTACTGATTCTGGTAATGTATATTCTTTTGATATTAGAAAACCTGATCAACCTCTTTGGACTTTACATGCCCATGATGCTGGTATTTCTTCTTTAGAAATAAATAATTTTGTCCCTGGTTTAATGGCTACATCTGCTATGAATGAAAAGGTGGTTAAATTTTGGAAATATAATGATCAAAAGGGACCTTCAATGCTTTTGAGTAGAGATTTTGGTGTTGGAAACGTTTTATCTTCTTCTTTTGCCAACGATATTGAAATTTCCGGTAATATAGTGGTAGGTGGTGTATCTACTGGTTTGAAAATGTGGGATTCTTTGAATAATAGATCTGTTCGTGGTGCTTTTAGGGGAGAATTGAAAGAATTACAAAAGAAGGCGCAAGAGGAAAGTACCAAATTTAAGAAAGCTAGTAGAATCGCTAGAAAGTACCTTGATGATCAAAATTATAATGATAATGTTATGACGATTGAAGCTGATGAAGAAGAATCAGATCACGAAGATGAAGAGGAGTAAATTATATAATGTATAGAAGTCATAATAAATACAAATAGGATAATACTAAAACGAACATTATTTCATTAATATATACATAATAAATACACTAAAAGTGTCTTCTCTCTACTTTGTCTAATAGTAATCATTGGCTTCATATCCACTATCTTTGCTGTCATCATCAAAGAATGATTCAACATCATCTTGATCGTAATCCGCTTCATTGAATTCGACATATCTATTTCTCTTCAATTCCACTTCATCGTCGGAATTTATATCTTCATCATCAGTCTCTCCTTCTTCCTCTTCTTCTTTTGCTTCCAATTCGATCTTCAATTCATGTAAGATATCAAAACATTCAGCTAACAAAGCATTCAAAGTCCCCTGACCTTCAGGAATTTGATTATTTATAATGAACTTTCCATCATTTCTTAAATTATCTAAAGAAGCTAATTTGAATTGGAAAGGGTATAATTCCCGTAAATTATTTAATCCTTCTATCCGCTTGATATCTAAAAGACATCTTCTGACGGTGGATAATTGGTTATGGATTGGTTGTAATGATTCACTCACTGGTTCACTACTTTCGAGTAATTTATATATCAAAGAATAACATCTTCTAAGTAGATAAAGTAATAAAACCTGAATATTTTTGAATTTTAAATTTGCCTTTAATGAAGCAGTAGAATTCAGTATAATCTCTTTCCTTCTACCTTCAATAAGACCTAAATCATTTTGATAGTTATATAAATCAGTCTCTCTCAAAGTCCATCTTCTGGTAATTAACAAATTTTCAAGATTTAATTTAATTGAAGTCAATTTATTGAATAAATCCTTGAGAGCATTGATTTCATGTTGACAGCTTTCATCGAGATTTAATTGAGAAAATAAATCGTTAAAGTTCTTACCGTCGTTAATATTTATATCTTTGATCATGTTATTACAATCATCCAATAAACCATTCAAAATTGATTGACTATGGTTATCACAGTTATGGAAATTCCCTTGTTCGTCTCTAAGGGCCTCGACTTTCTTCAATTCCGCTTCATACTTTTCAGTGTTCTTATTACAATTGTCAAGCACTACATTGATAAGACCCTTTCTCAACGACAACAATTTATTATAAATGACTTTGACTTCATCCGGGATATCCTTTATTTTGTCTTCCAATTCTCCCAACAAAACCATACATTTGTTATACTTCTTTCTGATATAGTTAATCTGTTCATTTTTCTGGGGATTAGTATGGTCATCCTCCTCGTCGGCGTAGTCATCCTGGTAGTTGTAGGTGTCAATAATGGCCTTTATGTCCCTAAGACGAGTCTCAATCGGGTCGAGTTCATCGGCGGTATACAATTTCCCGTCCTTTAAATGGGTCAATAACTTATAGACTGTCGACAACGACGAGTAGGTGGCAGGAGCAAACTTGGTCAATCCACAAGTGATGAAACATAACGAAATTAATTGCCAAATATCATCAATAACCGAGTCGTTAAGATTGGGGATTTCGAGTTTCATCCCTTTCAATTCTTCGTCTTTTCGTAAAATAGATAATTCATTCAAGTCGTCCAAAAATTTGTTGTAGAGATTGTAAATTTGTTTGGAATCAAGGTACTGACGTCTATTATTCTTGAGGTCGCTGAGGTCTGTGTATATCTTGGTGAATTCTCCGTGAAGCGGTTTTTCATAAGGTGGTAAAGTCTTCATGGTGGGAGGTAAACTTGAAATTTTGTGAAAATTCTGGGGTTGATGACCGCACGGGGAGAAAGACTGAGGGAACATTGAGGGAGCCAAGCGACTGTCCTGGAAACGAGAACTTGGGTGAGGCCCGGGTGTAGCAGGCACTGGTGCGGAAATGTTATTTGAGATTGTTGGATTGTTGAGAGGTTGGCTTGTGGCCTGGGGCGGCGCGCAGGCTGGGGCGGTGCGGGCTGGGGCGTGGGTGTAAGGCGTCGTCGTCTGGCCAGGGCCTGTCTGGCTACGGCCACTTGATCGTATGTTATTACCTCCTGCACAACTCCGGTAGTGTAAAGACGAAGTTGCAAATTATATCCAGTATCATAGTAACCTTAATTATAAGTTTAGTGCATATGTATTGCTCTACTCCCTTATGTGACTACCTCGTGTCAGTTCCCTATTTCTAAAAACTGCTGCTGCTGCTTACCACTGAAATGAGGTTAATTCAAACTTTAGCATTGTAGACGTAAGATTGAATTACTTTTGATGGATTATATATTTGAATACATAGCTAAGTACTACCAATTGCTTTTTCTTCTTCATCAAAGCTCTCTAACTTGGTAACTCTTTCAGCTTCAGTAGTACTTCCAATAGTGTATATAAATCGAATCCAAAAATAAACTAAGAAAATATCAAACAAAATATAAACAATACTAGGTGCTATCTCAAATTTCGAACGAAACATTGCTACGGGGTCTTCTAATAATACAAAGACACATACTGCAAGTGAAACCAGCAAACCAGCCTTGATATTTTCATAGATAAACAAAATATCGATGAATGATTTATGGTAGATTGGAAATGGTGGTCTAGGGTAAGGATCCGACTCGTCATTTTCATAGTCTGTAGCATAATAAGAAAGACCAGGAATATTTTTGTAGACTTTTGCATTAAACCGTGCAATAGACTTTGGGGGTGAATTTGGAGATGAAACTGGTTCCCTAGTTAGTAACCTTGAGATAGCTTGCTCAAATCCATAGATATGTAATGGATCGGTTGGACTTGGGAATTTAACCATTTTTGATTTTTACACAAGGGAAATTGGCCAATTTATATAGAAGAGAAGAGCACAAAACTGGTTGTCAGGTGTCACAAATAGCTTTAAATTGCACCGAGATTTACAATGGAATGTCAAAAATTTGAAAACCAGTTTTTTGCAGCCATGTGAGAGCCTTACTTAGGTGATTCTGGTGGATATGGGAGGTAAAGGGTATAAACAATTTTCAAATGGTACAAATATGGTTCCCAGTGGGGCTAATTGAAGTACAAATAATAGTCTAGATAGGATAGACCGATATCAACACATACATGTATATTAATATACTAATAAATCTTCGTTTCTCTTGGTAAATAATCTTTTGGTTCCGATAACTATTAAACGAAGAAAGAAAAAGAACACTACAAAACCATTAAATATATAAATTTCACAAGCAAGACTTGCAACAATTAACCAGCTCATAAACTTGAAAAGTTGAGAGAGGGTGGGATCGACTAAACATGAATAAATCACCATACAAATAGCATAATTAAACATCCGACTTGTGCCCAAAAACTTATATACATTGATAAAATCTTTCAAGTATTGTTCGAATACAGATATGGCTGGTGGATAAGGAGCTGACTCTTTTTCAGTGCCAATTTCTACATATAAAACACGATTAGCATCTAATGTTGAATTGTATTTCTGAATATCTGACATCGTAAAGTGAAAGAAATAAGAAAACAAAAAAAGAAGAAAAGAGGTAAAAAAGTAAGGGATTGGTTTTATTTATAGCATGAGGATGGTACAGACCGGTTGTTAATGCCACAAATGAGTGTTTGTGGTCGGTACAGATAGGTTCAAGTGACACAAAAAAAAGATATCTCATACATAATTTGGCAATGGTAATAAAAGCGTTGGGCAAGTGAAAGGTTATCATATATTCATGGTCGGTAATCCTGTGATGGGTATTGTTTAACAGGAAAGACTACAATACGGTACCGTTAATTGCTGCGGTCTAAATTACAATATCTACATAAAAGTACCTAGGTACGTACGTCAATTACGGTGATGAAAAGGCGTCACCGGTGTGGGTATGGGCTATTGTCCTGAATCAGGATTAGCAACTTGTAATATCTTTCTTGAATAGTCAGTTTCATCGGCCAACGAGCCTTCACTTAGTCTCCTCCTACCCATCATGACAGGATTTAATCTTGGATCTGTGAAATCCTTGGCTAAATTATCTGAGGGATGAGTAAAGGGATTTGTCATTGGCATATCTAGATTTGAAGTTTTCAATGATTTTTTCAGTTTACCAGTGCCATATTTTCTGTTAATATCCAGTGGTTTTTCGAAATATTCTTCTTCATCTTCTTCCTCTTCAGCCAGTCTTCTCTTTTTGAGTATGAAGAATATTATCAATGCTATAATCACAATTGCCGCCACTCCTCCCACAACGCCCCCAACGATTGGGCCAATTTTCGTAGTCTTTTTATTGTCATCTTTATCATTTTCGTCACTATCCTTCGTAGGGGTTGGAGAAGAAGTAGAAGACGCGTTGTCGTCTTTCGTCACTGTCCTAACTATTACCGACCCTTGAGAATTAGATGAAGTGGTGAATACTGTGGTGGCAGAACTAGAAGGTGGAGTAGTGGTTTCCTCTTCGGATGTGGTGGATTGATCATTATCAGTAGTCTTGGAACTGGACTTTGAGCTAGTGGTCGATGTCGAGGTGTCGGTATCACTATTGGTAGAAGTAGTCGAACTAGCAGCCGCAGAGGACTCCGAATCATCGACTTGACTCTCATCACCTTTACCTGTGTAAACACTATAAACGTCATCTCCTCCACAAGTGGCATCACCATATCCAAAACATGGCGTGTCACATTTACTGCTATCTACTTCCCCACTGCTTGGTTTTTTACTAAGACAAACACAATCTGCCCCTTTAACTGCCACATATGGATATTCTGAACATTGGTCAGCACAATATGATGAACTTTGCCATTGGTACAGACCGCCGCTCTTACCGCTGACATCTGAGTAGCAACCTACCAGGGAGTCTGCGGTGGCGAGTGTGGTGATGGCGGTTATTATAAAGAAAGTTATGATTTTCATGGTAAAATTGGGATATAAAAACTGGGAAAACGAGTGAATACAGGTAATTTGTGTCTGTGTGTGTTATACGAGTTATATGAGTGTGTCTGTGGGTTGTGCTTTATCTAGTCTCTATCAGTCTCTGGCAATCTGGTCTTTGGATCTTGATAAAAATGAGCGAACGAGGATATATTAATGAAAAATAATTAAATCGAAATATCGAAAATGGATTTAACTTTGTATACACCCCCTTCGAAAAAGAAATAAAAGATCGAGGCGTGTGAGGGATGAGGGTTGGGGAGGATGGAGTGTGGGTGTGAGCCGGATGTGGGTGAATGGGGGGTATAGGTTTCCGGATGTGGTGGTTATATAGGTTGTATATAGTTTCTGGGGCGTAGGAGATGTCTGTATCTATATATCAATATAACTAACTATGTGGGTATGGTTTATGGGGTATGTATCTATATGGTATGCAGTCTCATGGGTGGGTCTGCTCTGATCTCGTCTGTTGCAAGGTTGGCAACGACACGTCTATTTCATTTCAAATCTCGCGTCGCTTGCCGGTCGAGGTCTAGAAGTAGAATGTCGCAGGTCGAGAATCAGATCAGCGCCATAAATTGCGGCTGAAGATCGCCAACCCGAATGGCAACCGCAAAACGGTATGTTTTTATTTACCGTTGGTGGCGTTCCGTATTTACCGATGGCTCCCACAGAGGAGGGAAGAACAGAAGAGACGTGCCGACTCCAGAATCATATATATAACCTATTTATATATTTAAGTTGGCCCGCTAATGTTGCAGCGACGCCTAATGATTGGAACCTTAATTAATGCCGAATCAACCTTTCCGAGGGTCTGTTCAATAACCTGTAAATATGAATACGGAGACATAATGTCGTATTAACGCGGCATGTAAATATTTTTCCATTTTAGTCCATTTATGTCTAAATTAAGCAATATTATCTGACACAATAATATTTATCGTATTAGGATCCTTGGCGAAATGTATGCCATGTCTTATCTCTTCATACCTTCAATGGAGCCAGGTAATTCTTCCTGTTATAGTCCCAATAAAATGTAATTTCCTCTGGCTTGTCAACTTTGCATTCTTCATTGTAATCTATATCACCTACATCTTTCAACTTACTAGTAAACTCTTCAACAGTGCACCCAAACCCGGGACCATATTCACAACCAAATGGGATAACTGCTTCATTCAATATAACTCTAATATAGGCATTGCCATCTCCTTCACAGGTATATCTCTCTATAATCAATCTGGTAGATTGGGGGACAATGACACTTTGTCTGAAACTTCTATCGAAATTCAAGGTTTTTCCATCAATTACATCAGGAAATAATCCAAGAGAACTATAAAGTACAACTAAATCATGATCGTGGGTGAAACTGGCCCAAATCTTTTGTTCTTGTGGTTCATTGAATAGCTTTATTATACTTTTGATAAATGGAGATCCGGCAGCAATACTATAGTTGTTTCCCCTACCGGTTTCTTGATATAAACGGTAATCCTGTTTAAATTCATTCATGACATATTCATCGTTTGTCATTATTTCACAAAATTTACTACCTTCTTCCACATTGATACTATATGCACAAATATCAAAGAGATGATCAAGTTGTTCATCGGATATGTTAAGATTAGGGTTTTCTTTTTGTAATCGTTTCCTCATCTTACCAAGGTACCCATTCATTGGATATTGTAACTGTTCTGCTTCTTCTTTACATTTTTCAAACGTACCACATCCTTTCCTGGGAGTCAAAGAATTGGCTCCCATATCACCATCTTCACTAATTATATTGAGTTTGATTTTATCTTGATCGTATTCATCTCCCAAAAATCCCTTCATGAAATTAACACTGGTGTCATGAACTCTTTGGGAACTTGATGTAAATACCGGGAATTTCTTGTTCTCGTGGTAAAGATGTCCGTATCTCTCTCTGAACGATTTCCCGTTCCTCTTAGCACTGGCTTCTCCGTTATACTTACTATTGCTATTGTCTTGGGTAGTTTCTTGGCCATAATAATCTTTATTTGGTACGAAATATTCGTACTCATTGATAAACCCTAAGCTGCCGTTCAAATTTTGCAGCCGTAAAAAATTGATCGTTTCGTTATATTCGGCTCCACTTCCTTCGGTAGGGTACCTCTCTCCATGTCTTCCTATCAAATAAACTTGGTCTACTTCACAAGTTGGAGGTGGTAATGGAGATATTCCATATCCCGGGTATTGGAAGTATGGTCCTGCACCTCCCAAGAAATTGAGAAGGTTATACTGATAGTCAGCTGCAAGCTCAGGACTTGCAACCGTCAGAATATTCGGAAGTAGTAAGCCTGCAATCAACGACTCTGCCTTCATTAGTGATTTTTCTCTGAAATACAAAGGATTTTATGCCCGTTTTGTACCCGTAAAGTTTAATTCACCGGCACGTTGTCCGCGATTGGCTGCAAAAAGACAATAGACGTCAGTTTCAGGTTGGTATCCCAGATGGTTATACCGTTATACGAGTTTTCTCACTGGGATTGTCATAATTATATATTTACAATTTCTTTTATATACTTATGCCACGATTCTTGGGGCTGTAATATTATAATCTTCATTATCTTGCCAGTCCCAATAAAATGTCAAGTCTTGTGGAAGACTTGAATTGGTATTACATACTTCATGGATATCAAAATCTCCAAATCTCTCTTCAACATAATCTTCAAAATCTGATAGCTTACAGGAAAATCCCGGTCCATCGCTACAGTCCTTCACGGGTTTGACTGATCCATTAATTACAAATCTGACATAACTTTCTCCGTCCTTTTTATATTTAAACTTTTCAGTAACCACTCTGGCTCCCATTGGGACCCCATCAATATGGTGGTAAGCATCAGTAAATCTTACTTTGTCATTTGGTAATGGTTCTTCGGTATCGAATAATCCCAATGCACTATGATATATTTCAATATCGGTATCGTGAATAAAACTTAACCACATTTTATTCTCATTGTCGTCATCTCTTAATAATGCCAACGATGCGTTCAATTGAACCCATCCAACATATTTAGTCATATTGTTACCAGGTCCCGAAGAATAATAGAAATCCAAATCATTTTGGTAATTATTCCTCACAAATTCATCTTGGGTAAATAACTCACAGAATGGAGAGTATCCTCTAACGTTCAATTCGTAACCACATAATTGAAATAAATTTGGCACATCTTTCTTTGTCAAATTCAACCCATCATTTTCATCAATCAATCTTTCGACTATTGTATCATAATAATCATCGGGGAATTCTCCAACAAAGTCTTTATTGGCACTTGCATTGAATGCTTCACATCCCCATCTTGGTGTCAAAGTATTGAATCCCTGTGTAGCATTTTCACTAATAACATTATAAATGTAATTATCTGGGTTGAAATCTCCACCAAGAAATCCTCTGGTGAAGAAATCGGCCGTTTGATAAACCCTAGCACTAGCACCAATGAACACTGGTAATGGTTCAGTTTTATTATATAAAGAACCGTATTTGGCTCTGAAATAAGAACCGGCTTTGAATCCGGTTTCAAACCCATTATATGGAGAATTACTATTTTCGGGAGTAGTCTCATATTCATATAATTCTTCATCTGGAACGAAGTATTCATATTCATTCAAGAATGATAATGGTCCTTCAATAGTTCCATTATAACTCTGTAACCTGTCGACCAATTCTTCTAACTTCAATCCAGCAGATAACCCGGGGAATCTTTCCCCATGTCTCATGACCAATTGGACTTGTTCTAACTCACAGTCGTCAGGAATATCAGTAGATATACCATACCCAGAATATTCAATGTATGGACCAATTCCGTATAAATATTTGACAATATTATACTGGTTAGTGGCTGCTAAGTCCGGACTCGAAACTTGCCTGTATACATTCAATGGTAAGCTCAAAAGACTTGTGAATAATTCTTTAGTTAACGACACCATTCTTAAAAATCCCAACCACAAATACCAGGGGAACTGCCCCCTTATATACCTCGAATATTCGGTTGTTGGGTACTTGCTTTTTCTCCGAGTTTAAGCTTTCTCCGAACACAATAGATGGGGAATTAAGTGGTTATGAGCAATTATGTCCATCTTCCCAATGGGGTAAAGTAATTGCCATGCGGCTTGCACACGTTGTGTTAGGCAAGGTTAGCTACCAATAGGGTTTAAGTCCTATACCACATGTGTAGTAGATCCTTACAACCTTGTTATTACGGTTTGTAGCCTTTGTGGCCCTTCAAAAACCCGGCTTCTTTGTACAAGAAATTCGGAATATATGTCAAGTTTGACCTACAAGAGTCTTGGCATACCTTATGTCTGTGGGGTTAATAGGGCAAGAGTATCTTGTCTAAATAGGTACACAATTACACGCTATCTACAGAACAATTCTTGGGGCAGTGAAGTTGTAATTTTGGTTACCTTCCCAGTCCCAGTAGAAAGTCAATTCTTGGGGATATTCAGGATTTGGATCACATAACTCATCCAAATCGAAATCGCCAAATCTCTTTTCAACGTACTGTTCAAAATCTGATAATTTACATGAAAATCCTGGTCCATTACTACATCCCTTGACCGGCTTAACAGACCCGTTGACAATAAATCTTACATAACTCTCTCCATCTTTAATATGCTTAAACTTTTCAGTAACAATTCTTGCACCCATGGGAATGATATCAATATGTCTATAACCATCGTTGAATTCAACGTGGTCATTGGGCAAGTGTTCCTTGGTTTCGAATAATCCCAAAGCACTATAATAAATATCTATATCCGTATCATGGGTGAAACTTAACCATACTTTATTTTCATTTTCTTCGTCATTTAACAATGCTAATGAAGCATTCAAATGTACCCATCCAGCATACTTAGTCATGTTATGACCTGGACCTTCCATGTAATAGAATAGTAAATCATTTTGGTAACTATTCATGACAAATTCATCTTGGGTGAAAAGACTGCAAAACGGCGATGATCCAGTGGCATCAAGTTCGTACCCACATATCTGGAATAACTTATTAATATCACCTTTAGTTAGATTCAAACCTTCATTTTCATCAATTAATCTTTCAACAATCACATCAACATAATCACTCGGGAACCCCTCTATATATTCGTTGAATTGATTTTTATCATAATTTCTACATCCCCACCTTGGTGTCAAAGTATTCCAACCTGATGTAGCATTTTCACTGATCATATTATAAACGTAATTGCCATCTTTGAAATCTGGGCCAAGGAATCCTCTAGTGAAAAAATCAGCAGTTTCAGCAACCCTAGCACTTGCTCCAATGAAAACGGGGATCGGATTAGAGCTATTATATAAAGATCTGTACTTGGACCTGAAATACGATCCGGCTTTAAACCCATCTTCAAATCCAGAATATGGTGAAAAACTGTCAATTGGTGTCACTTCATATTCAAACAAATCTTCATCTTTAACGAAAAATTCATAGTCATTCAAGAACGATAATGGCCCTTCAATGGTTCCATTATAACTCTGTAATCTATCGATCAAACTGATATATTCTAAACCTCCTCCAAGAGCAGGGAATCTTTCGCCGTGTCTCATAAGTAATTGAACTTGTTCCAACTCACAATCATTGGGTGTTTCGGTGGAGATACCATAGCCTGAATATTCCATATATGGACCAGTACCCGAAAGATATCTCACTATATTATATTGTTCTGTTGCAGCCAACTCCGGTCTGGAAACCTGTCTATAAATATTAATGGGAACATTCAATAATCCGGTTAGAAGTGTTGTAGCAAAATTAACCATCATTTGATATTTTAAAAATGAACAAAGTGTCAGATATTTATTAATACTACATTTACAATATTGTGGGGTATCAACCGTTATCTCTTCTCCATTGTCTTCTTGATTGCAACATACCTTTTATATGCGATATTATATTTTGCAACCATTCTCTGATAGGAACAATGGGCACCTCGACGGAAATGGCCCAATTAGGCTATTTACACGCCATGTTCCATTTGATAACGATCAACTCTACCTGTCATTGTTTCTTATCTAGTAAGAACGGAACTTACCTTTCCTAATTTAGAAATCTGACTAAAATGGCTTTTCGTTCCCGATCTTGTCACAAGAGGACATTCCATTTAGGACTACATCTAGGGGAACCATTTATTATCTACACACTAACTATTTCTTACCCTTCTTCTTGCCCTTGGCAGGTTTACTTCCTCCTTTCGGTTTTCCTCCTCCCTTGACATCCTTCGTATTCCCATTAGGCAAGGCTATTTTAAGTTTTGAAACGGTTAAAAGAGATACCAATTCGTTGGATTTAGCCGATTTCAAAATTTCATGTTCTTCAGGCCAGTCCAATTCCACATCTTCCTTAGTTTTATCGACTTTGCGGCCATTAAAATGTTGAAGTATCTCAGTTATCGATTTACCCTTTTTATTATTACCAGGTTGAATCTTTACTTTGTACTTGAATTTCAGAAGAGAGTACCAAGGAGCAAAAACTGCAACAAAATCGGTGATCTTATCGGTCTTAGTTGGCTTGGAAATAAGCGTGTCGAATATTGAAAGATACTCAATTTCGTTCAGACTTTCAGACATTTCTTGCAAGAGGTACTTTCTAAGTTCTTTTTCATCTTGTTTCTGCTTTCTTTGTTGGACTTTCTCTTGGTTTTCGTATTTCGAAGCCTGATTTTGCTGCTCTAATTGTTTTTGTTGTTGCTCTAATTGCTGTTGCCTAACTTGCTTCAAAGTTCCAAGAGCCTCCATTCTCAAGAGCCTATCTTGTTCATCTTGATCGGCGTATTTATTTTGAATTTTCTTCATTTTAGATTTCTTACCTCTCTTGTTGATGATTTTAAGGTTTTGAAGGTTAAGGGTATCGTCTTCTTCAGCTGGAGTTTCAGTTTCTGCTCTTTCTTCCAAGTTTTCGGAGGTGTTATCGTTTTCCATGGCTGCTGGAATTTCTTCCGAATTCTCTGGGTCTTCCACTTGTGTCCTTTCACGTTTCTCCTGTTCCAAGATCTTCTCTCTGATGATACTTTGATCAATATCTTGTTTCTTATTATCAACTGATAATTGCAACCCAATTTCCTGCTGACGAGCAAGTCTTTTATCTCTATGTTTCTTAGCGGTTTCGTCGTCTCCAATAAAATAGATACCAAATCCCATGGTAAGTTGTACGGGAGGCATGTACTCTTTCTTTCCCCTGTAATTAAATCTTCCGGCCAGAAGTAAACTACCATCTACATCTTTTTTGGAAATACCAGGTCCTGGAATATAAAAGGCAGAAGACGAAGATTTATTATTCCAAGACGAAGAAGCAGATAAACTGAACATTCCCGCTTGCCAAATAGTTGACGGTGGAATCGTTTCACCTTTATAATGGTTTTTTACAAAGACCTTGAGAGATCCATCCACGTCAGAGGATACGAAATGATCGTCGTCATTGAAGTATCGATAGTAAATCATATCATTCTGTAAATCATCACGACCACTTAAACACAAGTATCCATCACTCGAAACGAACCAAAAGAACTTTTCAAACCAGTATTTTTCCCGGACTTTGCTCAAAGCATCTGATTCATTTTGTAATGCCCTTTTCAAATCTAAGCTGATTTTCTTTTCAGCATTTTGTAATGCAATTTCTGTATTGGCCTCTACTTTTGATTGTTTGACCTCGGCGTGTTTTTTCGTTTCAAAGTATGTGGTTGCATTGGCATATGCTGAAAGATTGATATCAATCCACACGGACACCGTTGGAATTGTTTTCTTAAGTTTTCTCTCCTTTTTAGCGCTTCCAAAATCAGAATCACTATCACTGTCGCTGTCACTATCACTGTCACTATCACTATCACTTTCACTATCACTTTCACTATCACTTTCACTTTCACTATCGCTATCACTAGCCTTTTCTTCAACAACATCTGTGTCAGGCAAAGTCAATCTGATCTTATTCTCTAACAAATCTAACGCTCCAATGCTCCCGGCCAATTCGTCACCACTGCTACTCTGCAATTCTATATACTTTTCAATATCATGCCAATCCATTTGTCTGTCCAACATACTCTTCACAAGATCTACACAGCGAGAAACTAGGTCAGCATGGATGATAATTAAATCACCTTTTTTAATGCTTAAATTCTTTTGTGCTTCGAGCGATTCAATCTGTTTGCTTCTTTCATTTCTTGCCTTTTCTAACCTTTTAGCAGCCAATTGTTTTTGGTTTTCGATCTTGATTTCGTTCTTCAAACTTTCCAAAGTAGAATAGAATTTATCTAAAGTATTGTTGTATCCCTGGACAGTTTCGAACTTATAAGAGTCATCTTTAGAAGGCTTAAAAGGGTGAAACTCATCGTTCAAGTACCGCAATTCTTCCATCGTCTCCTCGGTGGCATTCTGGTTTTTCTTCAAGCAAATAACCCCGTTAACCTGTTCGCTTTGTGTGAGATTAATGTAGGCTTCTTCACAATCATTCAATATATGGGCAATACTATCTAAAGACGAAGAGTCAGTGAAGTCAAAGCATGAACTGCTGGATTTAATATCAGATTCATGAAGTTTTTTAAGAATCAATTCCGATGACAAATGCAGGGCATTGACAAAGAGAAGCTTATGAATGGAAAAGATTTTTGATTTTTTACCCTTCTTTTTCCCGATTTTTTCACCAGTTTCCCCAGCTTTTTCAGCCTCCTGCACCTTTTGTCTTTCTCTTTCCAACCATGCCCCGACATCCCCAGCGGTATACACCCTTCTTTCATACTTCTCGTCCTGTTGAAACAATTCCTTCTCAAATTGACCATAGACTTCATTGACGGCGAACTTATCGTCGTTGGCTTCCACCACTCTCTGCAACATCAAAATCTTTCTTGACTCGTCCAACAAGAGTATGTTACCGGCACTGAAAAACTCCAACACAAGGTAATATAACCCATCACTGAATTCCAACACCAAGATTCTATCATTACCAATCTGCTTGATGCCACTTAACCGTCTGGTCTTCAAATGTTTCCGTAATTTCGTGACAAAATTCAGCGGAGTCGGTTCCGTGTTTCTCTCGTAGCCTGTCAAGTGGATTCTATTTCCAAATTCCACAATCACAAGTTTCTTGGAGTCTGGTACTGAGAACTTCAACACAAATTGTTTCGGAGAATATAAGACATTGTAGATATTCTGCAAACGGTACCCTTTCAAAGGCTGGAGTTCTGCTGTAAGAATCTGCAAGTCAAGGGCGGTGATTCTTTGCTATGGGGTTAGTATTTGTGGCTTTTTAGGGTTTTTCGGGGGTCTTTGGGGTCATTTTACGTACTTTCATTGGTGAAAAATTCGCAACTAACAGTTTGTATGAAATATTGGAAATTATATGCAGGTGGTGATGGATATTAGTCAGATAAGTATATTGATGTATGTGGTGGTTGAGGGAGTCTGGTGAAGATTTGGAGGGGAATATGGACATTGAGTATGTCTCCTTCTTGTGGGTCTTTAGGAGTATGGATTCGGAATGGCTATAATTTTTTAGTATTATGGTCAACGAAATTCACAATGGCTGCAAATTAACAGTGAGAGGAATTGGTTAATTGCTTTATTGGTCGGTATGTGATACTTTTTACAGGAGATATGCTTGATTGCATTTCCAATCATATAGATTTTGTATATTATTCTCTTCGAATGTGGAGGTATTGAGTCTTTTTCTAACTTACTTGTCTTTAGTGAAAGTGATGTCTTACAGTCAATTGCAGAGGTAAGTATGTACGGGAGCACCCAGCCTTAGTTGTGGGTGGTATAGTCAAATCGTAGACTCAATTTTATTGAAAATACTTTATACCGTACCATTACAAGAGTGAAATATGGTAGAGGAGTATAGGCTATATAAAGTTCTTCTGATTAGTCACATAAACATCTCGTGATTAGCTTCTTTTCCTTCGAAAGCCAGAAATTTCAACCCCGCAATAGTCTTCCCCATAACTTAAATTGCAAGGATCCCTTTCGGCTTTATCACTTCGATAGGATAAACTAAGTTATACGAAAAACGAAATTTATGGCTGCAAATGCAAGCCCAGGCATGTGCAGGATCGAGATATAAGAGAATAGTGACAGAAATCGATTGATTCACAAAACGATGAAACTGCAATATAGAGGAGAGTAAAAAGATATGCATACTTTGGCCCAAAGTACAAAGAGAATAGGTCCATTGGGATATAGTATGATTCGGCAGGTAACCTCAAATGCCGCAAATCTTATGTTACATTTTTCCAAAGCTTATCGTACGCGATGTTACATTGTCTATGGTTCCCCAGATTATAATTGAAAATTAATATATATATATATATATCTGTTAAATCTTTTGACAATAAGTGCCTCAATATGCCATCCCAAATCCAAAGTAAACATCACGACGAAATTGAAGATCAAGGATTCACCATAATCAAGAACTTCTTAACTCCAGAAGAAATTTCACTTTACAAACAAACTGCTCGGGCAGTGGTGGAATTGGCCAGAAACGGTGATTGGGACGATGTCAGAACTAAAGGTAAGCAATTTCCACCATGGCCAAAGGATTTTACCCCGGATATTTGGGGAGTCACCGGTTTATTGAACCCAAAGTTGGGAGATTTGTCAGTCCCTTTCCAACACTGTTATTCCAGTGATAAAATGTTGTCAATTGTTGAAGATATTTTACAAACTACCAAGTCGAATTTGAGTATGGAATTATTCAATATGTTGATTAACCCCTTGACTGATTTCGGATTGGATTGGCACAGAGATCATATTCGTCCGGAAACCACCAGAGAAGATGAGGAAGTTGAATTGAAACAAAATCCGTTTGCTGGGGCCCAATTCAATTTAGCGTTAACTGATGATAAGTGTTTAATTGTTGTTCCTGGATCTCATAAAAGAGTCCGGACTGAAGAAGAAAGAGAAAAGACTATTGCTGCAGACCGTCAGCAATTTATTTCTGGTCAAATTACAGTGGATTTAGCTCCAGGAGATATGGTTTTCTACAATAGCAACATTTTACATAGAGCACAATATTTTGCAGCCAATGAAAGGTTAACATTACATGGGTCTTTCGGTCATAAAGACTTTGGGAAATTTAGAGCCAAAGGGGTTTTGCAACATGGTGTAGGAGAATGGATTAATGATTTCAAGCCAGTTAATGGGAATTTGAAAATGTTGCACGAGAAATTGGTGGGTTTAGCCAAAGAATTTGATGCTGCTGATTTGGGATACTCTCTTGATGGATAAATCTTAATCCCCTAGTTTATTCTAACTATATAGTTTATTTAATGTTATATGTCTGCTTTGTGCAAGCCGATGGTTGCAAATTGCGATACTCCTGCATATGTCGCAATACGTTGAATTTCCACTTCTGTAACTCCCGTCTCTCTAATGGATTTAAAATTGCAGCCACTCGTAGATCACTTAAAAGCCGGTAGAAAAGTCACTTTTTTCCAAGGAGCAGGTATAAGTACCGGTGCTGGTATTCCAGACTTCAGAAGTCCGGAAACAGGATTATATGCTAACCTTGCCCGGTTAAATTTACCATACGCAGAAGCGGTATTTGATATTGAGTATTTCCAGAAAAACCCAAAGGCTTTCTATACTTTAGCTGATGAATTGTACCCTGGAAAGTTTCAGCCCACCAGCTTCCATTACTTGATCAAGATCCTTCAAGATAAAAAATTATTACATCGGGTTTATACTCAGAATATCGATACTTTGGAAAGAGTAGCCGGGGTTAAAGACGAATATGTGATGGAAGCTCATGGTTCATTCTCTTCTAATAGTTGTATCAAGTGTGGAGAAGATATGCTGATCAAAGATCTTCGGGACTTCATGAAGCAAGATAAGATCCCCCGTTGTTCTGCTTGTAACGGGTATGTTAAACCCGATATTGTCTTTTTTGGTGAGTCTCTTCCAGCTAGATTCTTCGATAGTTGGAATAGGGATTTTGACGACATTGAATTTGCTGTTGTGGCAGGTACTTCGTTGACTGTGTTCCCCTTTGCCCACTTTGTAACTGAAATTGGAAGAACTGTTCCCAGAATGCTTATTAATCGAGACCTTGTTGGAGATTTCAAGAAAAAGAGGGAAAAGGATACAGTATTACTCGAGAATTGTGATTCAGTTGCCGAGGCTTTATGTGAAATAATGGGTTGGAAAGATGAATTAGATACTTTAAAGAAGGGAGAATTTGATTTTGGTGTTGAAGAAGAATTGAAGGAGATCACCGAAGGAATGGAAAAATTATTAGGGAAAAAAGACGAAACGGAAAAAGATGAAAAGGAAAAGAATGAAAAGGAAAAAGATGAAAAGGCAAAAGATGAAAAGGCAAAAGATGAAAAGAAAAAAGATGAAAAGGACGAGAAGGACGAAAAAAAGCGTTAGACAAAAAGAAGATAGACAAAAACAGAATTTGATATATATTGTTTATAACTAAAATACACTACTTCAGACATCCATGAACTAAAGTATTCTTTGGGAATGAGAACCCAGCGTCTTCCCAACTTGTATGATTAATGTTTTGATAAGCTTCTAGATGACTGTCAATATAGGCTTTTGTTGGATGATCATCTGGATCACAAGTCATAGAAATCTCATCAGGTGGTTGATATATTCTGATAAAGTCCACACTCATAGTTGAAGGAAATATGATTTCTGCCCAATCTATATAAGCCCAATTATTAGAGATACCGAAATTCACAATAATTGCCATTGGCTCTTTTGCCATTCTTCTCCAACCTACATTACCGTTTGGACTTAAAGCATAAGCGTAAATGGTGAAAGTTGGTTCTTGACCAACATACCAAGTACAATATCCTTCATCGTCATGGTTATTTAATTCATAGGCATAAGTTTGGAATCTATGTTCTCCACCACCTCTTTGATACCAAGTAGTATTTAAAGTAGTAACACCTGATACAGCCTGTTGGAAAGGACCCCCAGTATACTTATTCATGGTTGTGATAGATTTATTATAAACTTCAACGAAATCATAATTTGGATAATACCAAATATCCATTGGAGCAATTTGCATAGATTGTGAAGCCACCCCAACTTTTAAATCAGAGGAAACTTCACCTTCAAGTAAATCAATTTCTGGTGCTCCTCTTCCAGTACCCGGGTTTGGATGGTCTTCACCTTTACAGGTACAACTATTTAATTTTTGACCAGGTAAATAAGAAATACCATCTGGTGATGATTGATTAGCAGTAATACCTGCATCACAGGAGTCATAAGTATAAGGCCAAACACCTTCGGTTGTAGCCATATAACCAGGTCTACCGAGATTACCCATAGTCCATAAACCAGGCCATAAACCTGAAACATTACCATAATTAGGCAATCTTGCTGAGATTTCGATTAAACCTTGATTAAAACATAATTTGTTCCAAGAATGAAGCATACCAGATCTATAAAATAAATTATGATTTTTGATAGCATCCATTCTTAAATTCAATGTACCATTAGCAGTTGTTACGGCATCAGGATCATACCATTCTAAATCTTGAGTTGCAGCATAATGGAAATCAGGTGCATAAAAGAATTGATCGTCACCTTCATAGAAAGTTCTACCTTCGGCATTGAATTCATCAGAAAATGTCAAAGTCCAAGTATCACCAGTTCTTGCCTTTTTAGTTAAAGCATCTTCTGGAGTATCAGGATCAATTAAGGAAGTTCTGATAGCAGAAAGGATTGGATATTTATAATGAGTTAAAATTTCATAAGTATCGGGAACATAATGTTGAGTTACACCTGAATAAGTTAAAGCTGGTAAAACGACAAAAACAGCCATGGCAGCTATAAACAAAACAATAAAGGAAACTAAACCTCCTAAAGATCTTCTATCCATAGCTTTTAAATCATGATAGAACCGATTTTTGTCATAATTAGCATCAGCTATTGGATCAGGATTGTGTAAATAATCATCCGCTTCCTTTTCATTTATATGTAATGGGAAAGAAGATGCAGGGTAGCCACCAAATGGGGAAAAATCCGATGAAGTTAAAAATGGATTTGATGAAGATTTATTCGATATAGAAGAAGCAGCATCACTTTTAGTGTTTGAATTTGATTGACCTTGATTACCAAAGAAGTTGGAAGAAAGGGAAGTTGAACTAACAACCCTAGATCCATTAATTGAAGGATATCTATCATATTCACTAGGAATTTGAATATTGGCCGAATCCCGATTATTAATTAAATTGTTATTAATATTATTTAAATTATCAGGACTTTGACCATTACTCCCCAACAAATTGGAAGTAGTATTGTTGTTACTATGATTAAGATAATATCCATTATAATTTGCCGAAGAATGTTTCAAATTGGTGGCAGAATTTGTACTGCTGCTCCCATTATTCAACTGGTGATTAAAAGGTCTACCATATTGAAATTGATCTTCATCCAGTTGAGAAGATGATTGATGATTCGAAACAAACGAATCACTACTTTGTTCCTCGATGGGGTTTATAAAGGGATTTTCTTCATAATAATCCAGAGACCTTCTTGGAAGGTTGGCGGTTAAGTCTCTATGTGACATGACAAGTTACAGGTTTACTCGATACAGGTTACTTGATATTTGATAGGGAATTTGTCGGGAATTTTTAGATGTTAACGGGTGACTTTTTGTTGATGGACCAGCTTGATTCGTTCGTAGCTGTTGATTTGAGCTGTGGCTTGAGCTGTTGGCTTGAGCTTATTGTATACTGTAGAGACGACTCGACTATAGTTAGTAATTTGTAGTCAAAAATCTCAATTTTATTTTTTGAATTTTGTTATGGTAAAATATTCTCACGTTCCAGCGCGCGCACGAATCGTGTTTTTTCTGTTGCTCTTACAGCCTCTATTTTGGTTATGGACCTAGACATTAGAGTGTGTGAAAAGCGCTAAGAAAGGTGAAGTGCTAAGAGACAAAAGGGCTAATAAAAAAATGCTAAGAAAGTTATCGGGTGTTTAGTCTTGGCCGAGGCAGTTCTCTATATGTAAGCTGCTCTCCGGCAATACTTTACTGGTTGAAATATTTACGTTTTCCATCTTCATTCTATGTTTATATTTCGGTGCTTCTCTTGTGCCTGCCAGTCTGTTACACAGATAAATATAGAATTTTCTCGGACACAACCCAATTTTCCAATGCGACAGATGGAGATGAGCATTTCAGGTACCGTTGCCAAGGGGTGTTGGGGTGTGCGTGTAGGGTGTGTAGTGAGTGTGTAGCAGGTATGTAGTGGGTATGTAGTATTTGTAGTGGGGGTGTAGTAGTGACTACGTGTGTACAAGTATGTACGTTCTACGTACGTGAATACTTGTATTGAGTATCGTGTGCTTTTCTGTAAATTGCCTTTTTCCTTCCGCCTTGGCTCTTTCACCATTCCTGTCAGTCTGCCCGCTCTCCCTGCATGTAGCTCAAGTTATTTTTTCCTGTCTGAGAAGGGAAACTATTTCTTCCTTTTCGGGATCTACCTTTTGGTAATTTCTGCAGGAGTTGTTCCGACTGGTCGCTGGGTTGATCTCATCTATTTATATGATTTTCCGTATTTAATTAGACTATAATATACGATGTATAATATGTCGTATCACTTATTATACTTTTGTATTGATCTATTTCCGGTGGATCAAAATACATAACATATAGTGATAAGACACTTCCACTCTCTACCCCACTATCCCACTATCCCACTATCCCACTATCCCACTATCCCACTATCCCACTATCCCACTATCCCACTATCCCACCATATTCCACCATCTTTCGCCATCTTTCACCATATTCCACCATCTTTCGCCATCTTTTACTCTTACCTAACTTCCCTTGTGAAATATGTGTAACTTCGCCACACTAATTTGCAGCCATGCGATCACCTTATATACACATACACTATACACATACACTATACACATACACTATATACACAAACACACATACACTATACACAAACACTATACGCTATATACACGCTATAATAGCACAAATTACTGTCACGATCTCCATATATATCGGAATACTTCATGCTACTGGATAATACCGAATCATGCCCCACTATCAAACTAAAAGCTCCCCCACATGCTTTGATTAAAAAGTTGCCCGTAATAGAGCAATTGTCACTAGGCACGACACTTGCCATATATATTAAGCTATACCTTTTCCTTCATCCCCGATTATGTCAGGAAGTAATACATTCACAGTATCAGACGGTACACAAATTTTCTACAAAGACTGGGGTTTAAAAACCGGTAAACCAATTCTTTTTAGCCATGGTTGGCCATTATCAGCCGATGCGTTTGAAGATCAGATGTACTTCTTGGCTGAAAAGGGTTATAGAGTAATTGCCCATGATCGTAGGGGTCATGGAAGATCATCTCAGCCATGGGAAGGTCATAATATGGATCAGTATGCTGATGACTTAAATGAATTAGTTCACCATTTAAAGTTGCAAAAAACTATCCACATCGGGCACTCAACAGGTGGGGGAGAAGTTGTCCGGTATATAGCCAAGTATGGTAAAAATGTTGATAAAGCAGTTTTAATTGGGGCTATTCCTCCACTCATGGTCAAAACCTCTAAGAATCCAAATGGAACCCCAGTTGAAGTCTTTGATGATATTAGAACTAACGTCTTGAAAGATCGGTCGGAGTTCTTCAAAAATTTGGCCGTTACTTTTTATGGTTTCAATGTAGATGTGGCTGCAAAATCTCAAGGTTTAATTGATGGGTTCTGGTATCAGGGTATGCAAGGAAGTATCAAGGCTCTACATGATTGTGTTAAAGTGTTTTCCGAAACAGACCAGACCGAAGATTTAAAGAACATTAAGGTCCCCACTCTCGTTCTTTATGGGGATAATGATCAGATTGTTCCACCAATAGCTTCAAGCGAAGCAGCCCTCAAGCTTTTGGAGAAGGGGGTCGAAAAGAAATACCCGGGAGCTTCCCATGGGGTGTGCTCGACTCACAAAGACCAGGTCAACAAGGATTTGTTGGAATTCATCGAGAAGTAGTTATGCTTTAATATATACTATACCCATTTTAACCAGGTAGCTGACTTTTCCTGAGCCATAATTACATCAAACCGATCATTACAAACATTTCTCTCTACAACTCTCCAAACTAGAATTATCTAATAAAATATAAATATTTGACGAAATTCAACAATCAATGATTAAAAAAACATTCTTGAAGGCTTTATAAACATTTCCTAGACCTTTCAGTCATCTTCAGTAGTTGTTGGTTTCCATGGCATGTTCAAACCCAATCACATAAATCTTTCCAAAGCTTGAAATTATATCATCTAAAAGTCAAGTGATGGTGAATTGTCCCACAATGGTGGATAGTTCGCTTTGTTCATGTACTTTTTATGTCAAGTGCCGGAACAGTAATTCTGTTCAATACTTTCTTCTTGGAAATTTGCATTGGATATTGATTTGTAATTCTTTGACGCTTGCCTAATCCTCGATTGATGGCTTGATACTTTGTGTATAATAAATCCTGTATACAGAAAAGTATTTTTTTGCAGCCATACGAAATAGCACTGTTTTGTAGCACCCAACTTACGGTAATTGTGAAGCTTAGAAATCCGTCACTGTATTTTCTATCCAAGGGGAATGTATATAAAGCGACGCTACCATAATACTCTATCGGCGATTCATAGACCCAAAAACGTAACAAATGTTCAAGTAGGATCGATTCACACAGTTAGAATTTAGAAGAGTGGGATACAGATATTAGAGCCGTGGCCTATATCAATTAATTTGGAGAAGATATAATCCGAAATCTTTGTCTGCTGCTAACTCTTCCTCCAAATTAACAAATATAATGTCTAGAAGTATGTCTATCCAATATAAATTCAGATACATCTAAATACTTAGAAAAATCGGATAAATAAGATAACTACTTGCTGATAATTATACCATTATTCCAACCTGTAACCAGATAAACAGAAATGTTTAGGATACTTATTCCATTCCTGCTACAAATTTGACTCGCTAAACAAGTCAGAATAACTATTTCTTTAAATGATAAGTGTCCTGTATATGAATACCTCTATCACTTCGCAGCTCACAAACCACCGTCTTCACTCTTTCGCTACTTCGCATCCTTATCTTATCACCATGTCAAACGACAAGGACACATTTCTATCGAGGATCTTCGGGCTCAATTCCGTCTACACCCAGATGAATGACGTGAATAATCACGCCTACTATGACGACAATTCAATTGACTTGGAATCGAACGTGCCCTCAAATTTACACCTTAATTTGAATCTTCTCAATTCGGATGAAGACAGCGGCAGTGACAGTGACAGTGAAAATGACAGCGGCAGCGATGTTAGTGATGTCAGTTTCTTGGGCGCCACGGCGGCATCGGCGACGCCAGCACAAGTGTCGGCGGCAGCAGATGGCAATGGTATTGGTATTGATACTAATACAGGTATTGGCACTAAATCTAACAATGCCCCCGCCGACTCCCTTAACTGGAATATTCCATCCCATAGCCCATCCGGCCAACCGCACTCACGGCCCAGTCAGTATCAATCCCATAGGCCGGCTAGGGAATCTCTGGGAAAAGGCATCAGATTCTCCCTTCCCCCAAAAAAACCCCGTTTCAATATTCCTCCCAAGGAAAGAGCCCTTTATCTCTGGGCAAACATCGTCAACATGGACGAATTTCTCAATGACGTCTACTATTACTACCGGAATCGTGGGTTAAATAACATAGTCTTGAGTAAATTGATTGACCTTTTCATTCTTGCATTCATCCTTTGGTTTTCGGTGTTTTTGCGTTGGGGAATAAATTATAACAATTTCAAATCATGGGACCAAAATGAAGAAAGTATTTATTTGGCTGACATTGTAAAGCTGAACTACTTCTCCGATGTCCCCTTCGCCATTAAATTTCTTTTACTAGGATTCTGGGGTTATATCGTTTTACGATTAGTCCAATTATATTTCGATTATAAATACAAATTGAAAGAAATCCAAAATTTCTATTACCAGCTAATAAAGATCAACAACGATGATGAGTTAATGAATATAAGCTGGATAAAAGTCGTTAATAAGATAATGCTTTTAAAGAATTATAATAACTTAACTTCATCAGCTACTCAAATGATCAACGTCAATGATTTGAATTCTAAAATAAGGCTAAATCCTCATGATATAGCTAATAGAATCATGAGAAAGGAAAACTATATTATCGCTTTGATCAATAAAAATATCTTAGATCTATCATCTAAATTGGGTCCCTTAAAACTAACCAATTCTCACCTTTTAACGAAAACTTTGGAGTGGAACTTGAAGTTATGTATTTTCAATTTCATGTTCAATACTAATGGTCAGATTAACCCCAAAATTCTTAAAGAGTTTAACCGCAACCAATTATCGGCTGAATTGAATAAAAGATTTAAAATGGCCGCCATGATTAACTTGATTCTTTCCCCCTTTTTGGTGATCTACTTCGTCTTGTTATACTTCTTCAAGTATTTTAATGAGTATAGGGTCAACCCATCATCAATTATAAATCTAAGACAATTTACCCCATATGCTGAATGGAAGTTACGAGAGTTTAATGAATTACTGCATTTTTTCAACAAGAGATTGATCATGTCTCTTGGCCCTTCAAATACTTATATTAACCAATTTCCTTCGAGCTTTTTGTTGGTTAATTTAATGTATTTGATTAATTTTATATCTGGATCTTTCACGGCTATTCTTGTAATTGGGGGTTTGTTGCTAGAGGATGAATCTCATAGTTTCTGGTCCTTTGAATTAACTGAGGGAAAATCAGTATTATTTTATATTAGCATCTTCGGTACCATTTTTGCCATTACTTCTAATAGTGATGGACAGAAAATACAAAATGACTCCACGACTACCTATTATGATCCCGAGTCTCTGATCAAATATGTATCACAATTCACTCATTATTTACCTAAACATTGGAAGGGAAAACTACATACTCAAGAAGTAAAGAACGAATATTGTGAATTGTTCACTTTGAGGATTTTGGTGATTTTTAATGAAATTCTAAGCGTATTATTAACTCCTTTCTTATTATGGTTCAAAATTTCCAATTATTCAGGAGCAATAATCGATTTTTTCCGAGATTATTCAATTCATATCGATGGATTAGGGTACATCTGTTACTTTTCTATGTTTAATTTCGAAGAAAATGATAAAGATATGTTGAACAAAAAACGTCAAAAGAAAAAACGTAAAAATGAAAGCGATGATGAAAGCGATGATGGTGATAACTTATTCCACCAAGATGATAAAATGGTCAAAAGTTATATGTATTTTGTTGAAAGTTATCAACCTGATAAACAGTCCAGCCCAGTACCAAAACCAGCCCCTAAAGGACCGATCAATAGATTCACGAAACCCTCTAAATTGCATCAAACAATTGATCCCTCGAGTTCTTTAATGACTGATGATTTCAATGATATGATGGCTAATAGTGAAGTAAGTGTAGATAAGGCTGGAAAGTCGGGGGTTTTGGGTATGTTAAATCAATTTTATAAACAGGATATCAATAAGTGATATCTGCGAAATTCACATATATATATTAATGCATAATGAAGAAATCACTCTTTTTCTTTCCAAAATTACAAACCACGTTGAAAATATACCAACAATTACTAAAGTATCCATCTAATATATCAACTACCTTCAATTATTATTATCCCGTCCAACCACCGGAAGTAACATTGCAAGAAATAATGGCTGCAAAAAGTCGTGCACCACCGGGACCACAAATAAAAAATCACCAAAAATCCCAAAAATCCACAAACCTAGATAAAACAAATACACAGCCATAACATATATAGCAGGCCCAATCAACACGTCATATACATACATATACTCCTTCGGCTTTCGTGGCTATTATTTCTCCCACCTCCACTTACTCTCTCATCTCATCTCAATGCGAATAAAAAAAACCATCTCATCGCATACCATGGCTGGATCCCAATTAAAGAAATTAAGGAACGAATTAAAGTCCAAGGGTCTTATTGGCCAGACGAATACCAAAAGTCGTAACAAGAGGAACAAGGCTCCTTCTGACACAAGAAAATCCGATAAACAGGAAGTTCTTAGTAATATAAGAGACCAATTCAATGTTTTTGATGCCAGAGTTAATCGAGTAAAGAGAGATGTGACGACTATTGAAAACGGAAAATTCGTTAAAGTGGGTGAAAAAGAAAAGAGTAACCCCACAAAGCTGAACTCATTCATGAACAAGAGTTTAAAAGCGGCATATGAGTTACACAAGCGCCAAAAAGGGAAGAATAGTAGACTTGTAGATAGAAGATTTGGGGAAAATAGTGGATTGTCTCAAGAAGAGAAAATGCTTCAAAGATTCGTTAAAGAACGGGAAAGTCTGAGTCGAAACAAGTTCAGTCTTGAAAGTGATGAAGAAGATGACGATGATGACAATGCTGATTTTACTTTGACCCATTCAGGAAAGGCATTAAATGATATGGCCGATATAGAGGGAGGCCTGGAAGATGATATGGATATGGATATGGATGGTGATTTGAATACAGAAGCTGAAGATTCTACCGGCCGTAAAAAAACTAAAGCAGAAGTTATGAAAGAGATCATCGCCAAATCCAAATTCCATAAAGCTGAAAGACAAAAATTATTCAAAAAGACGCAAAATGAAATCGACGATTTAGACGAAAACTTTCAGGATATTTTACAGGAGGCTGGAAAGGCACAGGCCAAACCAGCTATCGCCCCCAAATCTGCCGATGATATTGCATATGATGAACAAGTTAGAGAATTAGTATTCGATAAGAGATCTGTTCCTGCTGATAGGACCAAGACCCAAGAAGAAATCGATAAAGAGGAACATGATAGAGTTCATAAGATCGATAGCGAAAGATTGAAAAGAATGGAAGGTGAAAGAGAAGCAGAAGGTGATGATTTGGATGATTTTTGGGGAGAAGAAAGTGAAGAAGAAGAACAACAACAACAGGAAAATTACCAGGAAGGAGACGATGCAGAAGATGTTTCATTCCCATTATCACTCGACCAACTTCGAGAGAGCATCAAAGAAAGTCCAGTTTCATATATCAACCAAATCGTTAAAACATATAAACCCCACTTAAGAGAAGGGAACAAAGAAAGAATGAATAAATTCGTTGCTATTCTTTTCAAATATTGTACAGAGTCGCCTGATGATGAAGTCATAAAGACCTTGAAGAAGCTTAGTGAATCGTACAATGAGCAATTGGTTCATTATCTCCGAGAAGAGATGAAAGGAATCCAACAACGTATCCGAGACCAATCGCTCACCAAATCGGATCTTATGTATTTCACATTATGTGGATATATTTTCTCCAGTTCTGATAAATACCATTTAATCATCATTCCAAACATGATTCTCATGAACGAAATATTGGCTAGTTTTCCTCATGGGGACTTTGACACATGTAAAATGGGTCAGTGTGTATTCATAATTGATTTGATTTTACAGTATCAAAGATTTAGTAAACGATTTGATCCCGAAGTAAATAATTGTGTTTTAAAGATGTTAAAAGTTTTGGGAAACCAGAAAATTACATCTGATGAATCAATAATGTCAGTCGATGAAATATTTGCAGCCAAAAAAAATACTACTGGTAAATATGCGAATAAGGTATTAGAGATTGTGGATAAAATTTGTATCATGTACAAAGACTACTCGAGTTTGAAAGATTTCATATCCATGGTTCTCCCCCATTTAAACGGGTTCCAAAATTCTGGAGCTTTAAGAGAAAAACTCGAAAGATTAAGTAATAATATTAAATTGGTACCATTAACATTACAAACTCACAGAAAACTTGCCATTAAAATGTTACAACCTAAATTCGAAGACAATTTCAATCCAGGCAAGAACTATGATTTGGATTTGAACAAACAAGAAATCAATAAGATGAAGGCTCAAATCAAGAAGGAAAAGAAAGAAACCGTCAAAGATATCAGAAGACAAAATGCGTTTGAAACCAACGAGAAGTTATCGGACAAAATTAAAATGTATGATGAGTATCATGCCAAGATGGCACTGATTGTCAATTCGATTTCAACAGTTGAAGGGAAGGAAAGAAACGATTATGAGAAAGAAAAGAAACGTAACAAAGAACATTAGTACTAGATATATAGAACATCTCATTAATATATACGGAGAAAACAATAATACACTACAGAATGGTATCCTTGACATAATGGTATCCTCGACACAATGCCATTGACATGCCATTGACATCGAATGTCTTTTTTAATTAACCCAAGTCGGTAACTTCACCAATTCATTAAACTTGGGAAACAGTTGGAACTCCAACTCTTGGAGCACTCCTTGAAGTACCAAATAATCCACCTTTGGCAACAGAAATAATTGAAAATACAGTTGAAGCAACAAAGATGAAAAATGAAAAATAAAGGAATGCTACAGAAGCTTGAGCTTTTCTACATCTACCACTTGAACCTTGAGCCACGGTGTTATCATCAAGGTAATCTTTGTTACTACAAGAATGAACTCTAATGGCAGCAGCAATGGCAGTAGCAGCGGCAAAAGTGAAAATTAAATTAAGCACATCAAAAGTAGCTAATATGAATGGCCAAGCAAAAGCAGCTATGAAGTATGCCAAAATTCCGTATAAACTGGAAGTTAAAAGAGCAAAAGCAGCAGCAAAGACACCAAAATTAACTTGAGGATTAGTGTGATCAGGGTATGTAGCGGCTAAAGAACCAAGTAAACCTAATGCGATAACTAAGAATAAGAAGTTGGAAGCTCTTAATACAGCATCACCAATTGCTAACATTTTTTAATATGAAATGATTTTATAAATTGAGGAAAAAAAGTGGGAATAATAACTTTATATAAAAATGGGTGAAATTTCTCAGGGTAAGACAGAAAAAATAAGCTATCGGGATTAGGGATTAATTAATTAGTGACGAATACAGTAAATTTATAAATATTCTATTGCTAAGTATTGCTCACGGCCTAAACGGGTAACCTGGGTGACTGACACTCCAGAATATCCGGTACATAACCTGGACCTACTTTATATTCAATAAGGGATGACGTCCATACAGGAGTGTGGTTGGCCATTGTGCACTCCGCACTGTTGTAATTTCCTAAACCGGCCGGTGAAATAACTTTTTGGGAAACAAACAAAAGCCGTCTAGACCTGAAATCGGTAATGTTATTAATGATAATTGTATATATTTGACATGAAATTCGGTCTAGTTGTTAGTAAGCTTCGACTGTATTAGAAGGTGGTGATCAGTTACTTATGTAGATACTTGATGTTTGAAAAGATGATTGTTTGCATATTTGGGTCACCCGCAGCGTCATCGTACCGGAACATGCGGTGGAATTAACGATGATTGAAGCCCGCTACAGAGTACTACGAGTCTGTATATAATGATTTAAACTTCTCTATTATTTTTATGTGTGTTGGCGTCTAGGGTCTCTAGTCTCTGAATGAACTTGGCCCATGACTTAATTTACTGTAATCGAATTGCAGAGACGCCAATTTGATTGCAATGTCATTTGACAATTCAATACGAAGAGTGAGACCAAAACCGACTAAAACCAACTTAGCCGACATTAACACCATATTCACTATCAGTCTTCCCGTTGACACATTGGCTATGGTGGTACATGTACGGTGGTACATGTACGGTCGTACATGTATAGTAGTACATGTAATGCAATTGCTGCAAAACGTGTCGGTGGCAGCAAAGTGTCGGTGGGCCACACGCACCAGCCAGAAACTAGTAATTCTAAGACATGCATCTAGGCAAAAACATAGCCTCTAACCTTGTCATCTACCGCCACGTCCCTCGGCAATTGGCCATCTCTCGTCCTAATCTCCACGTCGGCCCCCAATCCAATCAATTTCTTTGCAACATCTCCATGGCCCTCAGCCATGGCATGGTGTAAGGCAGTCCATCCATCATTATCACTAGCATTTAAATTCACCTTATACTCACTCAACAAATCCACCACCGATCCTAACCCAACCGAACTGGCCCTAATTAATGGACTGTAGCCATTTCTATCTTTGATATTCACTTTACATTTATATTCCACCACCAATTTCTTCACCACCAGTAAATTCCTTTTGGAGATGGCCAAATGTATCGCAGTAGTCCCTTGACTTGTCTTTAAATTCACGTCAGGCTGCGGGTCGTTTTTCATCAACTTCTCAACCATTTCTACATTACCTATACTGCTTGCAATGTGTATTGCCGTCCAGCCACTATTATCAACCAATTCATCTATATCGATGTTCTTTTTCGAGAGTAATAATTCCACTAGTGGGAGATTGTTTTGACTGCATGCCCAATGGATTGGGTATCTTCCATCATCATCCGCTACTAGGTTGAGCGATGTGTTGGAATTGATGAGTTGTTCGGCAAGAGATATTTTGCCACTTTTTATGTATTCATGGATGTCTGTCATGTTTTATGGTTTGATGTTTGAGGGTCGAGGTTTTTGTGGCTGCCACAAGTCCTGCATACGCAATTAAATATTTTATACAACTACTGTTTCTACAACCGAACCGTTAAATAAATGTATATTTACATAAGTTATATATCGTAATTTCGTTAATCTTTACATTTTGAGTCTTTTACGTCATCCCCTTCATCTTCTTCATCCCCTTCACTACCACTGCTATCACTATCACTTGGTGGTGATTCGAAAAATGGAGCAGCAATAACTGTGTTTTTCATATCGAAATCTTTCAAGTTTTGCACTATTGAAGCAGAAGTTTGAGAAGATTCATATTTTGAATAATCCGATTTGAATGTACTTAAATACTGTTCGTAATCAGAAGCTGACTTACTGCCATCATGATCAACCCCCGATTCACTCAGTGAAATTGAAGGAGAAAATTGTCTATTTGTATAAGGAATAATAGTAATTCCTTCAGTTCTTGTTAAAGGACCATCGTTATAGTTATCATGGTCACTATTGCTGTCGCTGTCACTTGCGTTGGATCTGTTGTTATGGTTCCATTCATTATCATCAGGTATATTATTAGATATGGGATTTGAAGTATCACTTGATTCAATATTTTTATCAGATCTACCATCATTAGGAGTAGCCATTGAAGAATAATCAATCTTAGTAGACTTGAACTTAGTCGATTCATGAGGATTTTTGCATAATTTATACATATAATCCACCTCTTCTAATTTCAAACCTTTTGTTTCATAAACGACGAAATAAACAAATACCGTTCCTATAGCATTTAAGCCACCCCATACAAAAAAAATCTTGTTACCTAAAGCGGCAGTATGAGCACCAGTGTCAATAAGGTATGGAGTGAAGTATGCACATATAAAATTAACTAACCAATTAGTAGCGGCTGTTATAGACATGGCTTTTTGTCTAATGGAAATACCATATAAATCAGAAGTCAATGCCCAAACACAACCACCCCAACTAGCAGCAAAGAAAGCAATGAAAACACAAGAAAAGGAAATCGAAATTTTGGAACTAATTAAATTATTGCTTATACTGACACCAGTAATTGCAATAATAAAATTAGCTACCGACATACCAATACCTCCACCTAATAACAAATTTCTTCTACCAACGATTTCAACCAATATAATCCCGGGGATTGTGAATAGCATATTCACTACATAAGTTAAAAAACTCATTAGATAAAAATTATCAACTGCCGTATTTGAAAAAAAATTAACCCCATAATAAAAAATAAAATTAATCCCACTACATTGTTGAAATAAATGGACCCCCATCCCCGTCAACATTCTTAGTACTTGCTTATTTCTACCTCCACCATTTTTGAAACAATCTATCCACCTCGTTCTCCCAAAGGACATTTCATAATCATAACTTGCCTTAATTTCCACCAATTCTTCAATTAAATCGGGATCTTGAATATCGATTTTCCGTAATTTTGAAAGTGATTGTAATGCCTTTTCTAACTGATTCTTTTGCACAAAATATCGAGGACTTTCCGGTAGTAATATCATTCCTCCACAAAGTATCATTGCATAGACAAATTGTAAAGCTATAGGAATTCTATAAGAACCCGAATTAGTCATTTTTCTAGTCCCTTGACATACAGCACTAGCTACCAATAATCCCCAGGTAATGGCCCATTGATAAGTATAAACAACCGACCCTCTAACCCATTTTGGACTCGCTTCTGCTTGGTATAATGGAACGATGGCCGATAAAATCCCCACCGCTACCCCCGAAACAAATCTACCTCCACACATCAAAGGGATATCATCAGCCGCTATTTGCAAAACTGTCCCCAACATAAACAAAATCCCGCTACTCACTATAATACTAAATCTTCTCCCATAATTATCCGATATTATTGGGGCGGAAATAGCCCCAAAAAAAGTCCCCAATGACAATATAGCAGTTATCAAAGCACGTTGATGAACATTAAAAGAATCTGAAGACCCGGTGAATTTCCGTTCGACATAGCGCATTTCAAGAATATCATTTATAAGCCCGGTATCATATCCATATAAAAACCCCCCCACAGCGGCTACTAAACCTACGACAAAAGCAGATGTGGAGGTGGATTTTGACCGGATCTTTTTGTATTCTTCTTCCACATCATCCCCTTTAAACATCCGGTCTATCACACTCGACACCCGATTAAATATAAACCCGGCCATCGTGAGCAAACTTGTAGTATAGATAAGATCACTGATATAATATACAAGGTAAATGCGTGAAAAAAGATTGAGATTGAGGATGTGGTTTGGCTCTTGGCACGTTAAAGTTGTGATAATGAGAAGGGTGGTCCAGGAGGAGAGTTTGCCGAGAGTTTGGGAGAGATATATACATGGGGACATATATATGTAGATTTGTATAGATGAGCCATATCATCCATACACATCCATATGTATATTGCCACATGTATATTGCCACATGTATATTCCCACATTAGCTTTCAGTCATCGGATCTGAGTTTAATTTTCAGACTTCTCGTTGTGTGGTCTGTCCTGCAGAGAGGAAGCAATTTCTTATATTGACTTCATTATATATCTTGTTTAA
This sequence comes from Yamadazyma germanica, assembly GCA_030574815.1. Lineage (NCBI taxonomy): Eukaryota > Fungi > Ascomycota > Pichiomycetes > Serinales > Debaryomycetaceae > Yamadazyma > Yamadazyma germanica. Next base: position 113,029 of record JAJMFS010000018.1, on the reverse strand, counting down.
ATTATCATAAATACACAAAAACAGCGTGAATATACATACTGTACAACTCGTAGTATATGCAACGATTTTCGGGCCTTCTTGTGACATTCAGCCAAAATTAACCAATGCCTAAATGTTTCAAATTAAGTGACCTGCATATACACACACCGAAGAAGTCGCTAACTAAAGTAATGAATTAAACAATGTACCCCATAGATAGAGAATAAATACAAAACCCATGTCCAAATTACCCCCAAAAAAGTACATATATAAACAGACCATCTACAAGAAATAAGTCCACAAATAACGCATGATTATCCCTTGGGACGACATGTCGACGTCCCACGTCTTGTCTCAGGCAAGTGACCTGCATACGCCCCACGTCTGCCACCCCATCTCCTGCCACTCCATCTCAAATCTCAATCTCAACTTCTGATACACATCACCCAGTGACATGTCAAGTGACACACCAACTCCACAAATGTCTCCGCCGCCGCCTAAAGGGTCGGAAAAAGATTACACGTCATCGGACGAAATGGCTGAATTATCGCCGCAATTACGATCAAGATATCCCAAAAATTACCAGATTGAAGCAGGGAATGAACAAGTTACAGGTAACAGGTTACAGCCTGCTAATCGTCTTAGAAAGATTTGGATTTTCACGGCACTTATCTGGTTATTTGATGGATTATCAGGCTATAAATCCACTTCCACATCGGCATCTTCTCCACCAATTTCTGCATCTTCTCCATCATTTTTAAGCTATATTAGCCACTGCATTTTACTTATCATCTTTTTTTTCATGTCAATTTATAAAAATTGTATTTACGTATTTAGGAGAGTGAGATTAAGGTTATTGAACTTGATGTATTCTCCAAACAAATCGCCACATATTATTCGTGATGATGTCAATAAGCTTTCCAAAATCCCTAAGAAAATTACATGCATTTTGAATTTTAAAGATGAGGATGATGAAAATGGAGGAATTGATGGATTGATTAATGATATAAGTGAATTGGTCGCTTGGAGTTTAAGCGCCGGGATCGTGGAATTAAGTATCTATGAATATAATGGAATTATCAATCGGTATTACCAAGATTTAAATCGATACACCACTAAGAACTTGAAGAATTATTTCGGTACCGATTATGTACCAAATATTTCAATTACAATCCCTAATTTAAATAAGAAACTAATTAACAATCCCGAGAAGCCGGTGGATTTACTGGTTAATCTCTTGAGCAAAATTGATGGGAAACCAACAATTGTTGAATTGACGAAAACCATAAGTGAATTAGCCATTAATAAAGAGTTATCAATCAAAGATATTACCATTGATCTTATCAATGAAGAATTGATCGAATTAGTCGGCAGTGAACCCGACTTAATGATTATCTTTTCTCCTAATTTGGATTTACAAGATTACCCTCCATGGCATGTCAGATTAACCGAGATTTATTGGGAACCTGATAATAGTGATGTTAATTATGCGATATTTATTAGAGGATTACAGAATTATGCCAAATCAAAAGTTAACGTGGGTAAGTAAGAGGCATAGATTGGTGGTTATCCCCTTGGAAATTTGCCGATACCCTTATCATATTCATATTCATATTCATACCATATTTATATCTATTTAATAGCTATATAACACGTATAGCACAACTCATTTATCTATTTACGTAGTGAAACGTCGTGTCGCGTATGCGCGAATCAAAAGTCCACCTCACCCATTTCGCCCCTTTGTCGATTTGAAAAAAAAAATTACTTCCAACCCCTAAGTATTTTAAAAGTTTGTTTGATTAATCAAATTAAATCTGAAATTTATCATCAATTAAATTTTAACAGATTAATTAATAAGTAAATTCATTCTAAATATTATCATTTAATTAATTGATTAATAAAATTTCCGACAAAAAAGACTTAAGTATCAAGTGATAAAAATCAAAACAACGCATAATGGGTTTATCAATTTCAAAATTATTTAGTGGCCTCTTTGGAAACAGGGAAATGAGAATTTTAATGGTTGGATTAGATGCCGCCGGTAAGACCACCATTTTATATAAATTAAAGTTAGGAGAAATTGTTACTACTATTCCAACTATTGGTTTCAATGTTGAAACCGTTGAATATAAAAACATTTCATTTACCGTATGGGATGTTGGTGGACAAGATAAAATTAGACCATTATGGAGATACTATTTCCAAAACACCCAAGGTATCATCTTTGTTATTGATTCCAATGATAGAGATAGAATTGCTGAAGCTAGAGAAGAATTACAACAAATGTTAAATGAAGATGAATTAAGAGATGCATTATTATTGGTTTTCGCCAATAAACAAGATTTACCAAATGCTATGAATGCCGCTGAAATAACCGAAAAATTAGGGTTACATTCTATTAGACAAAGACCTTGGTACATTCAATCAACTAGTGCTACCACTGGTGATGGTTTATATGAAGGTATGGAATGGTTATCTACTAATTTAAAGAATTCTTCTTAGGTTCTCTATTACTTTGTTTGTATTTGATCTTTGATCAATTAATATACATATTTCAATTCTAGTAATTGTAGTAGCTAGATAAGTGAGACGTGTGACCTGGACTATAAAGCAATAGAAACTACAATGGCTTTTAGAGTTAGTTACTTGATCGTCTTGTAAGCTTGTAAATATTAGAGTTTTCTGATTCTCATTGATCGTAGTTCCGGTGGTGAGACATCACATCATGTTTGTAAGATTGCATATTAGTCTCGTTTATCAATGATTATCACTCACTGATAAGTTGGACGTGAAATTTCATGATCCGAACTACAAGGGTTACAACCCTAGAAAATGAAATTCATCACGCGACATGTCTCGTCTATGTTAGTGACTGTGCGCATTTATTTCTTTTGTGTAACGAATAATTTTTCAGTGAGCATCTAGTGAGACTAGCTTGAAATTTTTTGATTTTTTACTAAACTAAATTATTGAAAATGGTATGTAATAGTAATGAATAGTGAATGATGTCCTTGTATATGTACAGATAAAGAGTGGTACATACCGTCATACATTTCATGTATGATATGAGTCACATCAGTTAAAACTCCCCATCAACTTACTAACGAATAGGCCGGATTAAAAGCTTTCGAATTGAGAACCAAGTCTAAGGAACAATTAGAAAACCAATTAGTTGAATTAAAACAAGAATTAGCTAACTTGAAGGTTCAAAAATTACAAAAACCATCTTTACCAAGAATCCACACTGTCAGAAAGAACATTGCTAAAGTTTTAACCATCATCAACTTAAACCAAAGAGAAAATGTTAAAGCTTTCTACCAAGGTAAAAAATATGTTCCAAAAGACTTAAGAGCCAAGAAGACCAGAGCTATCAGAAGAAAATTATCTAAATATGAAGCCACCAGAATTACTGACAAAGAAAGAAAACAAAGAATCACTTTCTCCAAGAGATCTTTTGCTATCAAAGCTTAAATAATCATGTAATTATACGGTTCAATAAACATAATTAGAAGATGTGAATAATCTATCACCCATGATTTCCGTAAAGTTTGCACTACATAAAGTCTAGACTGTACACAACTAATTTACGTCTTCATCGTCATCATTTGCACTAAATTTCATATATTACTACTCTAATCGATTTCCATTTTATCCCGTTGTTCTCTCTTTTCATTCTTAAACATTTCAATTTTTTCCTTCAATTCTATATCGGGAATTACATCCTCCAATTTTAAGGGAACTCTATTAAAAGGATCAGTAGCATCACTTAAAAGATGCGCTTTAATAGTAGACCTATCAATACTAATTTTACTACTGGGTAATACTACCGGGTCTTCCATAAGAGTAAACATTAAAGGATCTAAAAATTCATCAGGAACTTCTCCCAACTCTAACTCTTCATTTTCTTCTGCTAATCTTTGTTGTTCAGCCTTTTCACCGAATTCAATTAAATCTTTAACGATGGAAGGATCAGTTAAGGTCTTTCGGGACAAAATACTTTCTGCTTTACGGAATAAATTAATATTGAAAGATCTGCCATCTCTTGAAACTGCCTTGACGAATTCAAACTCTTTAGCTAAATGGGAATAAATTTGACATAAAGATTGTAACATACCTTTAGCATCAAAATCATATTTCAAAGGATCAGCTACTTTTAAATTGGAAGCTTTTGGTCCAACCATAGTGGCCAAATTATAATCCAACATGGCTGCCAATCTATCGACTAATTCTGGTAACATAAATCCTTTTGGAACTTCCTTTGTGAACAATTTAAATAATTGCATGGTCTTATTACATAAGCCCATATAACTTTTAGCTTTACTTTCACTCGATTGTAAATTCTTTAATACTTCATCAGTATTACCGAATTCTTCTTCATTAGCCGGTTGACCCAATTCCCGTTTCTTGATCTCTTGTTGAAGATTATGAATCGAGTTCAATTCATTGAAGGTTTCATCCAATAGGTATGTAGTATCATTTAACATTCTAGCAATGAATCTGACGAAAAAATCAATATTGTCGACAGAATATTTAGTTAATTGACCCCTATAAATATTATTTTGCCATAATTCTTCAATAATTACTGAAATGTAATATCTACTAGTGAATTTATCATAAAATTGGGATGAAGCTCCAGTTTTTTCAAGCATAACATAGGAATCTAACAATGAATATAAAAGATTATCTCTAACCATCTCATTGAAATGGAATATATCAGATAAAAATCCAGGACTGTTATCCGTCATTGGTAAAGAACCAATAAAAAGGATTTCAATGATATTGGATTTCATATGTGGATTACCTAACACTTCTGGACATCTAATTAAAATGATGGTGAATTCAATAAACCATGGTAATTTATCGGCATTCCTGACTAATGGTGAACCTCTGAAATTGGTAGAAAATTTACAGTATGAAATAATACCTTCTAAAAAGTATTCAGGGAAAAACTTCCATGGAATAGGACATTTTGTTTTCAAGTAGTCTTGGTCATCTAATTCACTAACTCTACTGATTTGATAAATTGGGATTTGTAATCTTGGACTTGGATGTTGATGACTTGGGTCAATAACTTTGGTGATGAATACGGTGGAGCCAACAATGAAGTCGAATATTTCAAATTGTAATTCCCGATGGCTAAACAAGGCTTTAACAGTATGTTTCTTTCCGTTTAATAAACTGAGTTGTTGATTTAATTTTGGTAACTGGCCTCTTAAATATTGAATCATTTCTGGGTTAGCGCCTGGGGGAACTTCATTGTTTTCAATGGTTGAAATTCTTTCTTTCAATTGCTTGATTTGATTCTTTAATCTGTCATATCTAACAGAAATACCACCGATTCCATATTGTAAATATGTCAAACTTAAATAGAAACAATCAGTTATGAAATTAGGTTTTTCATCAGAAGTATTTTGATCTTTGTATTCATCAGCTTCCTGAATTGAAGAATTGATTCGTGATTCTTCTTTTAAGTCAATTAAACAATGATTATTGTTCAAGTAATTCATATCAATTTTGTCGAGTTTCGAGAAAGTCGGGAATTCTAAAAATGGAGCCGAAAGCTTAATTAAAATCATTGAAATATTGAACATGATAGCATCACTAGCCAATTTACTTGGATCAGAGTGACTACCAGTTCTTAAATGACTCAAATTAACGAGGTTAGCGAACCAATGTAAGACATCATTTCTGGTTTCAGCAGAACCTCTGATTAACTTATTAGTAATATCGAATAATTGGCCAATAATCAACTGATATTCAACATTAATGGAATCATAAACAGAAGTTACAGCGGAATAGTTATTTTCATTGAAGTTAGCACCGAAATAACTTATCGCCATTTGATCAGCCAATGGTGATAATCTTAATAGCGGACCTAACAAGGTTCTATTTTCATAATCTAACCCTTTTGCATCCGACACATTTGGAGGCCAAAAACCATTAACACGGGAGAAAATAGCGGCAACAGGTTTGATATCAACTAAAATCTTAAATAATAAAAGATACTTGTTATAAATTGGATTACTCAAATTAATAGAAAATAATTGACTACTAATATAAGGAAATAACAAATTCAATAAATCCAATAACCCATCCTGTTCAATTGATTTTTGAATGATATCGGAAATATATCCCCCCATGGTATTCGAAGCACTAACTAAAGTTTTAACTAAAGTTTCCAAATCATTATTGATAAACATATCACTTACTTGGAAACAAATAAACCCGTAGTTACAACAGTAATCAATTGTGGTTGTTAAAATCTCCATCTTTTCCTTATAGCATGCTTCTTTTCTTTGCATGAATCTTTTAGTCCTAATGGATTTGCTATAAATGGTGAATAAATAGTCAATTGATGTTTTAAAAGGGGCAGGAACTCCCTTTTCCAGTAAGATTTCCATGAAAATTGATTCCAAATCACCCCCGTTGCATAATCTGCCAGAGTCTTTAAGATCTTCGGCAAGCGAAGTTAAATACAACAAGGATCCTTCATTTTTGATCGATGCTTTGAAGAAATCTCCCAAAATTTCATCCATAAAAAGGGCCACCTCTTCTGCAACTGAAACTGGTGGTTTCTCTTTCCTGAGTGATTCACCTGATTTTGATCTTGGGGTTGGTCCTGGTTTTACTACTGATTTTGGCTCTGTGGTGATTGCGTTTGCGTTTGTGTTTGCATTTGTGTTTGCCTTTGCCTCTGGATCGTTAGACGTCTCTTTTTTCTCCAGAGAAAATGACGTATTCGACTTTTCTGGTGAAGGTTTCATCTTCTTTTCTTCCTGGCCATTTTCACCAGAAACAAGGGTAGAATCTTCGGCCGTCCTGGCCAATCCCTGAGATAATTTAGCCAATCTCTTAGCTCTTATCTATACTGTTAGTATTCGATCAAAAAACGGCAAAAAAAAAGGCAAAAAAAACCGGGAAAAGGGGGAATCATCTACATCCATCATTACAAACATAAAAATCCCGTCAATCACCCTTGCCGCCCCATCTCTCGTCTCATTAACCAAACCAAATATACATACATCATCAGCACTCATAGTGATCTGAAATATTCTGCGACTGAAAAATTGTACATAGACGTACATCTAGAAAATCATCATGACGATATATATTCCAAAAGCGGTGATGATTGCTATGAATAAGCCACGGGAAAGGACGTTTCTATTGAATCTTGAAATACGACTTTTGGAGTTTTTGAAACCTGGCAAACAGGAGATCTTGATTGAATCTCACTTGTTAATAAATTCCTATTTCCGGTTATTAGGACACCAATTATGTCAATATTATTGTTTTTCCCATACCAATAACACGGCGGGGGAGATCGTGATACGATGGAGAGATGATGTTGATTATGGTGTGGTTTTGCTGGAAATCGAAAGTGGGAAACGGAGTAAATTGGTCCTGTTAAAGGATCAATTCTTGGCCCCTATCCAGTCCCTGGCTCCGTCCCAGTCCCTGACTCAAGCTCAAGCCCTGACTCCAGCCCTGGCACTGCAGAAACCAAAGATCCAGAAAAGACAACCTCCCTCTCACACCTCGGTAGCGTCTCCTGAGACGTCCCGTCTGGAGATCCCCAAAGTAGCTATACTTAAGCCAAAATCACGAGGAATAAGTTCGGACTCAGAAATCAACACCGAACCCTTGAATCTCGATAAAACAATGGAAATCGATAGAATTGATAAGGAGGCTCTATATATGAAAATACGGCAAGAAATATTCGATAATGGGGAGCCAGAACCCAGTGATGAAAGTGAAGAGTATGAGGAATATAATGATGAAGATGGAGAGTTCCTAGAGGGCGAAGAATACCGAGGTTATAATTCTATGTATCATCAAGCATATCCCCCAGCGCCTATGGCTTATGGCTCTATGCCAGTGACTCCAGATATGGCAGTTCCAGGTACGCCATATCAGTATATGTACTATTACGACCAATTAAACCCATACATAATTCCACCACCAACTTTTAGAAAGAAAAAGGGATCCCAAGTCAAGCAGTAGGTTTCTGAACTGGACAACCTTATTTTGAAGTCTGTGTATATTAGCATAGTAATGTAATATTAAGCGAGGATCATGACTTTAAGTATGGTTTGTAATGTTATCTACAAGTCAGAGATTGCCACAAATACGTTTCTTCTTGAAGCTTCCACTAAGTATCAAATCTCATGCTCCAAAATATGCTAACCTGCTTCAATCTTGCAGAAAAATCTGATACTTCTATTCTCTTATGTGGTAAACTCTACTGATACACAAAAAGCATTGAGTCCAAGAAACTGAAGTACCAAAAGACACCGTCGAAAAACAACGAAAGCAACATCCAATCTACTTTGATCTTCTCAATCTTCTCTAGCATCGTTTCTATCTACCGGGAACTACTCTAGAACTACTTCTATCTACCGGGAACTATGAGGTAAGTGCCTTGAATCTTTCGTATGAATCCCATAAAGAAGTGATAGACCAATCTTACCAGAATTCGAAAAATTTCATCTTCCATTATTTAGGCCAGTGGTTTCGAGAGAATAAAGAATTTTCATCTCCCATCATCAATGGTTAACAGCCCCAGGGTTCAGCCGCATGGAAATTGGAATAAACTGGGGTTGAGATGAAGATCTTATTCACAGAACACAAGACACACATAAGGGCCCTGTCTGATTTCACCGGACCAACTCCACACCTGCGCCCCCTTAACTACAATCCTACATCTGTACATCTACATTTATTTTCTATTTACAACTATTCCCATATCCCTGGGCCCATCGGACGTGCATCGCCCAACACCTTACCATGCGACATGTCGCCTATTTGGATGCTGCCTATTTGACGCGTAAAATACTCATTTCTCGTTAACTATTCACTATGTCAAATCAAGAGGACGATTTAGTACCAGAATCCGTCGAAGGATACGTTGTAGGCGAAAAGAAAACCATTGAAGAATACACGAAATTGGATGCCGAAGATGAAAGTTTGGCAAAATGGAAGGCCAGTTTAGGATTAACTGATAATGCTAACGCTTATCCCGTCAAAGCTGGAGACAAGAGAAAAGTTGTCATTGTTGAAATGGCTTTAACTTTCCCCGATCAAGCTGGTTTAGAACCCATTGTTATTAATTTGGAAGACTCGGATGGTAATACTTTGAATAAGGACATCAAATTCAATATCAAGGAGAAGTCGGTTTACCAATTGAGTGTCAAATTCAGAGTTCAACATGAAATTATCACTGGGTTAAGATACTTACATTCGATCAAGAAAGCTGGAATCAGAGTGGATAAATTAGAAGAACCTTTGGGAAGTTATGCTCCAAACACTACTGATAAACCTTATTATCAAACCAGTTTCCCTGAAGTGGAAGCTCCTTCTGGAATGTTGGCTAGAGGTAACTACTCTGCCGTGACTAAATTTGTTGATGATGATAAAACCACTCATTTAACTTTCCCCTGGTCATTCCAAATCACTAAATAATCCAATGTCAATGTAAACTAATATCAAAATCTATCTCTACTGATGTCTCTGTCTACTCTACTTCTCAACTTTCCTATTGGGAATATACTTTGGTGCCCTGTTAGGTATATAGGCTGGGGCTCTGTTGGGGGTGAAAGCTGGAGCTCTGTCGATTCTTGTATATTCATACTGTGGGGCCTTGGAATTCGTGTTATTGTTAGGCAAAGGTCGATGTGTTTTGAACTGAGGCGCTTTGCTCATCATCGACATGACTGTCTTGGGCCTCTTGTTAACTTGGAGCTTTTTTCGTGCTTCAATTATATCCTCATACAGTCCAAGTTGTTTGGCAGTGGTGAACTGACTAGATATAGGATGACCAGAAGTATGTGATTTAGGTGGAACATGATATTCGATAGAAGCACCGATTTCGAATGGATCGAGATCAGTTCTATGTCCATATTCGAAATTCGGCCATTGCAATTTGTGATTAGTCTGGAATGTCTTCAAGTCAAAATCTTTTGGAGGTGAACTTTTACAGATTTCATATAGATTATTCAAATTCTTGAAAGATTCGATCCATTGGGGTGATTCAAGACACTTGCTTAAAACATTAGTACTTAGGAAAGGCGATACCATGGAATACTTCATCCACCCTTCTTCATCATTAGATATGATGGAAGAAAGGTATAAAAGAGACTTGGCTCTAGTAGTAGCTACGTAAAAACATCTTCTTTCTTCATCCATTCCTTCTATATCTTCTGGAGTTATTCTACGGCCCGGAAATAATCCATTTGAAAGACCAGGAACGAATACAATAGGCCATTCCAAACCTTTGGCACCATGGATAGTAGATAACGCCACTTTGTCGACATTTTCTTCATCTGATTCATTGGTTTCGTATAATCCAATAGAGGATATGAATTTAGATATATGAGATCTATCATCTTCTGATATATCTTCGGGTACTCCCCCTTCATACAACTCAATTGTTTCATCTGCAGGCACGTATTCCATGAGTTGTTTTAGTACTTCCATTATGTTATCTTGGGCATCTTCATTTTCCAGGTATTCTCTCTTCAATCCTGATTCTTCATAGATCAAATTGAAGAAATGCTCCAAATCAGTCAGCTTGTCGTCTAAAAGATCTATTTCCCGTACCATTTTCTGTAGTTTACAAATAAATGATAAATGATTAGTTAGCGCTTCCTTTTTCAGATTATTTAGGGTCATTCGCTCGAGATGCTGATGAACATTGGACTTTTTAAAGTCACATTGATCAAGGTAATTATTTACCGTTTCGATGAATTTATCACCAAGTCCTTTTTTAGGGAATTGTAGTGTTCTCAAATAGGCCATTCTATCTAAAGGGTTAGACGAGACACGAAGAAAATCTAATATAGATAATACTTCCTTTCTTTCCCAAAACGCCTTACCACGAATCATTTTATATGGGATCTTAGCTCTTACAAATTCGTGTTCTATTGCTCTAGTCTGGAATGCTGACCGAACAAGAACAGAAATATCCAGATATTTGAATAAACCAGGTAGTGACATAAGATACTTGATTTGATATGTAATCCATTTTGCTTCATTTCTATCGGAGGCAACGATTTTATGTACTGGTTTGAAGGAAAAATTGTGTTGGGATTTCAAAGACTTTGAAATTCGTTCATTTTGTTGTTTCATGATGGTCTCTGATACCGACAAAATGTCCGAGGTAGACCGGTAATTCTCGTCTAACAAAATTGATTTACAGGGTAAATCGAGCTTTTCATAATAAAGTTTCATCTTCTGGAAATTAATAGATTGAGCAGCCCTAAAAGCGTATATACTTTGATCAGGATCACCGACAATTGTCACATTTCCCGACACCTTTGCAAACTCATACATCAATTGAAGCTGAACTTCATTCGTATCCTGAAATTCATCTACCAATACATGTTTAATGAAATTTAACACCGGAAAGCGTGATATAAGTAAGAGACATTGTAATAAACAATCATCAAAATCCAACAAGAACTCATTCTCTAGTTTAGACTGATACTTCTGATAAACGAACTGCAAGACACGGTTAGCATCCTTCAATTTCTCGTATTTACCAACAGTAATACCCCCTGCTTTCAATTTAGATATTTGTCGTTTGAAAAGAGAAGGATCAAACCCGTGATACTTAGTTACTCTACCATTACTTTCGAACATAGACACCTCTTCCTCGGGGAACGACCGCATATGTTCCACATCCTCAGGGGTAAGGTTCAATATCACTTCCTGTAATACCTGCAGACTATCACGTTCATCGGCAATGGTGAATAGATTGAGTCCCAATTTACCACCGTACCTCTTAATAATTCTGAAACAAATACTATGGAACGTTCCGATCAAAAGTTTACCTGGATCGACACCCGTGCCGGATAGAAGTGGGAGTAATCTCTCGACCATTTCATTGGCGGCTTTTTTGGTAAAAGTGGTGACAATTATATTCTGAGGGGGGATTTTTGCAACCACCATCAAGTATGCAACTCTCGAGACAAGAACCGTTGTTTTCCCAGTTCCAGGTCCTGCAATAATTTGCAACCTCCCACTGGGAGATGAATTCACCGCCTTCAATTGCTGGGTGTTAAGACCGGTGAAAAGCCGAGACATTTGCCCGGCTTCTGTGTGATTTCCCACAGTCCCAAAGTCCATCTACGTAGGTAAATAAACACGCGATTTTCATTGCAGCCATTTGACAGTCTCATCTCTCGTTCTGTTCCTGTACCCAGGATTCCAAAAACTCAAACTATTCCCCCAGAATCCATGATATTTGCATTTTTCCTCTTCCTACTACTACTGCCGCCTTCGCTAAGTCTTACCGACTGGCCCCTGCTATCGTTCGACCTGGAAGTTCGAGTACGGTCGCAAAGAGACGTTTCATACCCGGTCCCCATTGACCAGATTAATAACTATGGGGTGTCACTATCCACACAAGTGTTTAATAAATATGGCTATAACATCTCGTCATCTTCATATATCCTGAGCCTTCTTCTGTCAGGGGTAAGTGTGCTTTCGCTAGACTTGTATTATAATGAAGTCAGTTCGAAATGGCAGTTATGTCCTGCGCCTTATCCGATTAACAGTACTACCACTGTATCAGATAGTCATGTTTTGAAGTGGGAAAATGAAACTTACTATTGCCAACAAAGCTATACCACCGATTCACTTATGAACAGTGTTCAGCTGTTTTTTTCCAGGACAAACAATAATATGAACGCTAATTATGTCCTGATTTTGTTCAGGTTACATCATTTCAATTTATCAAAGAAAGATATAAACTCCAAGATTTATAAAGGATCTGATATCTACGGTAACCGCACATTGGCCCAGATTACAAAACCTATAAGCTCTTATCTTTTTGGACCAAGTAATTTGGAATCTTTCAGACTGGATTTGAAGAATAATAACTATGGAGAAGATCGAGAATTTTACAATAATACAGATTACCCTTTCCCCAGTTTAAATCTGTTTATTTTTAAAGATTTGAAACGGGCTACTGTTGCTGTAATTGAAGATAACGTCACGTCGAATAGCTCGTTGTATAAATTCACTGGTGATGATTTAGATATGATATTTGTCAACAAAGACCTGATTAATGTAACGACCTACAACTTTGATGATCGGGAGATCCTGGAATGTTTGAATTATCAATTGAATTATCTGGCGATCCCGGGACGAAAATCCCTTGAATCAAACGCCCTTGAACGGCCCTTCAAGTACATTTATGATGAGGAATCGTATGCATTCAATGACTTTAGTTTCAGAGCGATGATTCGTTGTGGAATAAGTCCAATTCTAAATTCCAGTGAGTACCTAATCAACAGTACATCCAAAGATAAAATAGGGGATGTCATTAGTCATTTTAATCCACAATCATTATGGTCGTGGGAAATTGAAACAGATCCCGATCAGCCTGATTCGTATAACAATAGTGAGATTGGTAGTTCAAGAGATAGCGATGAAGCAATCAAATGCGTAGTAATTGATTATGATGGCTGGACCATTGGTAATTGTTATGATTCTTTGCATTATGCGTGCCAGAGTAGACAATCTCCTATGAAATGGTTAATTCCTGATGATGAAAGACTGTATTTTGACATTTCTAAAAAAAGGGGTTGTCCGGATGGATATCAATTTAGTGTGCCCAGACTGAGCTTGGAAATGTTATCTCTTGTAAAGGCTATCTCAGATGCTGGTGTGGATTATCCACTATGGATCGATGTTAATGATATTACTGTTGTCAATTGTTTTGTAACTGGGGGTCCCTACACTGATTGTCCTTATCAAAGAACTGTAAGTACTAGGGTATTGGCTGGATTAATTGCTCCCAGTTTCGTGGTAGCCATAGTGGTATTATTTTTGTTGTTTCTCGAGAAAGTGTTTAGAGTTAATCCCATACAGACGAATAGGAAGAGGTACTGGAAAAAGAAAATCAATGAATACAATAAGAAGAACGATTATGAGGGTGTTCCTCTGTAGAGGGTGGGGTGTGGTCAATTGAGCCGATACGGTGCACATAAGTATACATAATACAACAGTAATATATACAATAGTATAGACACACTCTTTTTTTGCAGTCAAATGCCACACACACACTCATTTTCCTTCCCTCATTTTCCTTCCCCGTTCGCTCCCTCAGGCTTTTCATTTCTGTCACTTCTCACTCCTGAAAATTGAAAAAAGGCAAACCATGAGTGATCAAAATTGGAAAAATTTACAAAATGAATTAAGAAAAAGAGCCGCCGCCAGCTATCAAAGAGGTGGTAGAAACCCCAAATCCCCATTTGGGATGTTTGCTGGATTTGGTGGATTATTATTTTTGGGTGGTGCCGCCATGTTTGCTCAAAATGCTTTATTCAATGTTGATGGTGGTCAAAGAGCTATTGTTTATTCCAGATTACAAGGGATTAAATCTCAAATTTATCCAGAAGGTACTCATCTCATTATTCCTTGGTTCCAAAGACCTGTTGTTTACGATGTAAGAGCTAAACCAAGAAATGTGGCCTCTTTAACGGGAACTAAAGATTTACAAATGGTTAACATTACTTGTAGAGTTTTATTTAGACCAGATGTCATGCAATTACCGGCCATTTATAGAACTTTGGGGGTTGACTATGATGAAAAGGTCTTACCATCTATTGTTAACGAAGTATTGAAATCTGTCGTTGCCCAATTTAATGCTTCACAATTAATTACTCAAAGAGAAAAAGTATCAAGATTGGTTAAAGAAAATTTAGTTCGTCGGGCAAAGAAGTTCGATATCTTATTAGATGATGTGTCTTTAACATTTATGACTTTCTCTCCTGAATTTAGTTCTGCCGTTGAAGCTAAACAAATTGCTCAACAAGACGCTCAAAGAGCTGCCTTCATAGTTGATAAGGCAATTCAGGAAAAACAGCAATTGGTAGTTAAAGCTCAAGGGGAAGCTAAATCTGCTGAATTAATTGGTGAAGCTATTAAGAAATCGAGAGATTATGTCGAATTAAAGAGATTAGATACTGCTAGAGAAATTGCTGGAATCTTGGCTAAATCTCCAAACAGAATTATGTTAGACAATGATACTTTATTGTTAAATACTGTAGCCGATGGTCGGAAATAAATCGTCAATCTCGGTCTTGTAAATAGAAACCAACCCGTATAATCCTATATATTATTTAAATTAAAAAATCGAATTAACAATATCACTACCAATAGTAGCCCCTGCACCAAATATAGCTGCATTACCTAATTTACTACCGAATTTTTTAACATGTTGATGGCCAGTACTACCGTTTTGTTCAACCACTGCCTCTTGTCCCTGTGGTTGTTGTTGTGGCTGCTGATAGTAATTAGTAGATGGTGGAGGATATTGGGAATAATTATATGATTGTTGAGGGGACATATATTGTTGAGGAGGTGCTTGATATGGTTGTTGTTGGTAAGATGGTTGGGATTGTAATGATGTTTGCGATTGATATTGTGGAGGTGCTTCTACTGGCTTATATTCAGCCTTTTCTGAAGATCCATTATATTCACTTTCACTGATTGAAACGACATAATTCGATGGAAACACCCCTACTTTGCTTGGTTCCTCTTTTCTATAACCTTTCCACCAGTCTTCAGATAAATGTTCGACAATTGCAAGTTTCTCGTCTTTCTTCAAACTCAAGTCTTCTGACTCTTGTGCTTGGAAATCATATTGAGATTTACAGTATCCCAATGGTTTTGGGGCTGCCGGTCTTTGGACGGTTCTTTCTGGTGGTGAAATTTTCGTCGACTCAAATTGACTTGCTAAACTTTCAGTGCTTTGAGCAATAGGAGCTGAGGGTGTAGCTGAAGGGATGGCCGCTGGGGTGGCAGCTGGGACAGATCCTGATAGCTTATCGACACCCCATGGTTGCATGTCTTTTTGGTATTTTTGAGGAAGCGCTTCCACCAACTTATTGTATAAATCAGCGGTTATCACCTCAGAATCTTGAAGAAATTCCAATTCTGTACGAATAGTTGTTAATGATCTGTTAATCAAAGGTCCTGACATGAATGAATAAGGAAAGAGATTTTGCAATTTATTTCGCGGCTTATAGCCGAGTGTGGGTCAGGCTGGCTTCACAACAATATTGGTCATACACGAAAAAGTTTATGTCAAATAGGTATTTTAACTATTATTTATTTAAATTTAGAATTCAGGCTATGGCTGGAACTTAGTAAATTGTTTGAGTTAGGCTGAGGAATACTTTCCGTTTATTAATATACACTATTAACATTATCTCAATTCGGTGATTTTCGCTTCAATACTTTGATTTTGGCTGCAAAATTTAGTTTGTTTGGGTTTTTGAGATTTCTCATCCCATAATCTATACACCCGGAAGGAATCATCACTGCATGCCAAACATATATATACTCCATTGGGAGAGATGGAGGCACTGGAGACTCTAACATCATTGTAAATCGGGACAAACAGAAGAGTTTGCATACTTGGGTAAGAGAATGTCAGCATCAAATAGTCTCCACTGCCGTATCCATAACAAGCAACAAGTCTATTACAATCACTAGACCAATTAAGTGAAATTAACTGTGATCCAGTATAATATGTTCGAATCTTTGCCCCTGTAGCTGTATCCCAGAAATATATAGCCCTATCAGCCAATCCTCCTCCTGTAACTAGAAGATCGCTTGATCTTGGATGGAATGCAAGAGCTTTAACTGCTCCCTTATGTAAAAGGACGGCCTGTAATGCCGGGGTCTCTTTAGAAAAATCCCAAATCGTAACTTTATTATCATTGCTTCCCAAAGCAACACATTTCTCATCATCACTAATGGCAATACCACAAACCAATTGGCAATGATACTTTATACTACTTACTTTACGGAGTGAATTATTAGTGATTTCAAATAAGAAAACTGATCCTAGGCCATCACTTACGACAAATCGATCTTTTTTTCTGAACCAAGCAGCAGCATGAATTGAACCATTAAGTTTAAGGGAAATATCCCGTTTCATACCTCTTTTAGAGGTTAGGAAAAGCTGTCCAAGTGAAGTTCCTACAAGAATTTTATCTCCATAAGAACATGAAACACAGGTAATTATATCAATATATCTTGGTCCTAGAAAGATAGCCATTGTAACTTGGCTATTAGGCATCCAGAGATAAGGTGAACTTCCCAAGCCCACAGCTATGAACTCTTCTGTGTGATACCAACTGATAATATTAGCGTAAAAATTATTTTCCATGTTTTCGGTATAACCAATCAAATAAGGAAATAAAACTTTAGGAGGAATATGGAATCCATTTTTTTTTGAAATGATTTGATTGGGGATTCCTAATTGTTCAATGAATCTTTTCCTATACTTGTTTCTCTTCTTTTCAAAGTCATTCCAATCTTTATAACCCTTAGAGGTTGAAATATTAATCTTATTAGGATAAAGTATAGCTGCATCCACTTCAATATCCAAAGAATGAGCAAGGTTAAACTCAAATGGAGTTTGTAGGACAACACTTCTGACTTCCTTGTTTGATCGTGATGATGAGACGTCTGATGATTGATTCTGTAAAGACTTGGGAACAGTACTAACACGAAGCGAAAAATCTGTGGGATCGGAAGTATCGTTAAAATAGCGAAAATGGTTCTGCTGAACCGTCATTAGCCGTTCGTCACCTGTCATAGTAAAGGACTAAAACAAGTACGATTGGACAATATCTAGCAAAGGATGTAGAGTAAAAGATTTCGCAATTGTGTATTCGTATAAGTAGGAGATGACACAAACAAAGTTAAATGAAAAATTTCAAATTAATCAATCCAGTATCTAGAGTATGGGAGATTCGACTTAATGTCATACCAATTTCTGGGTCTATAGTTAAATTTCTCTGTCTGTATACATTGTAAAATTGTTTGGCCACTATTTACTATTGTCCCTCAAATTTTGCAGCCATTCTCAATCGCCAATTTTCACGAGCAGACAATTTTTCACTATGTTCCTGATTCAACTAATATGTGTAACATTACTTATTTGTGGATGTGGAATAATTCATCACTTAGTTAGTGAAAAAGTCAAGTATCCGTTTATTGATGAGTTTTTTCATTTGAATCAATGCATCACATACTGCCAGCTTAAATTTGATCAGTGGGACAATAAGATCACCACTCCCCCAGGGTTATACTTATTGGGATTTATCTATACGTACGCTATCCTGAAGGTGACCGGTACAGAGTATGAAGAAATATACACGAACTATGATATTCTTCGATCGGTGAATTTGTTTGGTGGATTGGTGGTATTACCTTTATTCCTCAATAATATTCCCATATCCAAAGATCAATTTTGGAATATTAACATAATGAGTATGCCCTTACTATTCACGTACTTTTTCTTATTTTACACCGATGTATGGTCACTTTTGTTGATAATAGGCTCGTTGCTGATGATTTTGAAATATCAGACTTTTGTTGGTGCCTTTGCTAGTGGTATATTGGGGCTCTTGAGTTTATGGTTTCGTCAAACTAACATTATATGGTTAGCATTTATTGCGTCTGTATTGATTGACAGAAAAGTAGACAGGGGGTTGAATTCTAGTGATTATATCAAGGAATACGTTTGCAAAACATTGTCGAATGTTTCCTTGTTGTTACCTTTTGTGGTAAATTTTATCCTCTTTGCTATATTTTTAAAGATTAATGGAGGTATTACATTTGGTGATAAAGAAAACCATCAAGTACAAATTCACTTGGTGCAAGTATTCTATTGTTTTATGTTTATCAATGCCTTCACATGGCCTCTGTGGTTATCTAAATCTACTATTTTACGCTACTTTAAATTCATTTTTGGGTCCATAATATTGTTGGGGTTGAATATTGTGTCAATGTTTATTATAAAGTATATTATAGACAAATTCCTGATTATACATCCATTCCTAGTTGCAGATAACAGACACTATACATTTTATATTTTCAGGAAGATATTGAATAGACCGTATGCTAATATTTTTATGGTGCCAGTTTACCACTTTGCAACATGGAATATCATTGACGGATTTTGGAGAAATCAAGATTCTTTATCACTTCGACCAGTGACCATTATATCATTTTTGGTTAGTGTTATTCTTACGATAGTCCCATCACCTTTATTTGAACCAAGGTATTATATAACTCCATTAATTATATTCAGGATATTTACAGTACCGGTGGATAATAGAGAAATGAGAAATTTACTCGAGTTTGTCATATTAAATTCTATAAATGTGGTGTTCTTCATTATATTCTTCAATTATGAATTTAGATGGGCCAGTGAACCATTGTCAATCCAAAGAATAATTTGGTAATTAGAGATCAACATCTTCTAATGTTTTACCTTCAGAATAGGTGAAGACACCAGAATCAGAGAATGATGTCTGCCCTTTCTTTTCTTGTTTTGGATCTTCTTTTGACACTGGTACATTTACGATATCCACTGGCTTAGGCACAGATTTTGATACCGGAACATTTACCATATTGACAGGTTCTGGATCGATTTTTAAAGTATCTGCCATTAGATTCAAATTTTTATTTATAAACCCATCTATTGAATTATCATTGACATTTTTAACATTTAATATAGAATCAGGATTCAGCTTTAAATCTTTAATCAACCTTTTAGCCTCTCCATCAACTTGTTTTTTATCAAGAGAATCTACCCATTTAGTGATACATCTTTGTTTCAACACAGTAAGATAATTCATTTCCTGATTAATTTCTTTATCGACATACACTAAATCACCTTCATTACCAATCATTAAATCCCCATAATTATTTTTTTCTGGTGCCTTGATATCCCAATTACCCTTTTCCAAATCATTAGCAAAAATAAGAAGGAAATCACCAAAATTATCAGCTATCAAAAATTTGGTATCAAATTCCCTACCGAATAAGATTACTTGACCCCATTTCCCTTCACCATTTATTGGAGGACATAAATCTAACCCTATGCAATTCCCAACTTCATCAGTAATTAAAGGAATCCATTGAGGATGAGCAAATATCGGGTGGATTGTTCCTGGGGGTATAGCCTTTTGAGATGGATACTTTGATGCTTGTTGATCATTATTCAGTGAAACTTTATAGGGTTGAATAGGGGTATCACCCTCCAGAGAATTGATTGAGATATTGCTGGAATCATCAAAAGAATTCACAAGATCGACCGAGGAATTCGAAGCTCTATAATTGTTCATCTTGGGCAATTGTTTCAATCTGTTACCATTTATTTGAGACATTTCAGTTGTGAGTTTTTTTGCAACTTTTCTCCAATGTTCTGTCATTACCAATACTTCATCTATTGGCATCAATTTGAGTCCAAAAAACAAGCCACCGACTTTGTTGAAATCATCAGACAATTGACCATCAGTAAGTTTATAAAACACCAAAACACACTCTGGTAATTTTATATTCAAATCCTTTTGGAAATCACTCAAATCATCATTAGTACATGCTTTTTGCAATGAAGAATTTAGATCATCTGAATTCTTATTGAGCCAATTTTTTATATGTCTCCAAGCAAGTCTAACCTCATGCACACCATCATTTATATTTTTATCTAATTCTTCATCATCTAGATTACTGGAAGATCCGTTACTATGAGATAAAAGATTTGTTTCTGTCTCAGTTTTGGGTTTATTTATTCGGTTAAAGGACTTTCTTGAATCAAATTCCGCATACTTATCACGGGTACTTAAAGAATATACGAATTCCTGGAATGTTTTACTGAATTTCATTAGTTGAAGAAAAGAATGTGGGATAATTAGTGAATAAATGAACAATTGTGGGGACTACGCGGATGGTTTTTTGCAACTCTCGCGTCGCTCGTCTAAGCCAAGAGCCCCAATGAGTATACGTGTAGAATACGAGGCTACACCAAGTAGACAGACTTGACAGGGCACTACTTACACTGAGGTACGATGGGTAGATATAAAGTAGAGGACAGAATACTGAGAGGATATATCCTCCGGGCATGAAGTATCATTTCTACTGAAAAGTAATGATACGAAAAACCGGACATTTAATCTGGGAAAATAAACCCAATTCCAACACTTAAAACAAGTATCAGAACCGGACATACGTAAACAAAAAATCAGCTACCCTAAGCCATTAAAACAAAAACTAGCTCAATGAAATAAACTATAAACCGATGCAAATCAAGTATATTTCGAAAAAAAAGGGGGCATCACAAAACCTTTAATTCCAAGATATTGAACCACTCAGAACGAATGACTCACCTTGAAACGATATACTAGGTATATCATAAGGAGTTGTAACTAAGGTTATTATTTTTTGATTTTGGCGATTCTCCTGTGGTAAACAAATTGAAGAAGTTTTTCACTGGAAAAAAAAAAGTTTTATCATCGCAGTCGTGTCCGGCAGAGGAGGTAACAAATGCAAGAGTCTATGGTGATAGATGATAGGGATTCTGGGGTCTAGAGTCAACGTTTTGAGTGAAATGACTTATTGTATACGTAATCCAGTACATTGTATTAACGGGGTAACTTGGATCAAAGGATAGTTCAGAAAAGGGACCAGTACAGCACAATAGAGAAATACTAACAATATATTTATGTCATTGATAAGATACAAATATACACCAAACAGAGAACCTATGAACAGATATCTTTATTGTAATATATATATAATTTTATGGGTTTCTCCTTTCTTTAATGAGTTCATTTCAAAGATCCTTATATGAATTAATTATTAATGAAGCTACAAAGAATAATTAAATTTACCAGTTTTGAGCGGCAGCTTCTTCGGCAGCTGGGTTAGCACCAGATTCAGCCCAATCAACTTCTTCAGTTTCACCAGTCCATTCAGTTTCACCTTCAGTAGCAGCTGGTTCTTCAGTTTCTTCAGTCTTAGATTCTTCAGCAGAAGTTTGTTCAATCTCTTCTGGGTCTCTGTAGAAATATAAATCTGGCATGACTGACCATTCAGAGTCTCTGTCTGGAATAACACCTCTTAATCTTAAGACTTCTCTGGCAACTAACCACCAGACTAAACCAATGGAGTGTTTACCCTTGTTATTACATGGAATAGCAACATCAACGTATTCAGATGGAGAATCCATATCGGTTAAAGCAATGACTGGAATGTTAACGTAAGAAGATTCCTTGATAGCTTGGGCATCAGTTCTTGGGTCAGTGACAACAACTAATCTTGGTTCTTTGAAAGAACGGGTGATATAGTTAGTGAAGTTACCTGGGGTGAATCTACCAGCAATTGGAGTAGCACCGGTGTGGGCAGCAAATTTCAAAACAGCTCTTTGACCGTAAGTTCTGGTAGAACAAACAGCAACATCAGAAGCATTTGGAATAGCAGCAATAACTCTGGCGGCTAAAACAATTTTTTCCCAAGTCTTACCGATGTTAATGATGTTAACACCATCTGGTCTGGTCTTGTGGACGTATGGTTTGTTGTGAACCTAAATTGTTAGTATCTCTTAATTGAGTAAATTTTTCAGGTGATAAGTTAGGTAAAGTTTGTGGAAATTTTAACGATTCAACTGGAGTTTTACCACTATTATACTATCACAAACTATTCCAACGTCTTTATATCGAGATCGATCCACTACTACACATCTAAATCTCTCCAAGTCTAACATCACTGAAAAAGGAACGGGAAATAAAATGTAATGGTACATACTTGAACGTTCTTGGAACCCAAGTGGACGTTGGCAGCTAATAATAATTTAGCATCTTCAGCAGTTAAGTCAAATGAAGCTGGTAAAGACATATTATAATTTAATTCTTTAAGCTAGTAAGTGAAAACTTCTTTCAACAATTAATTTTCCTTTTGAAAATTTTTAATGAGAATGAAAATTTTTGGTAGCTTGACTATGGGACTGCAGGTAATTCGCGCGCCATGGGTTTTTGTCTTACTGATGAGAGATGGCTTTTGGTGGTGTGTGTGGAGACTCGATACTTCGCAGTCACGATACCTTTGACGGTTGGGTTCCAGCCCTAGGAATTTGGCACTTTATCTCGAGTTATATACAGGTGGAAAATTGCAACCATTATCGGAGTTATTATGGTAGGGAAATTAATTACTGTAGCGTGGAACAAGCCACATTCGTATATATATTTATTGGATTAGTCTTTTGAAATGACATTTATTTATAAGTATTGATTTACAAGTTACTAGATGGTCGTTCTTTTCTGACGAGGTAGAGCTACATGACATTTGAACACTTTCACACAGTAAAGGAGCTCCTAGGGACACTACATATCATACGAGATTGGCTTTTGATTCTATATCATTAGCAAACTACATTTTACTACTTTCATTCGCCAACTACATTTTGCTACCATTCAACCAAACAACTATGTAATTGATTGAATTCATGGATTAATTGGAGAAGAAAAAAGAGTGAGTCGAAACGGTTCTACAACCATAGCTACTGAACTCATGCCAAACGACCGTTGAAATTCCAATATGGCAACTGCCATTCACATCTCATACCAAAAATTGTCCATGTTCCCAAGTTTGCCTTGACAACTCCTATCATTCTTGTCACTAGTACCATTGGCACTGGGTCGCTGCCGCACTATATTCCCAACCGTCTTGAATTGTTCTACATTTACATCACAGTTTAGACTATTTCTCCTTTTCCCCTATTAGTAGTGACTCAGAATGTCAATTTCTTCCACATCGCAAGAAGACTCCGAATTGCAGACGGAGAATCAGCCACTTTTAAAACCAACTTCCAATTTGGGAAATCTGCAACCACTGGCTGAATCGGGAAATGCTCGTCTTGATCGGCCAATTTGGTTCAAGAGACCTCATTGGATATTTGTTAATATAGTGATTCTACTTTTCACTCTAACGTCTGTGGGAGAACCCACCCGGAAAATAGTTAGATTTAAGCTAGCATGTAATTCATTAGTTGACGAAAACAATCATTGTGATGCAAAAGATATTCAATTATTAGTATCTGATTATAATCAGTATGGATTATTATTGGGTCAATTAGCTCTGATTCTCGCCTTGGCCAATATTGGTAGGTTATCGGATAAGTATGGCCGGAAGTTATTCATGGCATTAATTCCGTTTGTCATGGTGCTTGGGCGAACTGTTTTGCTTACAATTATGATTAAATATCAGAAGTTCATGATGAAAAGCTTCTTATTATGTGATATGCTAGCTATGTGTATGGGAGGACTCTTGGGACTCTTGGGACTTGCTGATTCTTATATAAGTGACATAGCACATCCAAATGAGAGATCGAGAACTTTGGGTTATGTTAGAGGGGCACTATTTATTGGTGGTTCTTTAGGTCCATTTTTGTCAAATGTAATATCTGATGCTTGGAAAGGTAACTCACCTCATCAGGAATATACATACCAGGAGATAACTAGTTTAGAGAAGTTCATTTTCGAGGTAGAAATAGCGGTTTTTGTGGTACTTTTCTTATACATTATAGTTATATTACCCGAATCAAAGACTCATTCAGATATCAAGGAAACTTCCAAATTCTCTTTGAAAAGTAGTCTTGGATTGAATGCTATTAAACAAATGAGAACTTTGATAAGACCTATTGATAATAGTTCAGCCACCAAAACCCTCGTTCTTTGTTTGATTGGGGTCAATACATTAATGGCCATGTTTGAGATTGGATTGGGTGAAATTGCTGTTGATTATGCCGTATATATGTTTAATTGGGGTACTAGAGACGTTAGTCATCTTATCATGATATTTTCTTTCACAAGAGTCTTGATACTCTATGTGTTATTCCCATTATATTCCTCCAAGATTCTAACTAAGATCTTTAATTTGCGCCCAATTAATAGTAAATTCGATGGGGTAGATATTGCATTGGTATTCACTGGTTTAGGGTTTAACTTATTATTATATACAGGATTGGCATCTGCCACTTCCACCAATCAATATTTGGCAAGTGTGGTTATAGGAAGTGTAAATTCGATCCTTCATCCGACAATCCAATCAGTTTTGTTGAAATATTACTCAAAGGATAATATTGCACAAGTGATATTAGCCTTGTCTATGGTAAATGGATTTTGCAGCATTTTCGCTCCTGTAATTTTCGTAAATATTTACCAATTGGGGTTGAAAATGGGGGTTCCTGCATTAGTATATACCGTTTCCGGATGTCTTAATTTAAGTGCAATATTGGTAATTGTATTTACTTGTTATTTAATTAGGTAACGATGATTGCAACGTGGGACTGGCCACCGGGTGGAGCTAGCGTCCCCGGGCGGAGATAATCGGCGGGGTTTATCGATTTATCTCCGCCATCACTATCTTGATCTACCACTGCGAGGCGGCGATAAACCTTATATCGTACGGCGCCGAATTGTTTTATATAAGTATAGCATAAATAGCAGCAGAATAAACCTCCATAAATTCTGTAATGTCAGAGGAAACTTCTAGTTTGCTAACCTCTAGTAAAAAGGTGGTTGATGTGCAAGTAACTGACATCGATCATAGTGAAGCAGCCTATCTTACTTTTCAGGACGATTTATCCGAGACCCCAGATTTTCCGGAGCCAGATCCATATGCTCATATCCCAAAGTATTATAGATGGCTTTATAAACCTTCAGTGTCATTTTTGTGTATATTCTTTTTCTTGGCCGGATTAACAAGCAGTGGGTTGGCATCCCGGGAATCCATGCTTTTTTCAAAAGCTTGTGAAACAAATATGATAAATGGGAATTGTGACAAGGTTGCAAATCAATTATTGATCGCTGATTTTATGCAGATCTCGGGAGTTTTGAAACAGATCAGTAGAATCATTGGTCTTTCGGTTACTGGAGTGATTGGTGATACTTATGGTAGAAAGGTAGTTCTTTGTTGTGTTGCTGGTAGTATGTTATTTTCGGATGCTATTTACCTTTTTGCTTTCAAAGCTATACACGGCTTGAATATGCCTATCTTATTATTTGCATCTATAACGGCAAACGTGGCCGGGGCTGATGGAGCTTTGATAGCCAGTACTCTGGCTTACGTGGCAGATGTTACACCAGCCGACGGAAGGCAACTGGCTCTTTCACTCGTATTTGCCTCACTTCTGGGATCTCAAATATTAGGTCAAGTTATTGGCGTAAGCTTATTGCAATATGGTAAATCTCATAATTATGACCAACAAGCCACAGACTCAATTCCTTTATATTTCAGCTTATTGGTCGGAGGCCTTTTTTTCACTTGTGGTATTTTACTTCCAGAATCATTGAAGATACCATCTCCACAAGACCAACCAAAATTCAAATTTCAAATCAATAAGAAGATTATAAAAGATCATTTAGTTGAACTTGTGTCTCAAATTAAACTCTTATGGGTCCCTGATGATTTTATTTCTCTTACTATGAAACACAAGACCAATATTATTAGATTTCTGGTCGGGGTATTAATATTCAGTAATTTTATGGCTCAACTTGATTCACTGATGACACCTATCATTTTACAGTATGGAATATTCAAATTCAGTTGGAATTCACAAATCATATCAACAGTTCTTATGGCCCAATATTCTGTGAATTTGATGGCTTACTCTTTGGTAGTACCTTTGACTAATTATGTGCTCAAGAATTTATTCAAAATTAGATTCAAGAACAATGAGTTTGATAGTGCTGATTTATTTACCCTTATTCTTTCCCACGCATCTTTGGCTCTCCAGAATTTTGGAATTGGTAAAGCCAAATCAACTGGCCAATATTTTTTCACCCTTGTATTTTGTGTATATTCAAGCTGCTTGGAACCGGTGATGTATTCGACAATCTCCAAATTCTATCCAAGTACCAAAACTAACCAAGTTCTTGCAACGATGCATCTTGCAAGTAATCTCATCAGTATTATTGTACCTACCCTCCTTCAACTGATTTACAAATATGGAATCATGAAGGGGGTCCCAGGGTTAACATTTTATGTTTTAAGTGTATTATATGCTACCACAACTGCGCTTTATATCTGGATAAAGTTCATGAGACCAAAAGCTTTATAGTGAGACATATTTTGCAGCCATTTCTGGCCAGGGGTTTCACCGACCACACACCAGCCATAATTCCATACCCGCTTTCTGCATCACTTTCATTAATTAAACACAAATAGATGTGCATTAAACTATACGATTTAAATATTACGTCATTCTCTAGCCCATTTTAGCCTACACTTTAACTTAGGTGCTCCACGTTCAGCCTTCGCACTACCACATGAAAATTTATCCATGCTAGTTATAGTCAATCAATGAGTTGAACATATCATTCTATAGCCAACAACTCTTTTAAACCTCTGACGATGTTTAAATTTGACGAAGAGTCTTTCACCAAAAAATTCAGCGAAACAGCAGTACTTGAACATCATGACCCACATGATGAACAAGAAATCCCACCAGCATTATCACCAAATCTAAAGATTCCAGAATCTCTGGCACCCAGAAGAAGAAAGTCTTCTGTTTATAGAAGAATATCCATCAGACCCCGGTATTCATCTGTGGCATCACAAAACTCGGAATTAATAATCCCCACAGACCTTACTACCAATGACGATTCAAATAATCACAAGCGGGTATTACAAGATTTCATACCAATTAAAGTACTTGGTCAAGGTGCTTATGGAAAAGTCCATTTGGTACAGGACAAATACACTAAGAAGTTATACGCTCAAAAGCAATTAAGAAAACCGGTTATTACTATTCATGAAGATACAAACGTTAAGCATTCTTCTCATGTCAAACGGACTATTTATGAACGACAAATATTGAGTAGTATTAACCATCATGCTAATATTGTAAGACTTTTCTATGCATTACAAGATCACGATAAGTTTTATCTAATAATGGAATACATTCCTGGGGGTGAATTATTTCATCATTTGACTAACAATAATTCAATGGGGAACGTGTTTAAAGAAGACCATGTAGCTTTTTATTCTGCACAGATGGCCTTAGCTTTAAGGCATTTACATACTTTGGGTATTGTTTACAGGGATTTGAAACCGGAAAATTGCCTTTTAGATAGTAGAGGTAATCTTGTATTAACGGATTTTGGATTATCAAAAGAGATTGGTAATGAAGATGATCAATGTACTTCAATAATAGGCACTCCAGAATACATGGCACCTGAAGTACTAAAAGGTGATACATATGCCTATGGAGTTGATTGGTGGTCTTTGGGATGTGTCATATATGATATGATGAGTGGGAAACCTCCATTTACGGGGAATTCTCACAAGGTTATTCAAGATAAGATCATTAATAAGAAATTGGCATTACCTTTCTATTTTTCTCTCGATGCTAAGGACTTATTATCAAAACTATTGAATAAAAATCCTGATAAGCGGCTTCAAGTTGATAACGGCTGGGATGTATTCATGAAACATAGATTCTTCAGAAAAATCAATTGGAAACAACTCGAATCTCAAGATCCAAACTTGATTCCTCCTATATTACCGGTCATAACAGAACCTATACTTGCAGAGAACTTCTCCACTGAATTCACTAGTTTGAAGGTCAGCGATTACAATATCGATCAAGCCGTAAATATCCCGGATTCTGCTCAAAACTCCAGCAGCCATGATTTTTTTAAAGGCTTTTCATATACTGCTAATTCTAGTTTTATCGACAGATATAATCTTCCTTGACTTATTCCGTTTTGTGTTTTATTTCATTTTGTAATTTATTCTCTTTCCCTTAATAGCGTATGTATAAATGTATATCATAGAATATATCAGGTTGAAAGTACCCCCTTTTTCAATCAACGACTTTTCTTTCCCCAACATTCACGATTTTGAGCCCTTTCCTGTACATTATCCCAAGAATATGGGGATGCGGGACAGAAACCGAACGCATATACAATGAATGATTTTAAAATTTCAGTATTTTCACTCCAGAAACGAGACGTATGTATTTTAACTATATAATTCGATCTTATACTAACTCTATAGAAATCTCTCGTATCTTGTGAAAGGTGTAGAAAATTACACAGAAAATGTATTGTCAAAGAGAATGCAAAAGGTTGCAAACTCTGTCAGGAAAAATCGATTGCATGCAGCTTTGAAAATCGCAAATTGGTTGCAAAAAAACCCGAAATTTGCAATGGTGAAGATGTTTACCAAAAGATGTATAGGGATAAACATGATAGTGGATCTCAGTTTATATGTGCTACGCAACCATTGGCCCTGTTGATGAGTCGAGATTCTCTACTTTGTTTTGATGGTGATAATTTTGGCCTCTATTATCCTTGGAGACAGCTATTAACCAACACAAAGAGTGACTCGGATCCAGATTTGGAAAAGTATATGCGTGCCAAGGGGGCATTCATTCTTCCTCTGATCCATGAACAAAGGCGATTGGTGAGACTATTTTCAGATACCTTCTATGCATTTTATCCAGTTTTTTCTCGGGATTTATTCGACGATGTTACCCAGATCCCATCAATTGTCTTAAATGCTATAATGTTGGCTGTTATTAGAATAGATCCAGAGCAAAATGAAAAAGATACTCGAAAGTATGCCCAGGAGTTGTACCAAAGATGTACACTTTTAGAACTTAAAGGAGCTCATAAGATTTCTTTAATACAAACATATTTACTTTTGTCTATTCACGAAGAGGGGAGCGATGGGGCCAGTATGTCTAAGAACTATCTATCAAAAGCGTGTAACTTATGTGGGGAATTGGCAATTACTAATATAAGTGGCACGAGAGGGTTATACGATACAGATAAATCATTGGATACGAAAGTTCTTCGAAGAATCATTTGGACAGCTTTCTGTTGTGATAGACTTTCAGCTGCCACAAGTGGGAGAGAAATGTATTTTAACATGGCTGATTGGAATGTTGATAATATAAAAGCTGAAGATTTTGATGATACAAAAGACTTTCAAGTATTCTCTAATTGGTTGGAAATTTCAAAATTCATTGATCGAATATTATGCTCTTTGTACAGGCCAGTTAAAGGGAGAACCAAGAGTGATATAAACCTAAAGTCTGAGCTATTGAAATTTTCTATTACACCAGTTGATAACTCACGAAGTGCAAATCTTTTGCAGATTTATTATGAATATGCAGTCATTCTCTATTTAAGATGTCAAATAGATCCCATAACAGTTATTGCCAGTGAATTCGATGAAGATGCAGGCAATTTTCTTGATATGATTCGAAAATGCTCAGTTTCGATTCTTGACCTAGTTTCTTCAAAAGATGTTTTGCATCACATTCTATCAATTCATGCATTACTTCATGTGTTATCGTTACTCAGAGTTGAATCTAAAATGCAGACACAGCAAACCCACCTATATTACAAAACAATGAAAGAGAGATCGTTTGATTTATTGAAGACATTTGAACTGCGATGGTGGTTAGCTGCAAGCTCCTCTCGTCTTTGTCAAGAAGTGTTCGAAGATAAGAGTTCTAATTAGCCAGTGTAGATTTTTGGCTGTGCACGATTACGGTGTTTGTTATATTCGATCATAGATGATCAATTATATGTATATATATGCATGTGTGTACGTGCCATGGAATTGTCTTATCAATAAGTCATTTTCCAAATTGACGTTCTCTGTCTTATTAACTGAAGTATTACCAATGAATATTGGTTCAAAAACACTGTGCCTTTTGGCTACCATATCAATATAGCAGATTTCGCAGCCATTAATGAATGACCAGCACAGCCATTCTATGCTGAAAAAACCTGAAATATACTCAAATTATACATCCCCATTCTTCATAATGTATCACGTTTCCACCATCACCCACCCCTACCAATTTTCCACAATATTCGAGTTACCCACAACTTATCTTCAGCACCTTATCCATAGTCGTGTCCTCTCCAATAACTATTCGCACACTTCTCAAAGGTTAAGCGAAATCCTCCCCAAATCAACACTCTGTTGTGAAATAATTGCATAGAATTAACCACGATTCTGTAAATTTTCGATTAATTTCAAATTTAACTCACAACAACTAAACAAGGAAACTATACGCCAAGATGGATGAGACTTTAATTGCCACCATCAATAAATTACAAGATGCATTATCTCCCTTAGGAGGTGGTTCAAGTTCACCAGTTGATTTGCCACAAATTACAGTTGTTGGTTCTCAATCAAGTGGGAAATCGTCAGTTTTAGAAAACATTGTTGGTAGGGATTTCTTGCCAAGAGGTACTGGTATTGTTACCAGAAGACCATTGGTTTTACAATTAATTAATAGAAGATCTACCAAGCAGCCTGGCCAAGATGATTTGATATCAATTAATAAGACAAATGATGCTGGTGGTCAATCGGAAAACAACGATGAAGAATGGGGTGAATTTTTACATATCCCCAATAAAAAATTTTATAATTTTGAAGATATTAGAAAAGAAATTGTCAGAGAAACTGATGCCAAAACTGGTAAAAATTTGGGTATTAGCCCTGTACCAATTAATTTAAGAATTTACTCTCCTCATGTTTTAACTTTGACTTTAGTTGATTTACCAGGTTTGACCAAAGTTCCAGTTGGTGATCAACCAAAGGATATTGAAAAACAAATCAGGGAAATGCTTATGAAATTTATTTCAAAACCAAATGCAATTATTTTATCAGTAAATGCAGCAAATACTGATTTAGCTAATTCCGATGGTTTGAAATTAGCCAGAGAAGTAGACCCTGAAGGGTCAAGAACCATTGGTGTTTTAACTAAAGTTGATTTAATGGATGCTGGTACTGATGTTATTGATATTTTAGCCGGCAGAGTTATTCCTTTAAGATTCGGTTACGTTCCAGTTATTAATAGAGGTCAAAAAGATATCGAAACTAATAAAACTATCAGAGATGCTTTGAAAGACGAAGCTAACTTTTTTGAAAATCACCCAAGTTATAGAGCTAAAGCCCAATATTGTGGTACACCATATTTAGCTAAAAAATTAAACGGTATTTTATTAAATCATATAAAGGGTACTTTGCCAGATATTAAAATGAGAATCGAACATTCATTGAAAAAATATGCCAATGAATTAAGTTTATTGGGACCAGAAATGGCCGAAAGCCCAACTTCAATTGCTCTTAGTATGATTACAAACTTTGCTAAAGATTATAATGGAATTTTAGAAGGTGAAGCAAGAGAATTAACATCTCAAGAATTGACTGGTGGTGCAAGAATCTCCTTCGTCTTCCATGAAATCTTTAAGAACGGTATTACTTCTTTAGATCCTTATGATCAAATTAAGGATTCTGATATTAGAACCATTATGCATAACACTTCTGGTAGTGCCCCATCATTATTTGTTGGTACTCAAGCTTTCGAAGTCTTGGTTAAACAACAAATCCATAGAATGGAAGAACCAAGTGTTAGATGTATTAATTTAATTTTTGATGAATTGGTTAGAATTTTATCCCAAATCATTAGTCAACCACAATACTCCCGTTATCCTGCTTTAAAGGAACAATTATCTCAACACTTTATCCAATTTTTAAGAGAAGCTTTAATTCCAACTAACAAATTTGTTACTGATATCATTTCTTCGGAAGAAACCTATGTCAATACCGCCCATCCTGATTTATTGAAAGGTAGTCAAGCAATGGCAATCGTTGAAGATAAATTCCATCCAAAACCTCAAGTCGCTGTTGATCCAAAAACAGGCAAACCTTTACCACCATCTCAACAACCCCAACAACAATCACCAAAACCTGAAGATGGTAACAATGGATTTTTTGGAGGATTTTTCAGTTCCAAAAATAAGAAAAGATTACAAAGTATGGAAGCTCCTCCTCCGGTATTAAGAGCTAGTGGTGCAATGTCAGAAAGAGAAACCATGGAAACAGAAGTTATTAAATTGTTAATTTCTTCCTATTATAACATTGTTAAAAGAACTGTCAGTGATTTAGTACCAAAAGCTATCATGTTGAAATTAATTGTTAAATCCAAAGATGAAATCCAAAAAGTATTATTGGAAAAATTATATAACTCAAAAGATTTGGGTGATTTAGTGAAAGAAAACGAAATGACCGTCCAAAAGAGAAAAGAATGTTTGAAGATGGTTGAAGTCTTGAAGAGTGCCAGTGAAATTGTATCTAGTGTTTAAGTCAGTTTAAATTATGTTTAGATCTTCTTTAGATATCATTTAGATTAGATAAAGAATAATTAATATTATATTTTTTATTATTGGTTGTTTCGCAGCCATTCCAACTTTAGCCGGGTTACATGAGCCTGGGGTTTCTGATAAGCCTTGCACAGTAAATCCTGGGGTCTTATTCGGTTTAACACACCACGAATATTTTCTTTCAACAAACAAGTTATAACTCAAATGATTCTACAAATGTTCAAAGTCCCTTAAATATACGTCAAAAGTGACTGTTTCAGTTTCATAACAGATTTGAGACATTTTCCATGGCAAATCAGATTTAATTTCTTGGACTCTATATGTGCGGCAACTGAAAAATTTTCCCACCTTAGCAATTTGTCACAAAGCGATTGACTACGCTTGAAACTTTTTTTTAGAAATAATTTTTCACTTTTTTTAAGAAAGACAGTTCCTTTTTTTTTATCCAGAAGTTGGTGTTACATTTGATTTAGTTGGAAAGTAATACCAGAACTTAAAGTCCACAAAGCTTAATATTGAATTAGTTTATGCCTAAGAAATCATCACGACGGTTGATCTTTGAATATAATAAATTAATTGAACCTGGATAACACGATTATTTTTTGAATAACATAAACACTTATTGCTATTGAATAGTACTTGCATCCTTAAAAAAACTATCTACTTTACGTCACACGTTTTTATATTTTTCACTAGGTTGTTGATCCTCCCCATCCACTAGTGAATAATAATTTTTGGTTAAAAAAATCCCGACTTATTATCGATTGAAACGTTTCTTGCTACTTCTCTCTTCGTTTCAATTGTAGTTTGTTGGAATCTCATTGCCTCATAAGAGTAAGTTCCAATCCACCTTTAAGAACTGAATTAAGAACAAAAACAGAAAAAAAGACAAAAAGAACAAAACTTTTTGAAAAAAAATTAGAAATGGTTGCTCCTGCTTATATTAACGACAACTATGTTGACCATGAATTAAGTGCAAACTTGGATTCCACTTTTGCATTTGAAGGTCCAGAAAAATTATTAGAAATTTGGCTCTGGCCAGATGAAAATGAAGCTAAAAGAAATGCTATCAATGAAGATGGTTTAAGAAGTATTCCATTGAAACATTGGGTTGAAATTTTAGATCTTGTCAATTGCAAGATTTTGTCGATGAAATCTTCGAAATACATGGATGCTTATTTATTATCAGAATCTTCATTATTTGTCTTTTCTCATAAGATCATTTTAAAGACTTGTGGTACTACCACCACTTTATTTTGTATCGAGAGACTATTCGATGAAATTAGAAAATACGTTTCTAAAAGAATGACATCTAAAGACATCTTCAAAGCTTTTTATTCGAGAAGATCTTTTATGTTTCCTGAAAAGCAACAAACAGTTCACAGAGACTGGAAGACCGAAGTCAAATTATTAGACCAACATTTCATCGATGGAAAATCCTATGTAGTTGGTAATTTCACCAGTGATGACCATTGGTATTTATACACTGGAGGTAAGAAAATCGATGAGGAAAGATGCGATGGTTCGAAAGCTTCTGTCATCAAAGATCAAACTTTTGAAATTTTAATGACGGATTTAGATCCAATTTGTGCCGAAGAATTTGTCACTTCAAGAAAGCCCGGTTTTGAATCTTTAATCAAAGAAGGATTACAAGAAAATGATTTAGGTCACAAGTATGGTCTTGATACAATTGACTCGAGTGGATTAAACTCAATTTTCAATGAATTCAATGAATTCAATGATCTGATTGAATCGGATGGTTTACAACATTTGCCATCACCAAGAGAAGATCAATATGATGGATTCACTGATTCTTTTGATTTCATTCATGATGCTTTTTCTTTTAGTCCTTGTGGATTCTCTTCAAATTCAATTAGTAGTAATAATGGAGGGTATTATTATACTTTACATATTACACCGGAAGCTGGTTGGTCGTATGCGTCATTTGAAACTAACTTTCCGTTTAGTTCAGTCCCAAATCTGCTGATCAGTATTGTTGATGTCTTGGTCAAAGTGTTGAGGATTTTCAAACCAGGAAAGTTTTCAGTTACTTTGATCAATGAAATCGATAATAATGAGGATGCAACTGAAGTTGACGATTTATTCCATTGTGACAAAAGATTGAATAAACTAAATTACAAGAAACATGAAAGAATCTTATACGATTTAGAATCCAATTATAAATTATTATATTTAAATTTTGAGAAAAATTATTAGTTAGTTTGTTTAATTAGTTGTAAACTGGGGGATGTTAGTAAATCATAAAGAAAATATTATGCTAGAGGTGGTCTTAATATTAAATGGTTTACTAATACAGTTATCAACAATATATATTAATATATATATATACAAAAAGTACATTTGTCAAATCACTAAACCGATCTTCGTACCCCCAATGGGCGTGTATTCACCAAAGTGAAAAATTTGACCAAATCGGGAATAAATTAATTAGCAATTAGAGAACTACAACAAATATAAACAATTATTCTATTATTGTATAAAACAACGTGAATAAATATATAAGATTGAATATATACAATAAAAAGCTTGAATTAACTATTTGATTATTACAAATGATTAATTAACTTAAAACTTCTTACCGAAAAGGATAACTTGTAATTGATCGTACATGGAGATAACACCAGCACCGGCAACACCTCTCAAGATGTTAGCACCACAACCCTTGAATAAGGATTTGATACCTTCAGCAGCAACAACTTGTTTGAAACAGTCGAAAGCACCGTTATATTTAACAGCTTGACCAGAAGTCATCATCATTCTTCTTCTAACGGTATCTAATGGGTAAGAAGCGGTAGAAGCACCGGTGGTAACAGTCCAACCTAATAAGAAAGAGGCTAAGAAAGAACCTTCTAATGGACCAACTAAGACAACTGGTTTCAAAGAATCGTATAAACCGAAGTATAAACCTCTGTAAGCAATAATACCAATAACAGATGGACCGAAACCTCTGTACAAACCAGCAATACCATCAGAAGCTAAAGTCTTCTTGTAAACATCGAATAAACCATTGAATTCTCTTTTACCGTCACCTTTAGAAGATTTAGCATCGTTAGCTAATCTGGTTCTGGCGTAATCTAAAGAGTAGACAAAAGCTAAAGAAGTGGCACCAGCCATACCACCGGAAGCCAAGTTACCGGCAAACCATTTCCAGTAACCTTCATCTTTCTTGAAACCGAACATCTTCTTATACTTATCCTTGAAAGCGAAATTTAAAGCTTGAGTTGGGAAGTATCTGATAACGTTAGCGGTGTTACCTCTCCAGAAAGAAGTCATACCTTCTTCAGCAGCAGTTCTCTTGAAACATTCAGCAATACCATCGTATTTTTTGGCTAATCTACCTTGCTTGATCATTTCATCTTGATTTTGAATCAATAACTTAACTCTTTCAATTGGAGCAGCAGCGGTTTTGGAGACGGCAGCGGAAACACCACCCATCATGAAATCAACGAAGAAATTAGAATCCATCTTTACTATAAGTCTATTTCTTTAGAATTGGAATTAAAAAAAAAAGAGAGCAGAAAAAAATTTTTCAACGGGATAAACTTTGTATTTATATTAATTTTTCGCTCAAGGATTTTCTATTGGATAGACGCATTGGCCAATCAAATCGCACAATCCTGTTAGTGGAAAGCACTAAGGAGAAAAAAAAAGAATGCGTCGCCAAAATAAAAAGAAACCCGTGAGGCGTCTATACTCGAGGATATTTATGATCTGTAAGAGCCAATTGATCAATTGATGTGATTTCTTACCACTATTTTTACCGAGTTTATGTATGGTGGCAACTACAAAATTCTTTCAAGAGAAACTACGTTGTTTAATCATATATACTTGGTAATGCCGTTCTCTTTTGCGCAATCGGTTGGTGAATTTTCCACTGAAATCTTTTTTTTTTTTTCGGTGCAATTACTCGAATTTTCAACTGAAATCAAATAGACAATTGATCCGATGGTCTCATTTATAATTAGTGCTAGAGATAGATTGGATTCACTATTGGCGTAGAGGTGTATTTTTATAGACTTGAATACTCCCAGACTCCAAGGTACGTATTTTAGTACACGGTACAGATACCAGACCTCGGGTTAATCATGAATCTAAATTCCTCCGGGTCTGCATATTTCCACTCCGAAAATGCCCGTTACGCGCGGTGATGAGATCGATTTTGCAACCATTAATGGCCATTAATATGCAACGTAGCATCTGCTAATGGATGGTAATGTCTAACGTGCTCGTTTATTTCATATTATACTATAAGATCATTTCTATATATATACAATGACATCTCTAAATTTATTTATCTTTTGTCTTGATTCAAAGAATCACTGGTGGTTAATTCGGGGAAATCTAATGAAGTTCTCACTCTTCTATCGACAGAATATCGTTTATTGTCCAAAGAAATTCTTTTATTATCGGAAGATATTCTTGAAGCTTTTTGGGCATTTTTATCAAATTCCTCTAACGCAATTTCTTCAGTTCTAACCAAATCGTCGTTGGTTCCAGCATGAGATTTGTTGTAGCTATCAAGGAACGAATTGTTGTCAAAATATGCCGACTTTATATTTGATTCTCTTTTGAACATGTTGATTATCAGCTTTCTAGCTCCTGGCAATGGTAAAGAGCCTTTTTTTTGTGTTTCGAAAGATGGTTCCATCTGATCGACTTGGATTGTACTTGAAGAATTCATATTATATTGTCTTTCAATGTCACTTGGGATTTTGGAGTCAAAGGTACTGGAATTAGGAGTGGTTGAAACACTTCCGGGATTCATAATCTTCATTTGTTCGCTTGTGTAATGACTGATTTTAATTTTATTAGGGTCAGTTGGATCATAAGTTTCAGGGTATGCATCGAAGTCACCTCTGACCCAGCATTCTCTAATAATATCAATGTCTTTTGGCCAGTAAAGCTTTAATAAAACATCATATAAAAATCTTGGTAAAAGTGAGATAAGTACTCCAGCAAATGTAGCAACCCAATAATCTAAATTACCAAAAATTTGTGGTGCAGCTTTATAGAATTCTTGTGCATACAATGGAGCAGTCCAAACACCAGTCCAGAAATAAACAATGATGATTGAAATTCCAATGATCAATACAGATAACCAATCCCATCTTTGTTGATGAAGAAGAATGTATAAATTACAAGAAATGACTGCAATACTTGTAACCACTACCCCAATCCAAAATCTATGATCCAATAATAATCCACCTGGATCGGTAAACGCTATACGGTATGCTAAATATGGGAAAAAGAAACATATCACCGACTGATATATACCATCAATCATATAAATCCAGAATTTCTTTTCAGTGAATTCCGATCTCAATATACCACTACGGTAAATCTCGGGAACAAGTAACGATACTTTAGCACTTACATCTTGGTCTAATACCCCTAAAAATATAACTGGTAAAGAAGTAAACGCCAAGTTATAAAACATCAAATATGTAAACTCAAATAAATATGATCCATCAAAATCACTGTAAACACCATACCAAAATAATGCAAACGTGAAAATAACATTCTTGTAAAAGAAATTTGGAATCATTTCAGCAAACCTCTTATATGACCATCTACCGTGAGTTAATAATAACCTAGTTAAAAACCTAAATTGTCCAATAGCATAATCTGATGACATAACTGCTTGTCTACCTTCTTCACCAGCAATTCCAACTCCAATATCAGCTGCTTGAATCATAGCAACATCGTTGGATCCATCACCAATGGCTAATGTCATCACATCCAAAGTATCTTTGACTAACTTTACAACCCCTGCCTTTTGACTTGGTGAAACTCTACAACATAAAACCGCTTTACACTGTTTACATAAAAGCAAAAATTTTCTCTTGATCTCAGTATCATTTAAAATCACTTTCAATGCATCACCATCCACTACGACTCCAAATCCTTCATTTGGAGGGGTGTGATCACCAGTAGCAGCATCTAATTCTTCAACTGATCCAGTCATTTTGAAAAAAATCTCTAAATAATTGGTAATCAATTGATCAATTATCAGAGTTGTGTTACCAGGTAAAATACCATATTTAGCCTTTTCGTCACTATTTAATTGATCTTTTATGATAAGTAATTCCATATCATTACCTAACAAATTACAAGAGAAACCAATATTAATGGCAGTCTCAACTTTATCACCAGTTAAAACCCACAATTTAATACCAGCTTGACCTAAAATGGCAATGGAATCTGGTACTCCATCTTGTAATTTGTCTTCAATGGCAGTACCTCCCAATAATGTTAATTCTCTTTCAATTGAATCAGCGACTTGTTCCATTTTACCTTCACGATCCACTAAAGATGCTGAAGCTTCTCTATGGCGTTTGTTCCATTCAAGATATTGGTTCCAGCTAATTTCCCTTTGTGCAATACAAAGTGTACGTAATCCCTCAGTAGCGAATTCTTCTAAATGAGCAGATGTTTTGTTTAATAAGTTCTTATCATTCTGGGCCTTTGATAACCTACCATAGATAATAGAATCGGCACCTTTACACACCAAAAGCACTTTCGGTTCGTCAGTTTCAACATTACCCGGAACTTTG
This sequence comes from Yamadazyma germanica, assembly GCA_030574815.1. Lineage (NCBI taxonomy): Eukaryota > Fungi > Ascomycota > Pichiomycetes > Serinales > Debaryomycetaceae > Yamadazyma > Yamadazyma germanica. The sequence goes on along the minus strand of JAJMFS010000018.1, from coordinate 73,476 downwards.
ATTAATGCACTCATTCTCTTTCTAGTCGAGTTGAATTCAAGTACGTTTAAGATTTGGTATTCTTTGGTCTCACCTTGAATGTTCACCAATATACCTTTCTTTGTACTACCGACGAATGCAAAACCAAGACTTCTTGCTGTACCAACCAAGGCAGCTTCATCGGGAGATTGGGCTTTTAACTCCATTTTACCAGTTTTTTCATCCTCTTCTGCTAATACCGAATGACACAAAGCCAATGCTAACATGAAATGTTCGTTTGATTTCTTTTGAAAAGCTCCAGATTCACCCTTTAAATCAGCAACGAATTTGGAAGATACAAAGCTCAATTCATCAGTATAATCATTATCTGAATAAATTGATTTTAATTCATCAATCATTTGAATTTTATCCTTAGCGATTAAATCCTTTTCAACCGCCGATTCCCTTTCAACATCAAAGCCTTGGCGCTTCCTTAAACCGGCCAATGCTTCAGTGTAAGCTCTACCATAAGAAACTCCATTGATCGTACATTTTTTGAATTCCATCAAATTTTGGGTTAGGGTACCAGTCTTATCACTGAAAACATATTCGATTTGACCTAGATCATCAGAAATTGACCAAGATTTTGGCGTACATGGGAAATCCAACCGTTCATAATACATTCCAAGATCAGAATGAATGAAAAATGCTTGGGCCAATTTGATAATTTCAATGGTAATATATAAGGATATAGGGACCAAAGATTGATATAAAATAACGGCTACCACAAAGGAAATGATCCCGTTTTTCCAGGCCAGTCCTCCAATTGTACCAAATTCGTAAAAATCTCTTGAAGTTCCGCTCTTGGAATAATATACCCCATTTACAATACCTGCTACTAAACAAAGAATGAATAATACGATGAAATTGATGATAACATAATAATTCAATTCCCGAGAAATTCTTGATTGTTTGGTAGGAGTTATACCGGCATTGATCATAATCTTGGTTTCACTACCAGTAAATAACACTATACCGACAGCCCATTTAGTATTTCTTAATGAGCATCCTCTTAATAACATATTGTTTATCGTGATAGTGTCTTGTCTCATTTCCTTCTCATCGTCATCATAATACTGTATACTTCCTTCATAAGAATATAGATTGGGATGAGGACCTTCACTATCAATTTGAAATTGTTTCGTCATAAAATCATCAGCTCTCTTAACTCTATTATCATTACCAAACTTTAAAGATTGTTTAACTTTAAGGTTAGTTTCTCCGTCTAGATTTTTCGTTTCAACGTAACAGCCATTATCATCTTCACTAGTAGATAACAACACGACATCAGCGGGGATTTCTTCGTTATTATATATTCTAACGATATCTCCAACTCTGACATCCTTCCAGTAACTTCTGGCGAATTTCAAAGATTTTGCCTTGTACTGCATTGATCTTCTACTTTGAAAAGACCTTCTAAAAGGATTTTCATTGACAGAAGTTGAATTTCTTGGTGTCATTATATCACTTTCAAAACTTTTTCTGGCCGCTGAAGCATCAGTATCTGGTTGATTCTTTTCCCTGATTTTTCGAGCCCTACCATCCTTGGTTAAATTACGTTTACTTGCCCCGATGAATCTAAATAATAGTCTTGAGTTTAATTTCTTGAATCTTCTCCATAAAGATATTTTTTCATCGGCAATATTCAAGTTTTCATAATGGTAAGCCGAATTTAACCCGGTATCAGTCAAAATATGGGTTGGTTGATTATTTATCTCTAAATCAGAAGACGTCCTTCTCGAATCTTCAATTGCATCTTTGATGGCTGTTAACAATACAATGACAATTAATGGGACCATGGCCAATTCAGGACTCGGGACACCAAAAATATCAAAATACCCCAAAACAATCAATACGAGGAAATAAATATTTGCAACGTTATGGAAAAATTGATTCGAGATATTTTTGGGTAAGAAAGACAATGGAGTATACTTGGTGGTTCTGATTTTATTTCTTGGATATATTACATTTGGTTTTTGAGTTTCGGGATCTAAAAACTCTTCTGGTAAAAGTTGATTTATCACCACCGATCTTTTAACATCTTTCTTATCCCTTGGATCAACCGGTTCCTTATAATCATCCTCGATATTTTCATCATCATCGGAATAATCATAAGCAGCTATGATAGCACTATTAGTATTTGGACCCCGGATGATTGAATTAGATCTAGAATTCGTAGCAGAATTTACAGTAGAATTTGATCTGGAATTGTTGTTGCTACCCTTATGAGACATTGATCTGAATACTTCTTGAGGTCTTAATATATGCTTTAAAGTTTTGGACCTACTGACATTTTCTCTTTTGGGCCTACCTTTTTTATTTCTGGTGGTTCCCCATCTATGACGTTTCATCCCTTCTTGTTCTTCATTATAATCATAAATCTCACTATCAGAATCGGGAATATCGAATCTATCGACAAACGGACTATTTGGTTTAGGTAAATTGTAGATCTCATTTTCCATGATAGTATCTTCGTTCTGATCCATAAAAGGAGATTGACTTCTAACCGGAGGCTTAGTACGTACGGCAGACGTGGGGAGTTTGAATCTTAATGAAGGCTTGTGACTGAAATTGGCCCCACTTGTCGGACTATTTGTAGTCCTTGGAGATTGGAAAGAAAGGTCATTATCGAGTTTTGGGGTGGGCAATCCACTAAAGTCCCCACTTTCATGATCGGAATGATGATCAAACGATTTATCAAAAGATACTTCACTTGGCAGTTGGACGGTTTTGAAGCTTTCGTCACTGAAAACACGGTTTTGCTGCAGCAGATGAAGCTGTTCTCTCTGAAACGTATTATCGATCTCAGAAGAGGCGTTTGAATAACGGGACGTGTTGGCCAAATTGTCGTAAGATTGGTCTTGGAACGGACTCAGTTTTGCATCCTGAGGCATATTTTAACGAGTGTATAATACAAATGCAAATCAAAAGAAAATGGAAATGGAAATGGAAAAGACAAAGGCTGGGCAAAAATAGCAAAAATGCAGTTCTAATATATATATACAATTATGATAAAACACTGTGAAAGAACGAATGCGTAGTAATGAAAAATCCCTGAAAACTATAAAAAAAGAGATCAGGTTAACCTTTTTTTTCAGGAGGGAATTTGGGATACGCGCTCGGACCAGTCGCGGTGAAGAGATTGATTTGTAAGACAAGAAAACAGATGAGTATATTGCCCAACTTAAGTTAATGAATAAGGTCAAGTTTGATTTGGGGGTTGAGTCTTTTATAGATTTGGGGATGATTCTTTTATAGATGATAGAGTAGGACGGAAAACAGTAAAATGTATGAAAATTCAATATAATTGGGGCTACGGATAATCTCCAGATATAACCGGGCAAAACCAAAACGGCAGTAGACCGACCCGCACCAACCGGATCGGAGACATTTACTCCCGTACCATGGCTGTAACTAACAACCACCGCGAAGTAGCCAGTTATTCGTGTGCCACTAATGGGAACAAATTAACTTATCTGCGGCATGCGACATGTATTATAGATATTCATCCCAGTATCAGTACTATTTATTTGGTGGCATACTATTTGTTGACCTACTTTTTGGCAAATGTTGCAGTCCATTCCTTTGCCACTTCAATAGCCTTGGCCTCGTCTTGTTTCCATTCTTCTGCTACATCATTGGCCAAAGGATCATCAGGATTGGGACTGGCTAAAAGCGCCTGGATTGACAATAATATGGTTCTGATTTGTAGCGCCGGCGACCAATTATCTTTCAATACATCTAAACAAATTCTTCCTAATTTATCGATATTTGGATGGTATATTTTGGTGAGGAATCGGACTTTTGGAGGACACATTGGATAATCGTCGGGTAAATACAATTCCAACTGGAATACTCCCTGTTCATAAGGAGATGAATCAGGTCCATCCATAGTTACTGTAAATGCTCTTAAATTGGATTCATCAGGGTATGCGGTGATACCTGGGACCGGGTCGGATATTAATCTTTCGGTTTCTTTTATGATTCTTCTTGGTAATGCTGCCATGATATAGGAGTAAAGCGACTGACTGAGATTTGCGAATCTGTTGCGTTCTTGGTTAGTGCGATTTGTGGTTAGTGCGATTTGTGCTAATGTATTTTGTTAGTGCGAATTTTGTGCTGCAGACAGAAAGACTTTGAGTCGTTTGTGCTAGGCTTTGCGAATTTATGCCTGCATCTATCTACATCTGCGTAGTTTATGCTCTACATCTGCGTAGTTTATGCTACTACATCTGCGTAGTTTATGCTATCAATCTTGAATTTCTGTCTCCTTTTGTGTGGTATTGAAAAACTATATATACCACCTCTCTTCCCTCTTTCTTCATCAGACAATAGTCAAATATCCAAATTCCCTTTATAATGTGTGGTCAAATCAAACAAACTGAATCTGCTTCTGCTTCTGCTTCTGCTGCTTCCTGCTCCCCTTGTACTTGCGAACAAATCTGTAAATGTACTAAATGCACTTGTTCCTCGTGTAAATCAAAGTGTTCTTGCTCCTCATGCTCCTGTGATCCATGTTCTTGTTGAACTGAAAATACTACTATACTTAAATAGTCGTGCCCTTTCCAGTTATATAGTCAATGAATAATAATATCAAACCACTCGTTTCCTACAAATCGCCAATGGTGTCATATGAAAAATACCCATAAACGTAACCTGTGATTGTGTGACTTACTACCCTTCACATTCCCTATATCGTCGTTACTACATGTATGATATAGATGCAGGAGCCAGTAGAGTCAAAGGTTACACTCAGTTGAAAACTGCAGGAACGGAATGGATGGTGAGCCACTGGATAGTCCCGTAGTTAAGCGATCTAGGTGTACAAAGTGTCGTTAATTGAGCAACGGTGATTGACATTGTATCCTATTGTATTCTACAAACACTCTATAAACGCATTTAACCCACGTTATGTGCCCTTGGCCGGCAACAATTATAACCATTCTTCTCCACTTTGGGTTTTGAATTTATTGAATAGAGTTTCAACTTGAGTCATTCAATTATTAGCGTAATCTATCAATATTGGATAAATGACCACTTTCTAATTTCATCTACCAAAAGCAAGATCTTCAATAATCAGCAATACCAAAAATTACGATCTTCAAATCGTACTTCTCAACTCGTACATCTTCTCATTACGTCGTTGCCTGTACGTTACTCGAGGCGAAAATCCATCCGCTGAATTATCATGCGCTCAAAACGCACAGCGGCTCTTTAGTCGTCCAACCCTTTGTAATTTTATTTTATTAAAAAAACTACGTTATGCAGTTTCGGGGATGTTATACCGGGAAATGTAACCGGAGATCACCACTTAAAGGCTCATGATTTTTTGAAATGTGGAGCTTCCATATGTTGGTTGAGGAGTTAAGAGTTTAGCGACAGGACTTAACTGAAAAGTGGAGTAGGCGAAGAGATATGAGGAGAAACCGTTGATCCTGTTAAAGGCCGTCGGCAGCGTCAATTTTAACAGATCAATAGTTTAATCAGTAGACACTCTAAATTGTAGTATTAACATTAACTTTGATCCCAAATTGTTGAATGAAATTACTCAACAATTTGAGATTCGGACTTGGGGCCGTCATAACTATCGATAAGCCAATGAAATGATTTACCAGATTCATGGTTAAAATTTAAAAAAAATACTCTAAAAAATAAAAATAAATCTGCCCAAATTGTCAAATGCAAAATGCCCAACTAGTGTTGGTCATCCCAATTAGTTACTGGAATCCTAATTAGTACGGCTTTTGAGTTCGAAAAAGGGACGCATGAAGAATGGTTGCTATGGAAGGTAATAAACCCCACATTACAACAATAAAGATAGATTTTCACGTTCGTTCAACGGTTATATGGAACTCGAAGCCATAAAGACCCCTCAGCAGGTAGCGTTTCCCCCCTTTCCTAAATAGGCCTCTCATATGCAACTCTACAAAGCGAATATGCAGAGACGGCCTAATTAGGTTAAATCAAATGGCCTAATTAGGAATCCATTCATGCAAAGCGCATATTTGCGCCTTACCTGAAAACCTTTTCGCATTGACGTCCATCAAAAATTTCACAGCTCACTCAAGAATTATTTTTGTGGGGTAAAAGTGAAGACCAAAAACCTTAACTTGATCGGTTACACAATTTCAAGTTCCGAACCTTTACGTTAATCTTTTTTTTACGTCATGAACCATATAAAATTTACATTATCATATACAACTATAGAGTCCATTATCAATAATTCTCTGCCTTGAAACCCTTACTCTCCCACCTCTAGTTGCCATTTGATCTACGAATGTTAGTACTCGCTTACAGCTCATCGCAATTATTTTAAATCAGATGCCTATTTAGTCATTGACCGAAATAAATTGTCTCCCGAATAAACCCCTGCCGGTTGGAAATATGCCGTTTGACCCACGACGGACGGAATTATTTCTCTCAGAAATTTAATTTTCAAATCTAATTAGGTAATGGGTTGCTCCTAATTTGCTAAACCCCACTTATCGAATTCCCAAAGAACAATTTCTGAACATCCTAATTCGTTAATGCAGGAAACTCTGACATTGACAATCCTTTGTGACTTTCAATTTTACCATCATTAACTACATGTTATATCCATTGTAAGTCACTGAAGCGCATGTAGACCCAACAAATTAATGAAGTCTGAACAACAAAAATATGTTGGACTTATGCACCACAGATGCACCTCTACGAATCATCAAATTGCTGCCCTATTATTAAAAGATTTCGCATAAGGCATCAGCTTAATCAGGAAAGTGAGGAGGAATCCTCTATCCTATAGAGGAAAGTCTTATGCAACTAATATAACCTATTTGGGAATAAAATGAATTTTTAACCCATCCTACTGCGAAGTTCGGCCGGATCCTTATGCAGCTGATCCCTGCACAAAGTCCGCACCATGCAGTATGTTGATTAGAGTTTTCGATGATTATGAGCATGATGCCTGATTATATCGAATAATTGTTTCCCCAAGTTTTGGGTATACGGTGTTTTACTTCAATAGCTTTATCATAAAATTGATCAAAACAGTTGTTTTTACTCTGGTCAATGGCATGCTTGTCATTGATTTTGATATCATCTTGTAAATATATAGATCATCTCTGTCTTTGTCTCACTTAAATCGCAATAGTTTCCATCTATCTGGTGATGATTATAGTTACCACTTTTAAAAGCCATTCTTCCGAAAATTAGAGAAAAAATGAAAAATAAAAATCCCAAATGGGATCATCCGTGCATTAAACCACTAACAATGAAGGGGGTACTAATCTATATGATTTCCTAATCCATTAAATTAAGTGCATAAGATTATTTTGCAACCTTAACCTTTCCCTCTTTCACTTTCAAATTCGAACCTTTTCTGAATCTAGTCCCTACCCCTTCCCAAATTTTCAAAATATATAAACCCCAATGATTCCCACTTTTGAATATTTTCCACTATAGGAAATAAACTTAGTTTGATACCCAATTCCATCGCTCTTTCATATAATACCCAATGATATCCTCTTCGATGTATGTAACCTCAGTCAATATGACCATTTATAACAAATAATACTAACTTTCCTAGAATAAAACCTCCTGCCAATGGTAAGAAATTATGGAGAGTTAAAAAAACTAATGCTAATCCATTACATCAAGAATCAAATACGCTTCAATGCTTACAGAATAGTTTAAAGATCACTGCTTCTGGTAAGAAATATACTGTTAAGAAGCCTCAATTAAAGAGGCCAAAGAATAAACCTGGTATGCCAAAGGATTTTGTCTTTGTTGACTTGAGTCCTGTTAAAGATGGAAATGATTCACAAGATTCAAATAGTTCATCCAGTAGTTTACCTCCAAGTCCTACTATGAGTGATAATTCTGACTCAAATGAGTCATTAATGACTATTGATACTTCCGTTAGTGATTTATCCTTAGGAAATGTACTAGGTGATGAAAACTATACTTGTGACTTTTCAAATAATATCAATTTCGAAGATCCTCTTGAATTTGGTTTTAACTTAATGGAGTTTGATGAAAATTTGTTATTCAAACAAGATATGCTTCAACCTCAAATTCATTCGGCTCCAGTCCAACAAGACCTTAACCAAATGACTACCCCACAACAATACCAAGCTCCACAATTTGAAACCCCAGTTGATCAAATTACGAAGCCTGAATTAGCTCATAAGAGAAGTAAATCGGTAGATTCAATTAAGAAGAAACCGTTGCAATTTAAAACTTATTCTCCAAAAGCTAAATCGGATAAAAAAGTCGCTAAACCCCAGTTGAAACATAGACATACAATTTCTGAACCTATCAATAAACTGGGTTTAGAAGATTTCATGAACTTGAATAATCAAATTAGAAGTAGCTTACAAGATCAAACTCAAATCAATGGCCAATTAAATCAACCATTTAACTCTGAGATGTCTTGTGGTATTGATCAATTCTTGTTGAAGAAGCAAGAAGAGTTCGATTTCAGTGCTTTTGTTTCTATACAATAGTTTCTACGGTTAACTATTAATGACTTTATGTTTTATTTATGATTTTTATGTTCTAAATGGTTTTTTTTTTTCGGTTTAAGGCTACACAAACTTCGTGCCTATATGGCTTGCATTTATTTACTTTCGTCCTTTCATGAAAAGGTTTGCATTTTATTTCGTCCACTTTCGCCCATTACTTGGTTTGCTTTTAGTCCATCATTTGGTCACTTTTCGTCGTTTTTTCGCCCATTAAGTTGGTTCTTTCGTCCATTAAGTTGGTTCTTTCGCCCATTAAGTTGGTTTAAACATTCGATATTGGTTTTCAGTTCCAATTAAAACTGGTTGTATAATATCTATAGGAATCACAGTTTTTTATTTAACTCAATATAAAATTTGACTAGTAATCTTTTCACGGCATATTTTTCACAAGGCGGGACCCCAATTACCCCAGATTTCAGTATTGTGTGGGACACTACCACAAATGGGAAATATCATATCATGTACAAGGAGATTTTAGTCTGCTAGACTTTACAAGAAATCCGGGGTGCATGAACAATAAGCTTTAGTCAACTAAATTTAGAAGGAATCACAAATTTTGGAGTATATTTAACCGCCTATCTATAAAAATATAAACTGCCCACGCTAGTAAACATTTCCTAATTAGGAAAGAAGTCTTTTAACGCATTGGGAAATCCATCGACAGATTTTAAACTAAATCGGTATTACACCATTCGACGGCCCTTACCCAGATAGGAAATACCCTCACAGATCAAACTCATCTCTGTAGGCTTTCAAATCCCTTTTGGAAAGGGATCGTCTTTTAATTTCCGTCTTGGTTAATTTATGATGAGTTGCAACTTTTTCACGAATTGATTTTTTCTTTTTGACTTGAACCGACTCAGCAGAACCTTCATTATCAGCATGAGCCTCAATAGGTTCTATATCAGGCTGTTTTCCTTCTTCTTCAAAGCCTCCTTTTGGTTTTTCTCTAAAAACAATCTCGTTATCCGGATTATGTTCTTCAATCGGTTTGCGTAAGATATATTCTGGTGGAAAATATGGTCTGACTATTGGGATAAAAGTGATTTCCTCTTCTGGCTGAATATAATTATCTTGATCTTCAGTCTCCATACATTCCTTTCTGTTCATCACTGTGAAACTGGTAACTCTACAATAGTTATCATTATCATGAAAAATAGAATCATCAGTGGGAGCTGCAGTTTCAAAATTCATGAAATAGTATGGATCAAAAGGTGAAGCTCTATATTTCAATCTCTCAAACTTTTTATTAACTTCTGGTGTATCCCATATTTTTTCTGCTGCCTGATGCCAAAATTCAGCGTCCAATGGTTTCTCCGCTGGCCACAATTTGTCTGTATCGTAAGCTTCTCTTGCCAGGTATTCATATTCCCAAACTGGTTCAGCGCCATTATTCATGAAGGTATTATTAAGTTTAGTGTAATATGTGAAGGAATTGACTATGTCAAAAGTTTCTGTATCAACGGAGTAATATCTCCAAGCAGGGTTATTACCACCATAAGGTGTAATTGAAGGACCCACGAGAGCAAAATTAACTAAATTTTCTAAATTTTTATCAGTACCATCTCCTCCATAAATTAATTGAAACTGATCTTTCAAATTATGGCCGAAAAATATGGCGGCAATTACTTTCGGTGAAAATCTTTGAACAATTTGACTGAACGTTTTAGCGGGCATTGGAAGTGAATATTTTGAAGGGGGTAAATGGGCAATAATCCAGACCCTTTGTTCATTCTGTTCACTGTCGATCAATTCATCAATTAAAAATTGCCAAATACCAAAAGGATCAAAATTCAAAGTATCGACAAAACAATAAAGGTTTTCGACGTTCCAAGCATTTGAGTTAAGGGAGATAATTTTAAGCCCTCTCTTTGTAACAATTGTAAATCCAATTTTATCATATCTAATTTGTTTAGCCGCTTCTATATCGACCCAACCAAATTTTTGCCACATGTCGGCAATGAAATCAAAATGCCATTGTTGATTATATGAGCCAGTAGAAAATCTATTGGCTAGTTGACCAGAAGGAAAATTATCTCTTGCACCAAACGAAGGAATGATTGGAAAATTTTCTAAATAATGATGCATATCCCTATAACCCGCATATTCAGCTTCCATTAATCTCTCTTTATCAAGATATAAATTATCTTGGTGACCAGTCATACCCCCATTGAATATACCAAATTCAAAATTCAAATGATTTTCATGAAAATCTCTAATATTTTGAAAAGTATTATTAATTAACAATTCGGGCGAGTCACATTGATAAGAGCCAAATTCATGACTGGGAACCCAAGTAGGATCTGAATCGCTTCTATATTGATCAAGAAATTGGCCTTTAACAAAATGGCCACTTTCGTAAGAACTATCATAAAATGAAATACCAAGCAGAGCATCATAATAAGATGAATAATCATAATCCTTAGAAGGAGCTTCAATATTAGAACTATAAGGATAACAACAAACAGGCTGTGAACAATTAGATTCGGACAAGATTGTGTAATCGAGCTGTAAAGATATATCACTCAAATGCAAGACATTGAAAGTTTCTCCCCCCAATTTGGGTGATTCATAAAATCGAGGGCGTGGTGGCCATAAATTAGACAAACTGACTTTGGGAAGTTCGGGTAAAATATGGCACTTGTGATCGTGGTAATAACAGAATAAATCACCATCTGATCCTTCAGGACTCATTTCTTGAAGCATGGTAACAAAGTCATTTCCGAGAGAACTATAATCTATAGAGGGGTAACCAAAATTTGTTTGGCATTTCAGTTCAACAAATCCTTCCAGTTTACACCATTCAAGAAATACATTGGGGACTAAGTCTGGTCTGACAAGAGCTAAAATCTTCCCGACTTGCAATCTCATCTTACAAGAAATACATTCATTCAAATCGGTAGCAGCGTAAATATCATGTAACTGTTGAACTGTACGCTGAACTAATTTGTCATCAGAGAGGCCCATTTCAGTGGGAAAAACTTGTGGGCGTTTGAAAACGCCCCCGGGAGGATAGTAGTTCCATTGGATACAGAAAAAGGTTGGGAAAATATACAAAAAAATCAAAAAGTGATACATATTTTCAAACTCTTGATACAGGTTTTTTGTGAATTGCCGCAAAAAAATTGCAAAAAAATAGACGTTGGTTGGACCCTGTCCTGCATATTGTGAATTCAGTTATAAATCATTATAAAATATCGTTGATAGCTTTTATTCTTTCAGGCGTCATAGAACTATCGGGTTTTAGTATGGCAAGAATCTTTGTGAATAGGTATCTGTTGATTCTTGATTGGCTAGTTTGAAATTGCTGGTGTAAGGAAATCAAGTTATCTTTTTCTTGTATTAATTGCTGCAAATAAGTCTCTGATTCACGCTTGACATTATTATTTTCATCAATCAATGAAGTTATTAGACTCGTCATTCTCATGTGGCATTGCTTAGAAGGTTGGTGCTTAGTTAGGTTTTGAATTTCTTGTCTTATATCCTCTAGAGCTTTGAAGCTTTGGAAGTTCCGTAGGTGTTCTCTTGGTAGTTGCCCCGGTAGTTGTGGCTTCGGTAGTGTTAATAGAGATGGTATAATTATGGGTGGGATCTTTTGTGGAGTTGCTAATGAACTTTTTCGGTTAAAGCAGTCCATTTCCCGTCCTGAGCTGACAGATGAAATCTCTGAAATATCAGAGGATCTCTCTATGGTCTCTGAGTCTTCCCTGGACTCACCCGATTCTAAAGTATCATTTTGAAGTTCCTCTCCCAGTATATAACTGTCACTAAAACTTTTCGGGACTTTTCCCACTTTTAATAACTCGCTTAGTTCAAACAACTCAAGGACAGCAAATTCCATATCCTGAAGAGAATCATATTTAGTGATACTATTGTAAACAGGTTTATGGTTGAATAAATTCAATGGTTGTCGTCTTCTCTTCCTCGCCTTTTGTACGGCGGTGGTTAATTGGCGTTGTAAAGTTCTGATGGTGGGTGAAGATCCTTTTGGTCTCTCCTTCATACTGAATTGTTTTTGGATTATCTCCCATTTCTGTGTCTGTGTGTAGCTTCTATCTCCCACATATTTAAATGGCTTTATAGTAATTATCAAAAATAATATCAGTTTTATATCTTCGGTGCTGAGCTTTAAACGGACCCCATTTTTGGAAGATTCGGACATTTCAATAGTGGAACTCTCAACCGAATCTTCCAGTACATTGCTTTGTTCCCTTTGTATTAACCGTAATGCTCTAGAGGTGCTGTCTCGTGAGAGTTCCTCGTAGTATACTTGAGATTGATCTCTTGAAGTTTCACCTTTCCCAACTGATAAACCTCCGGGGAAGCTTTCGATATATCCTCTCAGCTGCTGGGCTTGTGTCATTTGCTGATGAAAGAAATCTTAAGAAATTACAGCCATATATATATATGCTATTTAGGAATTAAGTGGTTATTGTGTGGCTCAATAGACGCTTATCTGCAGGATTTTGGAATCCTGAGGTTAACCATTATAATCCATAACCACCACAGTATTTCAATTGCGTTTTATTGGATTATATAGTACATAGCTTATAAGTTGAAGCCAGCGGCGAATGAGCTGGTGATACTTTTGATATCATCTTCATCATAAGTTTGTTTTGGTTTGGACTTTTCGAAATCCTCATTAAGTTGGTTTAATCTTGAAAAGAAATTAGAGTTAACACTCGGAGCATCAGACCAAGTATTATTAAATTGGTCGGTATTGAATGACTTGAGTGTAGCAGTTTTACTGACTCCTCTCTCATCATAACCTTTGTTTCTATGACCAGACAGTTGGTTGTGTACATCCAATTGAACCATACACATTTGAAGATTCTCCAAAGGTCCTTCAACCAAACAGCTTTTTTCTCTATAATGAACCAACAAGTGATTCCATAATAGGTTCCTGCTTAAGGTTCGAGGATTACCCAAAATAACTAAACCAAACTTACATCTAGTTAAAGCAACATTCATTCTCCTTGGGTCTCTTAAAAACCCAATACTTTGAGGATCATTGGCTCTAACACAACTCAAAATAATGAAATCCTTCTCCCTACCTTGAAAAGCATCAACACTAGTTACTTCAACTAAATTATACTCATCTTTTTTGGTCAAGGATGTCCCGTTCATTGATAAATATTGAAGAATGAAAGCTCTTTGACCTTCATATGGAGTAATGACTCCAATTTGCTCAGCTTTGACTCCATCTTTGAAAAGTCTTGTGACAATTTTTTCCACATTCATAGCCTCGACCCTATTCAAAAAAGATGTACCACTTGTACTAATTTCTTCTTTACCATAATTGGCCCAAAACATCATTGGGACATCTTCTATTGGCCATGGAAATGTTGAATTTTTGATTAACCGATCTTCATTGGTTACCCCATCCTGTAAGGAGCCTTCATAGAACATATTTGAAGAAAATTCACTCAAGCAAGGGTTCATTCGATATTGAACTTCTAATCTAATTGGCACATGGCCTAAGGCAATTAATCTCTCGAATAACGATTGACTTAAACCAGCTTCTCCTGCTCTTTTCTCCAGTATTACCGGGCCCAATTGTTGATGATCACCTACTAGAATAACTTGTCTTGCCCCTTTAACTATTGGAATTAAAATTTCTGGCTCACAAGCTTGGGTACTTTCATCGATTAAAACTGTCCTAAATTTATACTTCTCTAATCTCTTATCACCAGCACCTGCACATGTACAGCATATTATATCAGCGTTATCCAAAATATCAAGTTCTGCTTTTTTCAAGAGCTTAAAGTATGTAGAATTATCTTTACGATTGAGTTCACCAACTTCCTCCTTTAACCTCATGAGTTTCTTCAATTCACCTCTTGCCTTGTCATATACAATGTTATTGAGTAAAGATTTTTCAACCGAAGAGTCGAGATCTTCCTTAGACTTGGCGAGAACTCTTACAACTCTTAGCTTAATCAGCATTAATTTTTGAACAAGATGATCAACAGCTACATTGGATGGAGCACAAACAAGAATCTTTTGGCCCTTGTTCAAGGTTTGGAGATGTTTGATTATAGTTGCAGAAGTGACGGTTTTACCAGTTCCTGGAGGACCTTGGATTAAAGATAAGGGCCTTTTTAAAACATTTGATACGGCATTTAATTGAGATTGATTGAGCTCTCCTAAACCCGGAACACTTAATTTGTTTGGTAAGCTGACATCAAATTCTATAGGTTTAACATCGTGACCCAAAATTTTATGATAAATATAAGAACTTACCGATTTTTCATCGGTTGCGAAAATCTTTAAAGCAGTTTGCATTCTTGAATAAGTAACACCTTTCCAAACAAATTCGATCGTAAAACCTGATGACATGTTTACTGGGACATCATTCTTAGAGTCGTTAGTAAGTTCAGCAGTGAATTCTTCTTGGTAAGCATTTGGAACTTTGACTATCAATCCTCTTGAACTCCAACCAAGAGAAGCTAACCCTTGGAATCTCAAAATGATTTCATCACCGACCGTGATCTTTAAACTGGAAGATTCAAAGTTAGGTAAAATAAAGCTCACCAAATGTTTATTATTTAAACCAAGACTCCACTTAACCGATATATGCTCAGAAGCTTGAGCTTCAGTCATAGATTTATCATATTCACTTTCCAAATTGACTAAAGGGGCAAAAGCTCTTTGATATTGACTGGCATCGGTATATCTCATGAGGGTTGGTAAAACATCTTCTTGGTCATCTTCAAGAGTTTCAGGATGGGCCGCCAAGTCATAGATATTAGTCTCTCTATTCAATCTCCATTCTTGTTCCAATTTACGGATCTGAGACGAAGTTACTGGTTGGGAATTGATTAATTGATCTTCCAATGGAGTTGCTGCGATCCATGATAAGAATTGACGTTCTTCAATTAACGGCTTCCAATTACTCGAGTCCCAATTACTATCTTTGATTTGTGAACAAGGTAACCGACATAATATCACCACCACTTGATCAAGTTTGGCACTTACAAACCCTAACGAAAATACATTAGCTCTTCCACAATTATAACATTCCAAAGTAGTATCACCTAAATCTGATTCTTCATGTAATGAGACAGTATTATGTCTGGATAATGTAAGATGGGTAACGATATGACTGCTATTTGCGCCAGTCTTGGAATTACAGAACCATTTGTTACATGTATTACACTTAACAACACAATCTATTGCATCTATGCCACAATAAGAACATGCATGGTCCGGTAATGCAAGATGAGATTCAGGCTCATCGATCAAATCGGCCAATTCTTGATAATTTTCGGAGGTCAAACCTGCAGTATCGTTCATGGAATTAAGATCTTTCCCTACTTCCGACGTAGTATCAGGGGTGGCTAAACCACTATCGGAATCATAGTTTTGAAACATCAAGTCACTCATGGCTGTTGTAAGATTTTTCAGTGCGAAGGTTACATAGAGAGGTAGAGACAAGTGGTAGTTAATTTTAAGAAAAAAACTGAAAATGTTGTTGTTTGGGCAAAACCACCAATGACACAGGACTTAGGTTATTTGCCGTTTGTTGAAATTGGAATTTTTGGAATTTTTTGATTTTTATTGGACGATTGTCCATTGCCAAATTTAAGGTTTGTGTTTTTTGCAATATTTTTCGCTACTTTAATTGAGTTGCATATTGCAAAGCCGTTTGTTAGTAGTCCCTGACAACAGAAATGTTACAGAAAAAAAGGAAATAACAGCTATATAACCGGGTTATGTGCAGAAAACCATTTTACGAACCTCCCACGGCATGGTTCGTTTCAGCCCGCCATCAACGGTATGGAATTTACCTGGTTTTAACTACATTCTCCGTCGATTGTCTCATTCCGGTCTCGACCATTTGCAGTAATCAGGAAACCTTTCCAAAAGTCTCCTTCCAAAGTCTCCTTTTGCATCGGCTCCTCATTCCACTTTCCATTCAAAGCACATCCTTAGAATACCTCAAACACTATTATATATGCAACTGGAAGCCCTAAGGTGAGTTATCACCTAATTAAGACCCACACTACTTTTATTCTCTCGTCTAAATTGTGCTCGTCAAACAAACCCTGCAAACCACCCCATCAACCCTTGGTAATTTAGTCCATGACCTGTACATATCTCCCGAAACTTTCGACATATCTCCTGATTTAGACATTTCATTAGCCGGCAAAATCTCATAACCAAATAGTTTATCCCTATTCAGAAACTCGGGACCATAGTGTGTATATACCTTTCATGCCGCATTAGCATTTCTTTTATTCCGTATAAGCTTTACAAAATCCTACGCGTTCCTGATTCATAAATTATCGAATCCCACCACCTTAAATCAATTATATACCGATAATTGAGTTAATTTGTTAGTTTTTTTTTGTATTATTTTTTTGTTTACTGTATTATATCCTTCGTTTAATCATCGTCAATTACAATGGTCAGCCAAACCGCTTTCCACCGATTAATTTCTAGAGATAAAGGGGTTTTCAACGGTAGAAACTTCTCCATCTCTTCTGATGCCGTCACTTGGATACCGGCTCATACCATTTTTATAACTGAACAGGGCAAACTTTATTCGGCCGATGAAAATGACAATGATTATTTACTTTTACAATATTTGCAAAGTTGTTATATTCAAGTGATTCCTGATATTAATAATACCACCAATAACCTGCAAGCTCGTAAGCCGAGAAAACTAGTCAATGCATCCCCTTCATCAACATCTGCAAATACCACTCCTCCTGTGATTTTCATAAAGACTTTTGACAACGAGAAATTATATATCAAGATCCCTTCCAAGAAGAATTTCGGTACGTTTCTCAGTTCATTACTCGTATGGCAAAGCTTGAAACCAAAATCTTTGGTCAAAAAATGGTACTGTGAAAATAAATTCGTTGAACAACTGCCAGATTTCATTCATGAAGTTTTGGTGTGTAGATTCAAAGTATATGGTCCAATAATTAATAAGGGGAAGAGTTTGAACCTTGTCAAAGGACCTAAAGTGCCAAATTTCCTGAAAAATATAAACCCGGAAGCTGATTCTGCTTTACAAAGTTCTTCGTTCAATGAAGGTTGGTTTTATACTATGGGGGTATTGAAGTCAAATGGGATACTCAATTTTGTTACTGAATTGGATGGGACTTTGATTTATTCAATTGATATAAAGAATATCATGTCGAGTGAAATAAGGGAAATGCATCATTCGATTTTTGATAATTCAAATGTGTTATTTCTCGGTCAAATTAAAGAATTAAGATGGAATAATTTAATCAAGGGAAAATCTTCTTCCATAAATGATCAAATATATCCTCCTTTTATTGTTAATGATGGGAAAGTAATTGGTTCCTATAACAGAGTTTTCATAGAATTCCCATTACATATCGATCTTGAAGATTGGTTTGTGGGGTTGAATTATTTTTCTAAAAGGGAATACATTGGAGCTTATAATCCCAGAACTGCCATTAATAAATCGACTTCCGTCAATGATATAATCAAAAAACTGGAAGAACTAAATGTCAATGACGTCGAGAGGAATACCTCTCAACCAGATATATCTTTTAATTTGGCTGAAACGACAATGGGATCCATAACCCCTTCTGAAATTCCTCAAAATGTAAATGCATCACCAAATGGTAAACAATCAACAGTGGATAATTTGACGATTTATGAAAAGGAATTCTTTCGGATTTCGAAAAGGCTCCTGATAGATATCATTGAAGCCAGATTCGATGACGTACCTTCAAGAGGTAAAATATATGCAGAAGTAGTAATATGGGGATTACCTTGGTCACGAACTGCGATTGTTAACTATACTTCGAATCCATTTTGGAAAGAGGAATTTGCAACTGATTTACCAATATCGACACAAATGGTACACATTTTAATTAAAAAGTGCAGCTTTAATGAAAATGGATATCTGGAGGGAGATAAAGTCATCGGTACAGTTTATATTACTCCTGATATATTGATGAGACACTTGAATCAATATTCTACTTTACTGATTGATAATAGTCTGAATGGAAACATGATCAATACTCGTGACATGAAGAACATTGATATCCCAAACCTCAATAATGACATTGTAAATGTGGCAATTTATGATTCATCCAATTTACCCATTGGTAAGTTATTGGTGAATGTGAAATTGAAAGAACATCATATTTTGGCTCCTAAAAATTTCAAGCCTCTAGAGAAAATGCTACTTAATGCTCCAATGAAAGATTTGATTGAATTTTGTAATAAGAATGTTTCAACTTCTGAATTTGAAAATGCTAGTATAATTATGTTGGATATCTTTCAAAGTTTAGGCATTGAAGATAAATGGTTTAGAGAATTAATGGATTCCGAATTAATCAATGTCGATAAGGTCACCAGACAAAATTATCTGAGTACTAAAGCCAATAACACATCATCATCATCTAATAATGTTTTCAATACTCTTTTCAGGGGATCATCTATTTTTTCCAAGTCTTTAGAGAAATATAATTTAAGAATTGGTCAGGAATACTTGGAAAAAGTTTTTGGAGATTTCTTTGCAGTAATTGATAAAGAAAAGAAAAATTGTGAAGTAGATCCCAGGTATGTCAGACTTCAAGAAAAAGCAGAAAGAAAGGGTAAGAGTCTTGATGATTCAGACTTGGATGATTCAGATCTGGAAGATGAAGGATACGATACTGATGAAGAGGAACAACGAAACAACAGAGTTAAAATGATGGTCGATGAGAATTTCGGTAATTTGTTCAACTATGCAGAAATGATATGGAATAAAATTTATATAACATCCAATGATTTACCTGAACAAATAAAAGCTCAGTTGAAACACTTTAGAAATAAAGTTGAACTAGCTTGTGATCCAAATGATAAAATTACTGCGTTAAATTGTTTAAGCGCTTTTATCTTTTTACGATTCTTCTGTCCTGCAATTTTAAACCCCAAGTTGTTTTATTTAACAAAGAATCACCAAACTGGTAGATCCCAAAGAACCCTAACATTGATCGCCAAAGTCTTATTAAATTTAGCCAACAGACAAGAATTTTCACCTCATAAAGAACCACATTTAGTTAAAATGAATACATTTTTAGAAAGACATCAACATGAAGTGTTTGATTATTTCGATAAAATTACAGGCAGAAAGAATGATTTTCATGAAAAGATATTGGAATTAAGTCATGAAGTTAAAAGATTTGATTTAGGATTGTCGGGAGATTCAGTTTCAAATGAATTGCCAACAACACCATATCTTATCGATAAATGCTTAAGGTTAACCGAATTGATATATATGCTAGATAAACATAGCGATAACCCTGGAGAGTTTGAAGACGAGGATGACGAAGAAGACGAAGAGGATGACGAAGAAGAAGATGATGATCACGATGAAAATACAGAGAATGATAGAGAAGATAATAATACAGCAATTTCAAGTGATGGAAAGGAAGACGCCGATAAATTTGATTTCAAACCAAGGATTGGATCTCGTAGGTTACTGAATAGAAGAGCCAAAATCAACGGGTTCGATGAAGGAGATATCAGATTCAAGAATAATATGTATCAAATTGGATCATTAGAATTTGAAAAATCAGAATTTCTCGATTTAGCAGGGGATAATGAAACGGAAGGGTTCATTAAATCCCTAGTTAAGAGTGATGAAAATATTTTCTCTTTCATAACCTCCAACATAACATTGAGAGACCTTCAAAAGGCCAGTCATAGTTTAAGAAAGAGGATCCAAGAACTCGAAATTTATCTAAGTAATTACGAATATCCATCGAATTATCAAAGTGATCAAAACATGTGGGAGTGTTTCACAAACGAAATCCTTGACTCTTCTTACCTAGATTTCAACCGAAATTGTTTTGTCCAATTGGATAATTATAATGGAGATGTTCCTCTCTGGTACAGAAAAACGGTGGAGAATGCGTTAGGACAGCTCAAATTAAAATTCTTGGATGAGAATGGCCCATCTGGTAATGGATCAACATCTCATGAAGGGTTCGGAATTACCGACAACAATGGAGTCATGAAAAACCCTGGCTCCAAAAATCTCTTCAAAAAGTGGTTTAGTAAATCATGAGCTAGTGTACGATATGTCTTAATATAAACAGCGTGAAACGTCAATCACTGGGTAATATACAGGAATAATTCCAGAATCGTGAAATATGATATTCAACAGAACGGCTGTTTGAATACATTTAAG
Source organism: Yamadazyma germanica (assembly GCA_030574815.1). Taxonomy (NCBI): domain Eukaryota; kingdom Fungi; phylum Ascomycota; class Pichiomycetes; order Serinales; family Debaryomycetaceae; genus Yamadazyma; species Yamadazyma germanica. Next base: position 52,788 of record JAJMFS010000018.1, on the reverse strand, counting down.
TGATTCCGCCTTTAACTTCCCTGACCATTGCAACCTCAACAATATACCACTCTACCAGTATTGTCTCTCAAAAACCGACTAATTTCATGTCCTGTCAGCCCGGGTATTCCTGGCGTGCTCTCGTCAATTCGCAAAAAAAATACAGCAAACTTTCATCACCAACATAGACTTAGACATTTAGATATAGACATTAAAATGGCAACTGAAGAAGAAATTTTGGCTTCATATCCACAAGTTAGTGCACCAAGTTCCCAAACTGGGTACACTTCCAATTTGACGAAGGAACAAGAAGGAATCGTGGAAAAATTTGAAAAAGTATTGAGAGACCTTGGATATAGTAAAAGATTGGATAGAGCAAGTTTATTAAGATTTCTTAGAGCCAGAAAATTCGATTTAGAAAAGGCCAAAATCATGTTTGTCAACTGTGAAAATTGGAGAAAAGAATATGGTACCGACACCGTTTTACAAGATTTCCATTATGTTGAAAAGCCAAAGGTGGCCGAAATGTACCCTCAATATTATCATAAAACCGATAAAGATGGTAGACCAGTTTATTATGAAGAATTGGGTAAAGTTTATTTACCGGACATGTTGAAGATCACAACTCAAGAAAGAATGTTGAAGAATTTGGTTTGGGAATATGAGTCTTTCACCACTTATAGATTGCCTGCTTGTTCAAGAAAGCAAGGATGTCTTGTTGAAACTTCCTGTACTATAATGGATTTAAAGGGAATTTCCATTGGTAGTGCTTATCAAGTTGTTGGATATGTCAAAGAAGCTTCCAAGATTGGACAAGATTACTATCCAGAAAGAATGGGGAAATTTTATTGTATTAATGCTCCATTTGGGTTTTCAACTGCTTTTAAATTATTTAAACCATTTTTGGACCCAGTCACCGTATCGAAAATCTTCATTTTAGGTTCCGGTTACAAGAAGGAATTATTGAAACAAATTCCTCCAGAAAACTTACCAACCAAATACGGAGGCGCTTCAGATGTTACTGATGAAGAATTATACATGAAAGATATTGGTCCTTGGAGAGAAAGCGAATATATTGGGCCAGAAGGTGAAGCACCAAAAGCTGCCACCGCTGCCAGTGCATAATAATTTAATTTCTTTTTTACAGTTTATGTATGATTTTAGTTTTATATACCTCAAATATCACAAGACTAATTTGATTTACGGTTTTTTTGAAAGATCGACCGCTTATTTTGGTTGCAAAGCCCTGATGATTTCTTTAGCCGAAGAATATTTTATGGCTCGCTTAAAATTAACAGCCTTTGCAAGCGGAATAACTGCGACTTCTGCAGTTGGCTGCAAAATCATGTACAATCCTTTCCAATTACGGAGGTATCCTTTTTTTTGTCAGTTGCTATATACCATATTTTTCTGTTTACGATTCCTCGAGGCAGTTCCAAATGGTGCTATCTTTTCTTCTTATTTCAAAGATTTGAAATCGCCTTTTGTCTTCTAATTTATATAGGCTGTTGCCTTGTCCTCTATATTTTTTTCCTTCTACTATTTTTGATTCTTGTTTAACAGAAACAATGTCAAGAGTGCCATCTATTGAACTGGGATTTCCCTCTTCATCATCTAATACTTCGCTGAATGTTAGCTCTAGCGTCAATTCGAATCTGAATTCAAACTTAAACTCGAATCTGAATTCCAATACCAACATCCGAAATTTGACTCATGGTTCAAGCCAGGCATTTAGTCAGCAGGATATAGGTCCCAAACCACCAAATTTAATTTCCAGTTCTGGAAGTAGTTATCTGTCAATTGTATTGAACTTCAGATATGATGACAACAGAAATAATGTTTCAAGTGGTCTGAAAACTCAGAATTTAGGTAGTTCACAAAATAAGGCTAGAACCCATAATCCACGACCCAGTACCACCACCAGTGGAAGTCTGGTTTCCTATAGTTCACAAAAAAGACACCCTAACTTTCATAAGGAGGATGGTAGAATAAAGAATGTTACCTCAAGCTTATCCATGGCTTCAAAAATCCTGGATAATTCAAGATACTTTGTTTCACATAAAAGTGATACAGAGGAAAAGTTTAAGGATATGGATAGTCCCTATTACTATTATAGCTACAGTGTCAGGTCTTTGAATTCATCATCTGATTCCCTCAATGGACAAAGAGGGACACCCCAATTCCATAGATTTGATATGAATGATATCATTTTGACTAAAGAAGAAGAAAAAGAAATTGACGAGCAGTTTCCAAAAGATTTCAATCCATTCAAGAGGAAAATCGATTATTTGAATCCATGGAACTATATCACTCACTTCTATTATGGTCAAATCTTTGCTGCAGTTGGATTGTTAATGGTTTTCATCTTTGGATCTATTGGTTATGTTGTATTTGCTGCAAAAGAATTATACTCCCCAATTCCACCAGAAGTTCATGAAATCCTTTCCCCTTATAGATATCCTCATTTATCCGCCTTAAGGACATCATTGATTGATCCTGATACTCCTAAAAACGCATACAATAAAACTAGTTTCGAATCAGGAGATACTTGGGATCTAGTATTTTCTGATGAGTTTAATGCCCAAGGTAGAACTTTCTTCGAAGGAGACGATCAATTCTTTACAGCAGTGGATATTCATTATGCAGTGACAAATGATTTAGAATATTATTTACCGGAAATGGCAGAGACTGCAAATGGTAGTCTTAGAATTAAGTTGGATGCTTTTCCAACAAATGGATTGGACTATAGATCTGCTATGATTCAAAGTTGGAATAAACTTTGTTTCAGTTCAGCAGCAATTGTAGAAGTAAGTATTAAAATGCCTGGTTATTCACAAGAAAATGGATTGTGGCCTGCAATTTGGAGTCTAGGAAATCTAGCAAGACCTGGATACCAAGCAAGTACCGATGGGGTTTGGCCGTATACATATGACGAGTGTGATTATGGAATCACACCAAACCAATCGTCTCCTGATGGAATTTCATTCCTTCCTGGTCAACGTTTAAGTAAATGTACATGCAGAGGAGAAGATCACCCAAGTTTAGGAATTGGTAGAGGGGCACCAGAAATTGATATTATTGAAGGGTTCCACAATCCCAAAAACCTTACTAGCTTAGGTATTCAAACATTACAGGTAGCACCATTTGATCCTTGGTGGAGGCCAGATTATGACTATATGTTTATTGAAAATGGGAATATCACGAGTATGAAAAAGGATACCGGTACTCCAACGCAAGAAGCTATTGCAGCGGGAACAATTCTTAATGATACTTGGTTTCATAGTTTGAGGAATGATTCCAATCAAGATAGAGATCTTAAAAGACAAACTTATTTTCAGACGTTTGGATTCGAGTATCAAAGTGAAAAGAAAGAAGACAGAGATAGTTATATTGAATTTTTTGCAGCCAATACCACCACCTTTGGGGTAAAGGGAGATGCTTTACATCCGGTAAATAATATTGGATGGAGACAAATATCAAAAGAGCCCATGGCTCTTGTATTCAATCTTGGATTATCTCAAACATGGTCAGATATCGACTTTGGGTCTTTAGAGTTCCCAGCCGTATTTGAGATTGATTATATCCGGATTTATCAACCAAAGGGACAGACAGCCATGTCATGTGATCCCGATTCATATCCAACAACCCATTATATTGCCGATCACATTGCTGCTTATCAGAATGTTAATCTTACCAGTTGGGAAGCAGCTGGATTTACAAAGCCAAAAAACAGATTAATGCATGGCTGCTACTAATAATATTTATGGCCGGATTATATACACACCCGTTTTTTGCAACTTAATATACGCGTACTTTTTATTTTTGAATCGCGATTAAAAGTCCTATTATATAATGGAAGATCCTATAAATTTTGGAGAATCGCTTCTATTCGGCGACACAGGTCATGCCCGTGCTCCAATACTAGATGAGTCTCAAGTCCCAGAGCCGTCTTCAGTTGAGGCTCCAGTGCAACTACAAAATCAAGAGGATTTAGATCTTAATTCGTCACTTCTCTTCACATCTACCAGCCATAAAGAAGTTAAATTATTCAACGGACAAAGTATCAAATTAAAGAAAAAGCCTAAGAAATTGTCGAATATGTATGAAACTCCGGAAAATTCCAGTCAGGATATGTCAATTATAGATATGGACTCGATGTTCCTCAAGGCTAATCATCGTAAAGCGTTCAAAGAAGCTCTAAATAATTCTGAAAACACCCCCAAAAAGGTCCATACCCCCACAGAAGTATGGACAGAAAAATATCGTCCCAAATCATTCCCTAAATTATGTTCTGCCGGTAATGATAAACAATACAGACTGATTAGTCATTGGGTTAAGAAGTGGTCGGATGTTATAAAGGATGAACCAATCGATGATACTGATAACAGTATTGATGCGCTAGGTCGACCACTTCGAAAGTTTCTTTTGATCTCAGGACCCCCAGGGATTGGTAAGACCACAGCTGCACATATTATTGCCAAACAGATGGGATTTCAAATTGAAGAGTTAAATGCTGCTAATAGTATGAACGTTCTCCCTAATAGTGACTCAAAAGAACATGGAAGTGTAGTCAACTCATTGAGACTCAAGATAAAAAATGCATTGACGTCGAACGCCATCCAAAAAGTAAATAATAAATTGATAAGTAACGGTCTCCCTACTTGTTTAATCATTGATGAAATAGATACTGCTGGTAATTCGAGTGATATAATTCGTGTCTTGAATGAAATACATCAATCAGATGCCAGGGCATTCAGAAGTGCCCAAAATTCTAACGCATTCCATGATAAGAAATCAAAACAAAAGGATCAACTTCTAAATAGACCTGTTATATGTATTGCCAACGATGCATATACCACAACATCCAGAACATATGGACCTTTTACCATGGATAAGTTAAGAAGTATGTCTGAGATTGTAACTTTTAAAAAGCCATCGTTTCAAACAAAGAGCACTGGAGTGAAAACCGGAGGCAATGCCATCAAATCAGTTAAAGAATTCGTTAAATCTATCAGCGACCGAGAGAAGTTGGGACTCAATTTCCAAGAAATAAATGATGTTGTAGAAGTATGTGAAGGAGATATCAGAGCTTGTATCAATTATTTGCAATTTAACGGGAGAAAAATAGATGTTCCACTAATAGACGATGGTCATAACAAACTGAACAAAGATCTGCAACTCTCGTGGTTTAGATTAGCTGATATGTTATTCAAAAGAGATCCACAATTAAGTAAAGATGATGACTTCAATACTTTAATGGAAATTGTTTTGAATGGGGCCGGAAAATCCGCCTCTAGCTCGAATAGTACGCTCGATAAAGTTGTCCGTGCTGGTTTTAATAGATATTTGGATTCGGTTTATTATCTGGATGATTCATTGCAAAAGCCTTGTGAATTGAGTGATTGGTTAGACTTTTATGATAAGGTCGGTACTCATGATTCCCTTGGATATTCTAGTTTAGTAACAATGAAGTTCTGGACTCTATTCAGCGAAATAAATCCTAGTCAATACGTGAAAAGTCTCATACCTAATGCTAAAAATCTCGATTTCGAAACTAATGAAGCCAAGAAATTAAATATGGCAACCACGAAAAAACTAATGTCAAACTTACCAGTGTCTCTCGGGTTAAGTCTAGGAGGAAACGAAGAAATGTACGTTTTACCAATGACGTACAAGATTCTCTCCCCAGAAATGGTATCTAGTGGTAGTTCTACTTCACTTACCATGAAACTGAAACTGTCCTTGAGTGAATTTGATCGGAAATGTCTCGAAAAATCAGCAAGCTTGACTAAAGCTTTGGATATAAAATTAGAGTCTTTGAGGGACCGAGAATCAAATCAAATCACATTGGAATATAATCCAAATATCGATTCATTAGTGTTATATAATTCAGAATTCCTGGAATTACCATTCGAGACGATGAACAAACAAATCCAATTGAGAAGAAAATGGTTGTTCCCTCTCCTACAAACCGAACTTGATAGAGAAAGCATAACTAGATCCCTAGAGAAACGAAAATTGGATCAAAAGCAACCAAGTACAGGAGCTGAAGAAAAACAGAAAAGACAAAAAGTAGCTAGCAGTGTAGATTTTTTCAAGAACCAATATGATGGTATGTCCACCCAGATCCAGCAAGCTAAAGATTTGGTCGATACAGAAGCTACCCGTATCTGGGTCAAATATAACGAAGGATTCTCTAATGCTGTAAGGAAAACTATTGGTTGGAATGATTTATGGTCAAGGTAATTAGTTGAAATTATTTTTATGTGTGTCCTGCACATAGTATACAATATATATCTTTATAACATCATAATTACTCATGCCCCAGGATGACTAAAGACTACCAGAAAACTGATTCGATATCACCACTTATCCCATACCATCCCCTCTTAAGCTCATGGGTCTCTCGCCTTTTCCAAGCAGAATTGGTGTCTTTTGTGACCCCCCAACATTCATCGAGGTTCGTGACCTGCATATAATCCCCATGCTACAATTCTCATATCGAATTGTACGCGAGGAACACTAGCGTAGCTATGAGTAGCTATTTAAGTCAATTGGTGCCTAAAATACCGTTTGGGAGCCATGACGTCAAAAATAACTATCTCAAGACCATTCAAGGAAAAACCCCAAAATTAAAGTATTTAACCATATACAATCCCGATTTTATTACAGGCAAAGGGGAACTGAATGAAGAGCTAATCGAACAGATCTTGTGTTTTATATCTGATGATAATGAAGGAGATAATTTAGAGTCTAACAAGGTTGAGCAGATCCGTACTTTGGGTTTGATACAAGCTATGGAGGGGCTATGTGAAGAGCTTAGTGATACTCATCAACTGGCCAAGATCATAAAAGCTACCAAGTCTACAATTATTGTACGAGAGTTGGAAGGGTCTTATAAATTGGCGTGCTCTATATCGATGCCTGAGAATTCCATCAAACAATCTGCTATAAACCAGCAAATGATCGAGTTGTTACAGATGTCATACTGTTTTTTCAAGCTTTTAAACACCAGTTTCGATAATATAACGAATAATTATAACCGGGAAATATTGAAGAATCTTATGACTGAACATTGGTCGAGTTTCCTCAAAAGCTACAACTATGAAAGCTTCAAGTTCCCACCAACTGTGAAATGGTCCAATAGTTTGAATTATATGGGATTTCTTGGATTTTTCAATGGTATAAATGAGGGTATCTATAAGAAATCATCATTGGTGGTGGATTATAATCTCAAGTATCAAATTGACGAAATCATCAAATCACAAAGCGTGGCACCAAAAGGGGTCATTATAAGCTGTTTCGATAAATCTTTACCGAAAAATTACGGAATGATATTCTGTGATACCTTCTACGAAGAGGCTTTGAGTGATAGTCCGTTCCAAAAACTGAGTCTAATCGAAATATATAAATATCTTGAATATTTTGATTATCATGAAAAATTGAATACAGATGACTTGGTGAAGTTGAGTAATGTTGATTTGTTTGCTTCTGCGAATGGTACTAAGGAGAACTTTGATGTCGAATTGGAGGTCGAAGAGCAATTAGCAGTAGAGGAAATTGAACGGAATTTCTTAAGAGACAGTGCTAATTACGCTAAGGATATATTAAATCCATTAACCTTGACAAATAACTTGGTAATTCTGCCTATTAATTTCACTATGAATAGTATGATGAATATCAATTTAAGTCCAGGAAGTACCTGGTTAAAAATGCCATATTATCTACGGTTTCTGGGTCTGGAACCAGAACCCCTTGAATCTCGGGAAGATGAGGAGATAGATGAAGGTGGATATATTGTAGGGCTAGTTAAGTCTCAGCGGGCAGAAGTTATTGAGCGGAAATTGGTTTATTTAGATACGAAAACAGAAACAAATACAATCGAACAAGAATATCTGTTAGTGATATACCAAAAGGAGGGGTTGAATTTAACATTTGTGTTTGACCTGTCGATTGAGATGTTGGATCATCCCGAGTTTTATCACAATTTAAAGAATGATGTGATCTTTCCCATATTTAATGAAGTTGACGACAGTTTAAAAGCAAAGGCTAATACCCTCGAATCAAGTATAGGTTCATTAAAAAGTATTAATGGGGATGGGGTAGCTGAACAAGCCGATAGTCGTTTTTTCTTTGTTGTATACGATCAGCAAGAAAAGATAATCAGATCATCTCTACCATATTTACCATTGCCTATAAGTCATGAAGAAGTCATGAATCTGAAAGACAAATCAAGTTTGAATATCCGAAGTGCCATGTTTTATCTCCATGATCAAATGCTTGATTTGTTTTTTCTTCAGAAAACGGAATTTTTCAAAGATCATGGACCACAAGAGTATTTCCATAAATTTAGTACAAATAAGATAAATGATTGGATGTTTTATTACATTAAAAGTGGAGATAAATATATCAGTATAATCAAAAACATGAATCATAATAATAATACTAGAAAAAGGAATACAAACGGACAACTCACCTCGAAGAATTCAATAATTTCCCAGAACCCCAAACTTGAATTTCTCGATAATTTAGATGATGATATAAGACTTTGGTTTGAAAATTTCATGATCAATGGCATCACTTAATTTTCGTCACAGTATTTCAAAAAACTTGGAACGTCATTAGAAACAGCAGCAGGAAGTCCCAATTTTGTTATAAAAAATGGGACTCTCCCATTTGGATTTGAGTAAGTACACATTGACCATTTCAATTTATCATTTTCATACTCTACCAATTCAACAGATACATATTTCCCCAACACCACATCAGTATCCATACCAAGATAATCAGTGGAAACTGGAAGTGAAATCACCATAGCGTATTCTGGCGTTTTGTAGATATATATATAATTATGAAACGTCCGCTTGGTCAATGGAAATGGTAAATTATAAAAAGTCTTGATTAAATAACTATTATCGTCAATTCCCTTCAAATCGTATTTTTGTAGATCATGAATATACTCCTTTTCACGGGTCGTGTGGTTATCTTGAATATCAATTGGGACATTACCGATCAAATATTTATCAAATTTATCTTTATATTTTAATGTCTCCTCACTAGAAAATCTAGTTAATCTACCGAACCAAAGATCAGGTTGATAACTTGAATAAATATCAGTTTTGACGGAAGTTTTGAAGGTCTTACAATGGTCCCATGACTCCATGGATCTGATGAGTTTATATGATTGGTCAATCAACTCTTTGGTATCAATTGTCTTGATGTCTGATACAGTTGAAGTATTCATGGTTGAGATTTTGCATCAATTGCGAGATTGATTTATGAGGATGATGAGAGGTGACGTAACTATGGTGATATTGCTCTTGAACCATTCAGGTGGATATCTCGGAAATCTTGTTTTATGGTTGTTTAGAGTTATGATGGAGTCACGTATACATATTCTCAGCTGCTTGAGTCGCCAGCAATGGTCTCTGGAAGAAGCAGTCTCGTTAGGGCCCTATTCTGTGGGCTGCACAGTATCATATCGAGACAGATTTTTATACAGTTGAGAAAGGGGCATGTCTTTAGCTATTACTAACAGTGTTTTAGCTTTATAAACATTTAGTGTTCTTGAAAATTTCCCAACAACTTCGTTAAACAGGATGTGGACCTTGGCCTATGCATGCTTTTTTTTTTGCTGCAAATGGCCAGTAATGGTACTGCACAGTATTTTGTGTTTCTCTCGTTTTGCAGCAAAAAGGAACCGTTACAAAGACTGGCGAAACTAGAATCAATGAGGGTGTAGACAAATAATCATACATCACCTTTTGACGTTCCCATCGATCACGATTTTTGTCCAAAGCCTATCAGCAAGAGAGGGTATTTTAACTTAGTCATCATATTCTTCAAGTAGGAAAACAACTCAACAAGAGGTGTTGTGGAGCAGTTGACAAGACCTTCGCAACAGTTTCTTGTGGGAGAATATTACCGCGAGGCGACGGCAACGCGGTTCCGGCGTGGCGGTAATTTAGCACGGTTCTATAGTGTAGTGGTGATCACAATTGGTTTTGATCCAGTTAACCCCGGTTCGAATCCGGGTAGGACCTTTCTTTTTTCTTTTTGATGGTCTTTAAGTAGTGGAGTATCCTTTGTCAAAGATAGGGGTAAAGAATACATATATATAATCTGATTTAGAGTGGTAAGAAAGAAGAATCCTCAAATCACAAATGAAATAAATTCCTGCATCAAAGTACATAAGCAGCAGAACAAAAGGGTTCACAAGATAGCCCATCAGCTCATGGCAAATCTCGGTTACAGCAAACTACAGTGACAAAGACGACAATGAGTATATATATATATATAATAAGCACAACTTATACATAAATTATACATAACTTAACGCTACATGGCACCCAAAATCCTACCGCTATAAACAGTCTATCACTAGACTATTGTTTGTTTGTTTTGGGAAACGTGTGTCCGGCCCAGATCGCTGTGTTTACATTCCTCAGTTGGCTCGTCAACTGTGCACTAAATTTTTCTTCACAGAATCACTAAATATGGAAGAGAGTCCGAGTAAAAAACCCACATCTTCCAAAGTAATTGACTCTTTACACAAAGAAATCGACCAGTTGAAAGATGAATTAGAGAATGTGAAACTTTCGAATTCAAGTTATAAAAAAAAATTTGAAATTGTTACCCAAAAAAACGAGCTGTTTGTTGATCAATTAGCAAATGCCAAACACGAGAATGATATGATTAATGCTCTATTGAAAAGAAAGGAAAGAAGAATTTACGATTTAGAATCTGAATACAATAATTTGATTTCCTCCAATGAGAGTTTGAAAATGACCAATAAGAATATGAAAATAAGATATGATAGTTTACAAGAACTGAGTAGTTCATCGACTGCTGAATGTGAACGATTAAAAATTGCATATGATTCTTTGACTGCTAGTCAGTTGGAGTATAAGAGACACTATGAATCGGAATTCCAAAAACTTAATAATGAATTTTCTGTTTTTAAACAGTCTTATGTGACAAAATATGAGGATTTATTATCGAAATTCAATAATAATGATAAAGATGTCGATACCTTGTTGGATGGATTAGGTAATAAAAGGAAAGTGTTGGATAATTTATATTTCAATAAGAATAAGTTGATTTTAGATTTATTAACTAAATTAGCCACCGTTTCAAGAATTCATGGTCAAGATACAAAAGCTATATTACAAGATAATTTAGATAATCTAATCAGTTTACGAGAAAAACATCCGGATTTAGAGATCAAAATTAATGAGTTGAATAAACAGGACGCTGAAGAAAATCTGGGACTTGAAAATACGGTTCTGGGGATCAAAGAAATAAATTTAGATGATTTCATACAGGAATCTACTGAAGTATTAAACTCTTCGTTTGATGAAGAAGCTACCTTAATAGAAGAACCAAAACTTTCGAGACAAAATACCCTTAAAAAGAATAACACAAATAATAAAAAGAAAAGATATTCCAAATTCGAAGATAATAAACTTGAAAGAACCAGAACCCCAACTCCTCCATCTCACAATCATCATTCCGAAAAGAATAAACATAAAAATAAGCGAAGATCCTTGTATGGAAATAATAATAACAATAATAATAATGGTAATGGTAACCATATTGGGCTCGGAAGTAATATATCAATCATCTCGTAATCAATCAACTGATGCGTTTCTTGCATGGCTAATATCTATTAATCTGTAGCTAAATAGATTATATAAATACTAGGATCACCTAGTTACTTTCATTTCAAATATCATTAATTTCCCGTTACTGTATCCAGCGAATACCAAATACCTATTGCTTCTCTTTTTTTCGATCAATTGTTTGTATTTCGATTTAGTATTAGATTGGTTAATGTAAAACGACATAGTCATGGCCGACAATTTTTCATGAGTTTGGATCACTTGTTCCGTTTGATGATTATTAGAAGTTAAATTATCAATTCGAGGTAAATCAATCAGGTGTTTCTCAATGAATCTAAACTCATCATCATACACCTTAATCATCCCATTCCAGAATCCTACAACCACCATCTGGTCCATTGTTTGGATTGATTGAACACCTCCATGTTTTACATTGATAGAGATGGCATCCCCTTGTTTCTTGTGAACAGTGATTGTCTTACTAGTGGACCCAACGACCAACGAATCATTAAACGGTGCTATGGAGAGAATCGGATTGGGCACATGGAAATCATTATAATAAATCATAGACACCTTTGGATCTTTATTAACCACGAGTTTCAGATTCTTCGATTCAGTCTCACTTGACCGGTTAAACAGCAACTCAAACCCCGCTAGGTGGCCCGACTCAAATCCAATAAAAAGCTTTGACTTATCAACAAAGTGAAGTCTCATCATTATCCCAAAACCATCTCTTTTTCCCGAGTTGACTTCCTCAACATACCCGGTATGTTTCTTGTAGATTTCAAAAGGATTACAATTATGGATTAGTCGTGATAACCCAAACTCAACATGATCAAGTTTGTAAACGTCGAAATTCTCTGAATCAATTGTGGACGGAGTTACAAGTAATCTGTCCTGAGGATGGTATGCGATATTACAGAAGTTCAAGGTATTGACAGGAATCGAATCAAATTTGGGTAACGGGAATTTCTTTACTAATTCACTTGTATCGTCTTTCAAGTACGTTAAATCATTATATGCTAAATCAGGCAGTCTGTCATTTTTCTTATGGTGCAGTAGATCCCATATTTTAATTTCACTATCTTTGGAGTGGGTGAGGAAGCGATGCTCATCGAGTGGAATGGTGGTGAGAATTGTTTTATCATGGCCCTTCCAACAGAATATTGGTTGTCGTAGTATCAAATCCCAGACGATGATCCAACCGTGATCGTCGGTTGATATGACATAATCATTGAATTTTTCAATGGATGTAATGGGATTTAAATGGCCTCGTAAAGCCCAGAGTTGGTTCATTAATGTGGTGCGAATTTGGGTGAGAGGTTTGTAAAGGTGAGGATGGGCTTAAGTGGTGGGCTATTTGGTAGCATATTTGGTGGTGGGCCATTCGGTGGTGGGCCATGTGGTGGTAGCATATTTGGTGGTGGGCCATTTGGTGGTGGGCCATTTGGTGGTAGCATATTTGTGCTTGGGGTTGTGCTAAAACCGCAGAGGCTTTGTGTATTCCGGCTTGGTTTAGCACCAGAATCCAGCCAATAGACCAATGGTAAACTCTATTTACGAACCGATAATTTCGATCTACGTTATTCACCCCGGCTGCAAATGCCATGTCTGCTGCATATAATGCGAAAAAGTAATAAAAACTTGCCATACTTGTCCGGTGTGCGGGCGGAATTTTTTAGTGAAAAAGTTGGCTGCCAATCATCGATAAAGTTAACTCATAAACTTCCCGCCCGAAATATCTTGTGGTCGATTGCACTATAATGTTTTGGTGCTTTTTTGAATATTATTTGGTACGGTAATTACCGTGCTATCGTCTATTGTATTGGAGTCTTTATCCCCTTGGAAATGACTTGAAAATACGAGTGCCAAGCAATTATTCCCTCTCAAAAATGTGTCAAGCTCTGTTTTGTGGTGGGTAGGAGTTTGATAAAATTGGTTTGGAGACTTTTGACAGATGCGTAACGTTTATATACCCGAACGATTCACTGTTATTGGCTGGTATTTCAAAAGAGTTGCCTAATATGCACGGCTTCGGTAATTTCAAAAAAAAAGCAAAAAAAAGGAAAAAAAAAGACACAATATTACTCGATTGGGGTTAGGTATCAAATGTATTATTCAACGGCTTCTGGCATTGAAAAGAAAATTATAGTACTGTAGCTTGTAACCTAGAGGTTCATATTCCCTTGTAGTCCGCTCATTCTGATATCCGAACCCAGTTTTCCCTCTATATTCGTGTCATTGGTGGTGGAATCGAAAGGGACGGGATAAAAAATATTTTTTATAATTCTGAGCCCCGATCCTCCATATTAATCAGATAAAATTTTCCAGTGGCATGGTTTAAGGGAACCTTATTGGATGGCTTTTTTTGCACCAGTTAATTTTAAATGCTATAAAAACCTCTGATTCCCCTTCAATTCAATTTTTTCTTCACCCTTAATTTCTCTAATATCCTTTATAATTTATAAAGCTTCTATAATTGAATAATGGCCAATAACGTATTTAACGTCCAGATATTCTTTATCGTTTTTCGTGAAACCTTGGAAGCGGTGGTTGTTGTGTCTGTCTTATTGGCATTTTTGAAACAAGGTTTAGGAGGTAAAAATGATGATCCAGTCGCCTATAAGAAATTGGTTAGACAAGTTTGGCTTGGTGCTGTTCTAGGTGTATTCATTTGTTTAGTTATTGGTGCTGGTTTTATTGGTGCTTTCTACTCTTTGGGTAAAGATATTTGGTCCAATTCTGAAGATATTTGGGAAGGTGTTTTCTGTATGATTGCAACTCTTATCATTTCTTTAATGGGTATTGCCATGTTAAGAATCAATAAGATGAAGGAAAAATGGAGAGTAAAGATTGCTCAAGCTATTTTACAAAAGCCAAAAGGTACTTCTAAGTGGAGTATCGGTTACTATTCCAAGAAATATGCTATGTTCCTTTTACCTTTTATTACTTGTTTAAGAGAAGGTTTGGAAGCTGTTGTTTTTGTTGGTGGTGTCGGTTTAACTGGTAATGGTTCAACTCATGCTACTGCTTTCCCACTTCCTGTTGTTTGTGGTTTAATTGCTGGTATCGTTGTTGGTGCTTTGTTATATTTCTTTGGTTCTACCATTTCTTTACAGATCTTTTTAATCTTTTCTACCGGTATTTTGTACTTGATCGCTGCTGGTATTTTTTCAAGAGGTATTTGGTATTTCGAAACCAATACTTATAATAAGGCCACTGGTGGTGATGCTTCTGAAAATGGTTCTGGTCCAGGTACCTATGATATCTCCAAATCTGTCTGGCACGTTAACTGTTGTAATCCAGAAATTGATAATGGTTGGGATGTTTTCAATGCCTTGTTAGGATGGCAAAATTCTGCCACTTATGGTTCAGTTATTGGTTACAATATTTATTGGTTAGTTCTTATTTTGGTTATCCTCTTGATGTTATATCAAGAAAAGACTGGTCACTTACCATTCACTAAGAACTTGACTTTGAACAAATTGAACCCAATGTACCATATCAAGAATAAGAAGAAGAATGAATTGACCAAGGAAGAACAAGAAGAATTGTTTGAAAGAGTCAAGAATAAGAGATATGATCAAGAAGAAGAAGATCTGTCTTCTCAAGACAAAGCTGAAAAGGTTGTTTCTAGTGAAGAAAAAACCGAAAAGGTTGCTACTAATTAATCATATATTATGATGATGTAAATTTTGTAAAGGTATTCTTCTATATTTATGTTTCATTTTCATTAACAGCATTTCACACACACACATATTTATTATTGCTGTAATGACTATGTAATTTAAATTAGAAGAGTACGATTTAATTTTAAGTTTTCAATTAGGCTTTTATAATTATAAGGATATTTAGGGACGTAAGAGTCGAGCTTTTGGGAATTAATTTTTTGTATTTAATATAAAGGGCATTTAATATTATCTTCATTGTACTTCTCTCTACATACGCCTATGATATTGACCTATTTATCTGGCTAAACAATCAAATTGACTGGCGCTATCTTTCAATGCCTTAATTAAAATTCTATCAAATTCCTTATCACTTATTAAAGTCTCAGATTCCTTCTCTGAAACTGAATTCAATATTATATCAGCAATATTAAAGGTATATTCATTCAACTTCATTGATTTCGAAGGCTCGAAAATCTCAATGAAAAATGTGATATCTAATCTGCAACTTACAAATAGATTATTATCATTATTGGTATGTTCCATTTCTCTGAAACTATCAAGAAACCCTTTGAGGAAGAATGACTGTAATTCATTTATTATTTTGATGAATATCTCCTTATTGGTAATTGGTTTGATATTATGTACCAATTTCACGAAATGAATTAAGATTTCGTAGATAAAGTTATGGATTTGTATATCTGACTGTTTGGTATTACCGTTGTTTTTCAAAGTGTTGAAAAATTTAGATAATACTTCATCCAAAGATGATTTCTCTTTCGATAAAATATCGTCCAAGATCGTCAAACCAGCCTTTTCGATATCACTAAATAATCTCAAGTTTTGACTCGAAAGATCTTTGTCGAATTTAATGTCGTAATCTTTGATTAGATTTGGATAGATCACTCTAGATATTTTATCGAAATTATTCATGGTCAATACTTTGAAAATTTCATCAATTTTTGGGTTTGTATCCAAATTTTGCAGTTCAAGGTTATATTTCTTCATGATACTATCGGCCACTATACTTAAGCATCTCATAAATTGAATTTCAACACTAACAAGCATCTTCTTGTTGGGGTGAGTAGTAACAATTCTTACATAATCGGCATCATCAGTATTTAAGTTATTAATAAACATTAAACTTTTGATCTTTCTAAGGAAAAAGATTGTGTAGTGTTCAATGATATTCACAAGTTTGGTATTGGTTCCTGAATCGCCATCATAGGTATAATCGTGAATATTACTACTGGATGCTTCGAAAGCTGAATCATCTTCATCGATTTCCCAGTTTTCTAAATCGTAAAATTGTGAGCAGTCGTTCACCCATACAGCACAAGTAGCTTCAAGGATTCTTTGATTGATGGCATTAGATATTCCTCTCAAGTTCTTGATAATTTTATTGGTTTCATTACTTTTTCCCAAATTACCAATTTCAGTTATGTTTCTACCAAAACTCGTCAAAATAACGTTAACTCTATCACTGATCTTCGTGATGTAAAATATGGTGGAAAGCGAATTGGTATAGTATGGTAAAATATTTGAGTAATTTTCAGGGGAACTTTCCAATTGATTTGTAATATCACTTTGGCTGGTGAATATTTTGTAGAGTCTATCCGAAATATTATTGATGTAATTGATGAAATCATTTTTTATTTCCCCGTTAGTATCAACGTTCCGGTTATTATTGACATAATAATTATAATTATTGACAAATTTATCGATGTTCTTCAAGTAAATATCAGACAAATAAGCAATGAAATTAAGAAATACGAGCCAAGTTTCATTAATTAAGGATAAATCCAAGTTATCACTACTGTTGAAAATCTCCATGGTGATTCTTTCTTTTTCTTCGAAGTTTGGTTTTTTACTTGTCGAAGATGCCTTGAAATACTCCTCTAAGTTCTTATACTTGTCAGCAATATATTTCACATAAGATCCATGGTCTCTATGGTCACTTAAACTTTGAATGTAATCAGTAAGTTTCTTCTGCAGATTGGCAAATCTATCTTCAAACTTGGTGAATTGATATTTCAAATCTTTATTTGATTTTCTTAATTGAGATTTCAAAAACGTATTTATAGGAGAGCCTACTTGATTAGTTTCACCATTAAGTTGATCAATTTTATCGACCAAGGATAAAAATTTGGTGTTGTTGGACCGATTAAATCTGTTATTTGATATTTCATGATCAAAAGATAATAATTCATTATAAGTGGATCTCTTGTATTGTTCAACAATCGTATCGACCTCCTTGAAAATTTTTACAAGTAAAGTATTGATACTTTGATGATCTTGTAGAATAACTTGTTTTTCGAAATCATCTATATCGCCTGATGATAATTGGTTCACTTTACGATTTTCTTCTTCGATCATCCGTTGTTTTAATCTTGTATACTTCTGTAAATCATCAACGATTTCGTCATGATTTGACGTCTTAATATTCTGAATTAATTTAGATGGAAGATTGAATAGAAACTCGTTCTTCTTAATAAACTCAACCAACTTACCGATCTTATTTTCCCTGGCTTTATTCTCCTCAATAGGTCTTATCAAACTATTGGTTAATAATGTTAAATTCTTAATTGATTCTTCTAATTCGTTAACCAAGAACTTATTATTGGCTCCACTATTTTTGAATCTTTCCCTGTCTTTCGGGTTATAAACACGAATATTATCCATGTCTTGTTGGGCCTTGGTTCTCAGGGATTTAAATTGACCCAAGATCTCGTCAATTGAACTTTTACAATTAACAAAACTGAGATAATTATCATCTATGGTCTGTTTCAACTCGTCTTGTTGGCTGTGTATAGTATGTTCCAAAAACCTCAAGTACTCCATTAATTCATCTATGGAGCTATCTTTATGGATAGAAGATAAAAATTTCTGACTGTTGAATTGTCTTGAAGAGATCAAATATTCATTGACAGCAGGGTCAGTTTTAGACCTAATGACTTGGTTCTTGATTAATTCTTTGATAACGTTGGTTCCATTACCCCGTAAAGGATCTTCCAAATCATCTTCATAAAAATCGGTTTGTCTATTCGAATCATGATCGTATTTGACAAATTGATTCAAGAGATCAAATTGTTCTTCGACACTTAATTGTTGGATATTATCGGTATCGATTGGTTCGTCTAGTGATATATTTAGGTCGTCGAACTTCTGTGGACTGAGTGTATTGACGCCGTAGAAAGATCGAAGGGAGTGTTCTCCGTCGTCGTAGTTGATCATAGTAACTGAGGCTATTTGAGATTGATTGGAATTGAGACAAACAATGTGACGTAGAAAATCGACAGTGAGCAGTGAGACTGTCGGTGGAGAGACTGTGTGATATAGTTCTCGTTTATTACATTCGTTTATCGTCTGATGATATAGTTTATATAGTTTGTAACCTTTGTAACCTTTGTAACCTTTGTAACCTTTGTAACACTGTAACACTTTTTATATACTGTCGGCTTTTATAGGACGTACATTACACTACTATACACTACCGGCTCAAACAGTCTTGGATCAACTGATCAACTAACTGAGGGAACTGGTACAATTTATTATCCTTAACTCCACTCTTAAATCTCTCGAATCCATGCTGAAAATCTGAAGCAAGCCATTTATCATTCGATTGTTTCAATTCTTCAGCTGCTAATTTAGATATGAAATTCCAGTCGACTTCTTTGGTGTGTTGGTAATTCAACGCTTTCAATTTTTGGAAAAACCATAATTTGGTATCTAAATCCATAAATACTATACGAGTAAGGGAATCCCGTTTAACTAATTTATTCCATTTATATCGGCATTGGATACGGGATCTATATCCTTCCATGGCTTCTGAGACCAATGTCCAATTGATTGTATTCATTTTCAGCTTGGTAAGCATATCAGTTACCACTTGCTTTAATTTGATTTCCTCTTCTTCAGACCATTTACTTTGTACACGATTATCTCCACATTTAATATAATTTCTCCATCTATCTCTACAATCTTCTGGCATTCGGCCAAGAATAGCCCCAATATCTTTCCAATTTCCTTGTCTTGTTGCAGCAAGATCTTTCAATTTCTCATCATCTTCTGGTGTCCATTTCCCTCTAACATCAAATATATGATATTGTCTTCTGACATGTTTATAAACAGAAGCTCGGGATCTATAGGGAAGTACTTTGGTCAAATTTTCCCAAAATGTATCCTTCCTTCTTTCTGGTGCCCAGATTCTATTGCATACTCCTTTACGATCCATTTTAAATAGATAGCCGTACCCACCAATAAAGTAATCCACCGCTTTTTGTTCCTCTTTGGCAAAAGGTCTTGGCCCTTTTGTTTCGGGTTGATCTTTAAACCATTTCATAGATATCTTTTGTGCTTCGTCGGATAAATGGTCCAATGACACTATATATGAATAATCAACTTCAAATTCCGGTTCCCGATTATTGTCAGAATTATTACTCTTGTAATCGTATGCTCTATGTGACTTATTAGAACCAGCAAGATCTTTACCGAATTGGGCTAATTGATTAATTTGGGCTATAGAGTCTGAACTATTATTCTGTTGTAAAGCAGCAATTACTTGTTGGGCTTGGTGAGCAGGTAAATTATTCAAACTATTGTAAGTGGTACCTAATTGTTTGGCTAATTCCCTGGTCTCTAGTATAGCAGCTCTCACCAATTGATCATGTTCAGAATTTGTATCTAATCCACTAAGTTCAGGATCAACTTCCAGAGTATGAGTTACCCGTCTTTTCTTTTTTCTCTGGTTTTTATAGTCGAAATCTACGTCTTCTTGGTTAACTTCTTGACTCACGTTCATCTGGTTATCATTTATCCCTTCATCTAAAAATCCCGTCCAGTGCTGGAAGTCTCCCATGTTCGACATGATCTCGTCGTTGTTCCTTTTCTTCTTGCGGTCATCGCTGTCAAGGTTTCCTCCTACGTATTTCATCACGGCTGCTTCCACTGCATCGTTGATTTGTTGGTTGGTGGCTTTAGCGTCTTCGTCTTCGGGGTGATGCAGGTCGTGGTGATGCTGCTCGTGGTGTGCCTCCAGGTGACGTTCATTATCCGGGTCCTGATCCTGGTCCTGATCCTGGGGATGACCCTCTCCGTGGCTCTGGTCATATACTAAGTCATCATTTTCATGGCCGGTGATCGATTCATCAAAATCGGTTTTCTCCTTCTTGGGCTTTGTTCCTAGCAGTAGTAAAGCCTCGGCACCTCCGATCTCTGGTTGGTTACTCATTTTTTGCAATCAATACAAGGTGTTACCCGCTTCCAAATATGTCAGGGTAATGATGAGGAGAATTTTTCAGTCGATGAAAAAAATATGGGGAGACTATCTGCAGGAGCGAACTTTGAAAGTTGGGTAGGTTGCAAACAGGCTGCAAACAGGCTGCAAACATCCCGAGAATGCTGGAGAGGGAGCTATTGTTATTTGGTGAACTTAGGGATGGAGTGTATGGGTGAAGTGCATGGGTGGAGTGTATTTATGGGGCTCATTGTGGAATGGGTATGTGTATATCAATATCGCCTATTGATTATAATCCCTACGTCATTTACGGCTATACAGCAATTATGGTTCTCCAACTCCGATGATTTCTAGGGATCAGTCCGAATGTCCCTGAGACATTCATAGGTGCAGTACTACATATACGAAGGTTATATAAATGTGGGTTATTTAGGCTAAGAATTATACCCCGACCTCCTCGACCGGCTTCTATGCCGATCTTCAAGCAATGTTTAAGCCAGATCTGGAGATCAAGTGTTGGACCGGTAAACTTACTTGAGACAAGTTTCACAACCGTTAAAGCCCAATTCGAATCTACTCCCGATAAACAGACCGTCTTCCAGAGCTCTATTGCACAATAATGTAGGCACTGAATGGATAATCCGGGAATTTTCACCGCATGTAAGTTGCCCCGCCTCAGAAAAAAAATGCCCCACCTATGGTATTATGGGGTCGGGATCGCCCATCGATGAAAACCATACGCTGAACCTGAGAGACATCCAGCACACGTCACTGGCGACATGGAAATTATATTTTTTGCTGTTCCATTGTCACTGATACTGCTATATCATATATATCTACAAAAGAGAAGTCAAGATATGTCGGAAACACTAATGTCTGACTTGTGTCTAACTTATGTCATGAGATAAATTTAGCAATGCATTAAACCTTCGGATGATTACACGCGCAAATCGGCAAAACTACTAGACAGGAAGAAACAAAAGTGCTGCTTCCTTCCGCATTGGGGTCGTGTAGTGTTGCAGCCAAGAAGTTATGATGACGACTATGACAGTGTCATAAAAGCTTGGTTCTACATGTCAAAGTTGAAAAAGATTTCTTCCAGTATCTTGCATCCACCATAGTCCATCGGTAAAACTTATCGTGAATTGATTTGTAGTCAAAGTTTCGACAGAAATCTTTTTGTTTTTGGTGCAACCTGCTACTTTTTATTTTTCACAGCAATCTAGAAACTCTTTATTCAACCGATTGAGATTATTTTTTTCTTTTTTTAAGTTTTTTTTTATAGTTTTGGTTTGGTTACTTGCTATGCTGTGTGACTAGCATATTGTAAAACATGGGACCAAACCTAGGGAAAATAATCATATATAAGAAATAAATCCCCTCATATTTAAAATTATTTGGCGTTAATTATGTCTTCCTCTAACCCTACTTTAAATAGTGTTTCAGATCAACCAAAGGAGAAAGCTAGCTTTGATCATAATGAAGGTCCGCATGGTGAAAGCTCGGCAACTCCTCAAAGACCTCCAAATAGACCAAGGGTCAGCAGACGGAAAACACAACGTATTGTGGGAACTATGCAACCTGATGGTAGAAGACAATTACAAGAAGAAGAATGTTATGAAAGTTTGGGTTTTTCATACCCATTTTGGAAAAAATGGTCTATTTTATCAGTGGTTTTTTTGGTACAATTATCTATGAATTATAATTCAAGTGTATATGCATCATCTGTAGATGGAATAATGGAGAAGTATCATGTAAGTGAAGCGGCTGCAAGATGTGGTCAAATGATATTCTTGGTATGCTATGCTTTTGGGTGTGAATTATGGGCTCCATGGTCTGAAGAATACGGTAGATGGCCAGTTATGCAAGCTTCGTTGTGTCTCGTTAATATTTGGCAAATCCCTGCTG
The DNA here is from genome assembly GCA_030574815.1 of Yamadazyma germanica. Taxonomy (NCBI): domain Eukaryota; kingdom Fungi; phylum Ascomycota; class Pichiomycetes; order Serinales; family Debaryomycetaceae; genus Yamadazyma; species Yamadazyma germanica. The sequence goes on along the minus strand of JAJMFS010000018.1, from coordinate 30,376 downwards.
CTTTATCTCCAAATATTGGAGGTTTAATTGTAGCAAGAGCTTTGGGTGGTTTATCATCTGCCGGTGGATCGGTTACTTTAGGTATGTGTGCCGATATGTGGGATTCTAATGACCAAGGTTTTGCCGTTGCATATGTCGTTTTATCTTCGGTTGGTGGTAGTTCTATCGGTCCAATTTTTGGAGGAATCATTGCTAAACGGTTAAACGTATCTTGGAATTTCTGGATCCAATTAATCATCGGTGGAGTGACTCAAATTATCCACTTCTTTTGTGTTCCTGAAACAAGAGCCAGTATTTTAATTGATAGAGAAGCTAATAGAAGAAGAAAAGAAGGTATTGATGATAATATTTATGGACCTGGTGCTTTCAAAAAGGGTCTTAATTTCAAAGAATGTTTGAGTATTTGGAAAAGACCTTTTGAAATGTTTGTTACAGAACCAATTGTGTTATTTTTATCATTATTATCAGGATTTTCCGATGCCTTGATTTTCATCTGTATGGAATCCGTTCCACTTGTATTTGAACAATGGGGGTTCACTACTATCACCAAGGGATTAGTATTCTGTGCTATTATTATTGGATATTTCATTGCTTATTTCATTCACCTACCAGATATTGCTAGACAACTTAGTATCTTGAAAAAGGAAGGTGAATCTGCTAGATATGCTGAAAGAAGAATGTTGTTATTATTATTCATTGCACCTTTAGAGCCAATTGGATTATTTGGATTTGCTTGGACATCATATGGCCCAAGTCATACTCCATGGATTGCCCCAATTATTTTCTTGACATTAATTGCCATTGCTAACTTTTCTATTTACATGTCAACTATTGATTACATGGTTGCAGCATATGGTCCATATTCTGCATCGGCAACTGGGGGTAACGGGTTTTCAAGAGATTTCTTGGCCGGTGTTTCCGCCATGTTTGCTGGTCCAATGTATAAGAAAATGGATAGAACTCATCCTTTACAATGGGCTAGTACATTTTTGGGATTTGTAGGTATTATTGTTGCCATTCCAATCTATGTTTTCTACTGGAAAGGACCAGTAATCAGAAAGAGATCTAAATTCGCTCAAACGTTGGCTGCCGATAGAGAGATCAGAAGAGAAAGATCTAGATCTATCATGGCCATGGACGAAAGTGAAATTGAATTCACAGATGCTGAACTGTCATCTAGTTTATCAGCACATGATTCTGCTACTAGTTCCAGCTCAAATCCTGGTGACATTCATGGTACTACTAGAGAACAAAGAACAGCAGAAGCTCATGCTAGAAGACCAGATCAATTGAATGAGGAAAAGGTCTAAGTATATAATGATATAGATTGTAATATTACGGGATGTTGGTTTATAAAATCTCTATTCAATCTCGAGTAAGCTTACGAATAATCTCTTTATGTTGAGGATACTGACTAATTAATTCATCATATTTGAACAATTCAAATTCTTCGAAGATGAACCCTGGCGAAACCATGCATCCGACCAATGCATAACCTTCATCGACACTTGATCCAAAAACTACGTCTTTAGGAACAGTGTACTGTAACACTTCGCCATTCTCGGGGTTTCTACCCAATTTAGTAGCCTTGTATTCCCCATCTGGAAATATACAATGGACAGTTAATGGAGACCCGTCGTGGAAATACCATACTTCATCAGACGAAATTCGATGGAAATTAGATGGATTACTGTCTTGTAAAATGAAATAAATACTGGTATACAATGGGACGTCGTTACCTTTATTTGATTTTATAATTTGGGAAGATCTTTCTGTCTCTGCATAATAGCCACCTTCTGGGTGTTTTTGCATATTAAAGGCTTTAGCCCATTCCTCAGCCGTTTTCATGATAAGTGAACTTGAGCGAGTGAAAAAAGACGATAGGCAAATAAATTGAATTGGAGAAAAATTCGCAGCCATTAAATAGAAAGGTATGTGAAGGTATGTAGGTATGTACATGATGCTATGTCGATGATGCTGTGTATATGATGGTATATCCATATAGTATTTCATGTGTTTTTTATGTCGATTGTATGCTGACTGTAAACCAAGTCTTACTACCCCCATATATCTTGTGCATCATCTTTGAGCATCAATTCATCTCTTCTCATTCCCAAAAGGTAAATAATATAAATATTCGCATACCATGGATACCACCAGTCTACATACATCCAACACCATAACTAGCAGCAATGGCCCTACAGCAACCCCCGATACATTGAAACAACTCCCGTCGACCCCCCGTACATCATATCAAAATCCCAGTCCCCAAACTCAACTCCATCACTGGTCAAAAGATGAAATAGTGCAACGAGTAATGCAACTAGAAGATGAATTAACGGAGTTTCAAGAATCAAGTAGAGAACTTGAAAAAGCCTTGGAAGACGAATTGCAGGCCCTTGAGATGACCAATGATAATCTAGTTAAACAGGATCAAACGAAGAGTCGGACCATCAAAGAATTGAATCAAAAGATCAAATCGTTAAAGACTGAGATCAATAGTCTCACCGATAATTATAATGGAGAGAAACGGAAGTATGACAGTGAAATCCGGGCCACCAAACAAAAGTTGGTGGAGGCAGAAATTATGAACGATAGTATGGAATCCCATGATCGGATCACTCTGCATAAACTACAAAGTTTGAACCAATTTAACATGGAATTATTGGAGAAAATAGCCCTCCTTGAGAATGATTTACATCTCGAGAAGAAGGCCAATACTGAAAAAAGTTTACATATAATCAATCATGAGAATACTATCAATGAGTTGACGCAAAAATTGGCTTCTTTACAAGGAAATCGGAAATCGGTAGTCAATATTAATAGTGAAATGGATCCTGATTCTACAGAAATAGATGTCCTGTTTTTAAGCATGAAAGACATCCTCAATTCTGGGCCTCCAGAGTCCCCTCATGTCACCAGAAAATCGGCCATGCATAAATCTGACTCTCGTCAAAAGGTTCATGAGTTACTCACGATGAGTGAAGGCTTGTCTGATAAATTTAAAGACTTAAGAAGAGATTCTTTGTATATGAATACCCCACCACTGAAGTCTCCTTCAACTACCCAGTTATCTAATTTGAATCATGTGGCGAGATCAAATAATAAGGGGGAACGTGCTATTGTTGATAAGTCGAAATCTTCAAAGAATTTAACCGATATGTTGTATAAAGAAGCTGGCAAACTTGACTCGATACCGTCTAATCCTCAATCTCCCAAACCTTCTCGCCATTCTAAACCTCCCAAAAGCTCTGTACCCGCTCAATCTGATCACACTTCCCTGCTGGTTAATAAACAAACTTTGGAAAAATCACAGAATAGAAGTGTAAGCATAAAGGTGAAAGATCGAAAACCCAAGACAAGTAAAGATTTATCGGTTAAATCGAGCAAATCCATTCTGTCCGACTCGGAGAAAAGAAAGATATCGAAGCTCTTCGGGATACTAGGTAAATAGCTAATGACTACGTAAATAACAAGTAAAGTAAACAAAGCCCTCTATTCTAACACTATCAGTGTGATAATGACTTGAATTATTGAGCTGCAAAAATGAAGACAAAAAAGAAAGCGACCTCGGTGAGGATCGAACTCACGATCTTGAGATTAACAGTCTCACGCCTTAACCAGCTTGGCCACGAAGTCCCGCTTATGGTTTGGTTTTCTCCATGTCCTTTATATTCCCCACTTTTAAGTATTTGAAAATCATGTTTTCTATCTTCAAAATGTATTTCAATAAAGCCAAAGAACTGGTGTTATATGTTTTGTCCAATGTTGATATTTACTGATAGAAATTGAAAACAAACTGCGAAAATTTCTTGTAAATCTATAAACAATGCCTCCTAAAAGTCTACAGTTATACATTGTAGATAGAGACATTATCAGTTATTACAGCTATATATTGAAATCGAATGGCAGTTTAAAAAAGACGAAGGCTGTCCCCAATATATGATAAATCCTGAAGGGCAAGTTATTATTTGATGTTAAGTTGAAATGGTATTCTTTCTTGAATTTACTCTATTATTAGAAGAGATGTATCTTTCGGGATACAGTGAATTTTCAAGATTCATTATCTCCTTGAAAATTCACTGTATCCCCACCTTAGAGTCAATGCATCCATAGATGGTTTGTCTAGTGAATAAATGAAGATTAATCTATGTTTACTTATTGTGCGGTGCACGTACCATTTACACATCTATCTCGAATCAATTCCTATAAGTTTTGCTTCGGTATTTGGCAATGATATAACAGTATGGGTCAACATCAATGTATGTACTCTATATATCCTATTCTTTACTATTTCATTTTGTATACTACAATCGATATATATCAAAATCTACATCAGGAGACAATTGGTGCCGTAGCTTGCGGCTATCATGACAGAGGCCGAAAAAGAAGAACCTGTAAAAATGGAAGTTGCAAAAATGACGGAAATAAAGTTAGCGAAGGCCAAAATGCCTCAACCCTCCCAAAAAATCCCTAAAAAATCCTTTACACATCCCACGCTAATATTTACAAATATCAGCCTTTCAAAAACCACAAAACCTTTTTCGATCCCTAAATTAACCTCCACCTCCACTTTCACCTCTGTCGCTTATCTTATCTCTAGACTCAACAGTTAAATCCGCACTGCGCATAGTTGAGCCAATCCACAGCAGCCACAGCAATATATATAGTCCTTTTTTCCTCATAAATCACTCAATTCCCCGATTTGCCTCCAAATTCGTAGATTTTTTTACAATATTAACTATGAAGACATCGGACGAAAAGACGTTACCTCTGTATCAAGCTGCCCCACCAGAGGTCCCTAGAAAGAAAGTTTTCAAGTGGATTCATGTCGTTTATTCACTTATTATAGTCTATTTTATCAATTATCTAAATGATATAGTCGAATCCCCCGCCACTCAGGATGTCGATCTAGATTACAAGAAAATATTTCTTGGTGCCTTGGAAACAAACTTGGCATCTAATTGGTCGAAGATCTACACTGCTGAACCACATTTAGCTGGAACTAACTATGGATTAGTTAATTTCACTAAGGAAAAATTTGAAGACTTCGGGTTTGAAGCCACGGTTGATGATTATGAAATTTTGGTCAGTTACCCACATGAACATGACTTGAATTTGTTGAAAAATGGCGAAGTGGTTTATAAGGCTCCATTGGTTGAAGATGCTCTTGACGAGGATCCAACTACTAAAGGAGATGATTTAATTCCTACTTTCTTGGGCTATGCTGCCAATGGTAACGTGACCTCTGAATACGTGTATGCTAATTATGGTACAGTTGAAGACTTTGAAAAATTGAAAGCTTGGGGTGTTGATGTCACCGATAAGATTGTTATTGTTAGATACGGTAAGATATTCAGAGGGTTGAAAGTTAAATTTGCCCAAGATAATGGAGCTGCCGGGGTATTGATTTATTCTGATCCCGGTAATGATGGTGGAATTACTCCAGCTAGAGGATATAAACAATATCCTGAAGGTCCCGCTAGACATGAAAGTTCTGTTCAAAGAGGAAGTGTCCAATTTTTGGGTGGTGTAGGTGCCGCCCCAGGAGATCCAACCACTCCAGGATATGCATCCAAGCCAGGATGTGAACGTCAGGATCCTCATAAATCAATTGGAAAAATCCCAGTGTTACCTATCAGTTATAGGGAAGTAACTCCGATTTTAAAGGAATTGAATGGTCATGGTGTTAAACTTACCGATGAAGAATGGATCGGAGAATTAGAAGGATTCGAATATTATACTGGTCCAAATAAAAAATATGAGTTGAATTTATATAACGATCAATTCTACAATATTTCTACTTTAACTAATGTTTACGGTAAAATTGAAGGAGAAATTAAAGACGAAGTTATTTTGATTGGTAACCATAGAGATGCTTGGATCAAGGGTGGAGCTGGCGACCCAAACTCTGGTTCTGCCAGTTTACTTGAAATTGCCAGAGGTCTTGGTAAATTGAAAGCTGCTGGTTATAAATTCAAGAGAACTATTATTCTTCAAAGTTGGGATGGTGAAGAATATGGTTTATTGGGATCAACTGAATATGGTGAATACGCTTCTAAGTGGTTATCTAAGAATGTCGTGGCTTATTTGAATGTTGATGTTTCTGCTTCTGGCTCTGTTCTTAATTTACAAGGCTCTCCTTCTTTATATAATTTATTAAAGAAAGCAGCTAGTAAAGTTGAATACCCTGGAAAAGAAGGTGTAAGTTTATTAGATCATTACCTTTCTCATAATGGTGACAAGATTGGTGCTTTAGGATCAGGTTCTGATTATACTGTATTCTTGGAACATTTGGGTATTCCATCTCTTGATTGTGGATTTTCCTTCTCCGACGGTGACCCAGTTTACCATTACCATTCCAATTATGATTCATATCATTGGATGGAAAAATACGGTGATAAAGGCTTTAAATATCATAATGCTTTATCTAAATTCTTAGGTTTGGCTGCTTTGGAAATTAGTGAAAATCAAGTTATCCCTTTTAAACTGGCTGATTATGCATCCTATTTGGTCCATTATTTTGAAGTCGTTAAAAGTAAAATTCCAAAAGCTTGGTTAGAAGAGAAGATTGAAAATCCTGAAACATGGGAAGACCTCTTAGTCTACACAAAAGAAGAAGCTGAATATATCGATGAAGTTAGTAATGGATACTTCAGAATCCCATCTCCTTTGCCTTTCAAGGAATTAATGAAATCCGACATGTGTCCTAGACACAGAGGTAATATCATGTATCACATGAAAGACCATGAAGATCTTACTTTAGGTGAACTCATTTCCAAGACTATCGAAGATTTGCAAGACTTGAAAGTAACCTCTGAAGAATTCGATGTCAAATCTGAAGAGCTTCAATATAAATACGATAATAGAGATGATTTATATTTCTGGCAAAGAATTAAGTTAGCTGTATTAATCGTTAAACAAAACAAGTTATTGCAATATTTCGAAAGAAATTTCTTATACCATAAAGGATTGAAGGAAAGAGATTGGTTCAAACATATCATTTACGCTAGCAGTAGATATGCAGGATATGCCAGTCAAGTCTTTCCATTATTGCAAGAAGCTATTGAAGATAACGATTTTGATGGTTTAGTTAGGGGATTAGGTGTAGTTTCAAAGACCTTAAGAAGAATCAATGGTGAATTAAGTTAAAGACGATCAAATATTTATATAGTTTATATGGCTTATCTAGTTACTGTTTATTGTTAATCTAAATTGATTTTGCTCTTTCATACAATCTCTTGAACAACCACACCAGCATGATTCCACAAAGTGTTAATATAACAATCCATAAAACATGGACCGCCCACATGCATTCATTTTTCCTCTTTAAATCGGTTTTATCTCTATTTTCTAAAGACCGTTTCAATCTTCTGTTGAAATTTGATAAAGAATGTTGTTCCTTTACATTTGTTGGATTTAAAACTTCGGTCGGTAACATCACAGGGGGGCTATATTCCAACCATAATGGTTGTTTTTTGCTGCCATCAAAAGCATAAAGTTGAAGTTTGTATTTGCCATGGTAATAGTCAAATTCAATTACATAATGATCAATTTTTTCCTCTTCAGTATAACGCATATAGATTGCTTCATCGTTATGAGCTGGATCACTAAATAATTGACGACCATCAGATGGATAAGGTTCCAATATCAATGAACCATCTTTTTCTTCTCTATATTTCCCATGTTGCCAGATTAAAGAAGCCGTTGAAGCTAGAGGATCAACAGGATTTGCAGTAACCTGATAAATAGCTTGTTCCCAATTTCCATCCTTGTCAAATGAATAAGCAATACCAGGAAGACTTGGTTCAAATAATAATTCATCAATTGGGTCGTAAAAGTCGGGACCTGTTTTAACGGCTTTTGATTTACTCATCCATGTACCTTCTAAGCTGGTGGACTCGCAATTTGCAGCCATTAAAAGAAGTAGTAATAAATATCTTAATAAAAACATAAAATGAAGTATATAATCAATGAGGCCAAAATTGACAAAAGTCAAGAGATCATAAATGCTTTATATACGGTAAAAAGAAATAGATAAGATAAATCATCTGAATTTAAGGTGTATGCTCAAATTGTGGACTCATGCAAGTCGATGTAGCATACGCACAATCACAGGGCAATGAAACTCCAAGGCGACCGGTGGAATTACAGGGTGAGATAAAGACTAATTAGGGGTATATATATCCAACGAAATAAACCTATAAAATAAATTTTCTTTTCCAAAAACAAAAACAAAGAAATTTGAATGACGACGACGATCAGTAAATTAAGGTAAAGGTAAAGCAACCTTAAAATTTACAATCAATGGAGTATTTTAAGTTATGGTCAGCATCATAGACACCCCAGTATTTTTCAACATCGGAGGTACCAGAAGAGTCAGGTTTCCAAGCTTCATCAAAAGCTTCGAAAACACCAACATTGACACCCCAAGCTCTAAGACCACAGATAGCTTCTTGATAAAATTTCTTAGCGTTTTCAACACTTGGTTCAGAATTTTCAAAAGAAGTACCTTGGGATGGCCAACCAGTTTCACCAACCCAGAATTCAATATCAGTTGAACCTTTAGTGGTTTGAATGGTTTGTAAGGCTTGCATGATATCATCGAAGAAAGAGTAAGAGGAGTTCTTCATAGTTTGTCCTTGCCAGTAGGAGAAGGCATTGGCAAAGGTGAAGTCAGCAGCTTTAATAGCTGGTTGAGCCAAACCATCGACCAAGACATTCCAGGAATCGACGAAACCAACTGGAACATCACCATAAGAATCACCATTTTTATCCTTGATGTTTTTTAAGAAATCTTTGATTTCATTGATTTTGTCAGCTAAATCAGAAGCGGACATATCATCTCTATATAAAGCTTCAGATCCAACAGTAAAGACTTTAATAGTATCCTTAGAAATTTTTGGTAAGTAAGCTTCCAAAGCATCTTTTTCTTCTTGGAAATGAGAATCATCATTTGGCCAAATACCGGCCATGATTTGGAAACCAGCATCATCAGCTGCTGGTCCTAAGTTTTGTAAAGTGTTACAATCGGAAACGGCATAAGTTTTGATAATTTTGGAGTGGGAAGATAAGGTCTTTAAATCAGCAGCGTATTCTTCTGGAGATTTACAGTTACCTTGGTTATCCTTGACACCGAAGTTGAAGGCTAACTAAAAAAAAAGTTAGTATTTGTGTTGAGATTGAGCTTTGAGTTTGTGGAGGCGATCTCGAGAAAATTCGAAAATTGGGTGGTTTTTTCACGAGGAAAAACACCGGGAAGCCGGGAAAAACTGGAAAATAGATATACATACTTCACCCATAGCGTTGGCAGAAGCAACGGCAGCAGTTAAGGCAGTTAAAAACTTGAGTTGCATTTTTAATTAACGAATGTAAGGAAAAAAGGGTTGTGTTAATTGAAAATTTTTTTGTAAACATGCGAGTGAGATTGACTGCGATTTAGTGGGTGAGTGGGGTCTAGACTTGGATAAAAATAGAAGCCGAGAAACGAGCAGCTGGGACAGAAGTGCCGGTTGATTCGACGAGCGAGGTGGGCGAAATTCCGGGGCGAGACGGTGGAAAATCAGGCGAGGAGAGGAGAAATAGTATTGTCCTGTATATACGACAGATCTGTAGATCTCCAGTGTATAGTATATATGGTTGATGGTTGATGGTAGATAGAAGATAGTATATAGTATATAGTAGATAATAGGGATAGTATGGAATGTTTTATAGACTGTAAATCTGTATATTTTATGTATATTTTACGTATAATACTTAGGCCGCTTGAACTCTTGTCATGGCTATCATTACTGCATCTTCTATTCTTACATTGGCCACATTCATACTCTGATCAAATAATTCTTTGAAATTTGCAACCGGTAAATTATCTCTGGAAAAACTGTAATCTAAATCTTTCGGATTACCGAATAACATCAACACTCTATTATTGTTATTTTCAAAGGATAATGACGGTTGATCATTGGTGAAATAATTGTCACAATTGACATACACTGATGAAGTGTATCCATCTGGATGTCCACTATTGGTGAAAAGCTGACTGAATTTGGTGGCTATTCTAGTATAATATCCAAATGACGATTTATACCCTATTATTCCATAAGCTTCAGATGGAGATACTACTCTTTTATTCTTGATATCTACTGTGACTCTTACATTGACTGGGACATCTTGGGATAATTCCAAGAGTTCCAGGTCTCCTATATTGACATATTTCGTGACGCTTAATTTATTTTTCAGTTTCTTTCCTGGCAGTTTTTTGGCCACTGTGAGTCCTTCTCGATATGATTTGTGTACGTCTCCATTGTTCATGAATGGAAGGGAAGAAAGTTTAGGAAGACCTGCTGCATACTTGAATTTGGGAAGATATGGACTGTCTTTGAACACCGATTTCACAAGATATGGAGGAGTTACAAAGTACTGGAGGAGGGTTGCAAATAGTTCTCCATTATTGTTATTATTGGTGGTGGAAGTCTTATGGCCGGTAGAAGAAGAACTGTCATCATTGGTACTTTCATTTGGGCTAAAGTCTTCTGTTTCGTTAAATTTGATTTTTTTATCGATTTTGATAACTTTGGTCGATTCACTTTCCATGATATTGTTACGGGTTTCGATATCTGGGATATTTAATACCACAATTTCTGATACATTGTATATAGTAGCAGCTTTAGCGACTTGATAAGCTATATTGGTGATTTGTTGTAAATTATATGCATTGGATTTGGAGATTATCGTCGACGGTATACATATGGTGAAGTTCCGTTCCGGTTGACTTTTACTTGGTTTTTTGGTTGGCTTTTCTGGTTCGGCTTTTCTTTTGGCCATTATTATGTAGTTTGATGGAGCGATGAGGTGAAAAATTATTTATTTCATTACGAGCCCAGGAACAACCCAGGAATAGTACCCGGTTTGCATATAAGACAAAGAACAGCGATTTGGGGATGGGATTATCTTAGGGAGGAGGAATGATACGAGGATTTGGTAAAGTGGAGGGGTATAAGGAGTGCAAGGGGAAGAAATCACAAGAGTTAGAAGCTATTAACATGATTTTTGGTGAATTTCGTGATGGGTTAAATAAGTTGAGGTAAGCGACCTGCATATAAACCGATTGAATAGACAAAGTTAAGGACTAACGACGTAGATTAGCGATACTACTATTAACAGATTATTTTTCTTGTTCAGGATCTTCATTTTCCTTTTCAGCTTCGGCTTCAATCTTGGCAATTTTAGCCTTTGCCTTTTCAATATTAGCCTTAGTTTGTTCATCTTGTTTATCTTGTAAAGCAGATAAAGTTTCCTTTAAAGTGGTGATGGTGGAAGGAACTTCTTCTTGTTTAGTTGGTAAAGGAACAGATAAGTCGGCCAAGGCAACGATAATTTCTGGGGCAACAGTGAATGCTTTAGCCTTGGAAGATTTACCTTTCTTGTTTTTCTTGCTGTTAGAGCCAACAAAGAAAGATTCTTGTTCTTTCTTTAAGATAGTAACATCAGCTGGCATTTCGACAGTTCTAATGTTTCTGTTGGAAGTAATGAAAGAAGAGTTTTCTAAAGTTTTTGGTTTTGGAATAACATATTCTGGATCGAAATATTTCAATAAATTATGGATAGAGTTGATTTCATCTTCAAAAGCAGGTCTTGAAGCTTCAGCCAATTGTTGTTCAGCAACTTCTTTAGCTTTGGCCTTTTTGTCTTCTTGTTGTTTTAATTTATATTCTTCATCTCTTCTCTTTTTTTCTTCAGTCATCAAGGTCTTGAATTTAGTAAATTCTTCATCAAATTCGGCTCTCAATTTCTTGATAGCATCGTACTTACCATCTCTTTCCTTTCTTAATTGGTTTCTCTTGGTGACCAATTCACCCTTTTTATCATAAACGGATTTAGTGGAGTCTCTAATTTCGTTCAATTCCTTTTGAATAGCTTCGTATTTAGCCTGGACTTCCTTGTTTTGAATACCGTTCAATTTATTCTTCAATTCGGTCTTTTTAGTCTTATCAGCATCAATAGATTGTTGTTGTTTTTCAATGTTACCGAAATCTTTTCTTAATTTTCTCAAGGCACTCATTTCCTTGACAGTCTTTCTTTCATCAGCCAATTTCAACTCTCCTCCGTCAACCAAGTTATCTAAATAAGCGATCCTAGCATCAATATCCTTGACAGATTTGAAATTGTTCTTACTAGTTTGTTGTTCAATTTCAGAGACTTTTCTCTTTAATTGGGTGTCAATAGCCTTGATTTGGTCCAAGAGTTGTTGTCTTTCATTCTTGATACTTCCTTGTTGAGAAGTTAATTCCTTTAATTGTTTTTGTAACTCTTGCCTTTTAGAATTGGTGGTGGAATCAATGGAAATCTTGTTAATTTGATTGGTCAAATTGGTGATTGAAACGTCTAATTTTTCGATTTCTTTTCTGTGGCCACTGACTTCAGTTTTCATAGCTGAGTCATCTGGACGTTTAATAAACCGTCTGGTTTGTGTTTTTTCTGACATGTTTTAGGAGAAATTCAATTTTTCAGATTTATTTTTCAATAAATTTTCACTGAAAATTTCGTCGAGTGAGGCAGGAAAACGGTCCGAGAAACAGGAAAATACTAGAAAAGTTGGGCGACCTGAGACAACAGCATATAGAATGAAAGCCACCAGTATAGGCCACGGGATCCGGAGGGCGTTGGGGGATGTTATTTGTGTTACATTTGTGGAATAGGATATATATATATCTATAGCGAACTAAAAAATGGGAGAAGAGGCAAGTGTAGTTAGAAAAACGATAAACGATTAATACGACGTTTGGGTCGTAGATTAGAGATTACGTGGAAATATTATGGGAGTCTGATCTGATCTGCAGACCAAATCCAAACGAGCGAGAGAATAGGTGGGTAGCACCTGCATATAATGCGACTGTTCAGATAGCTTTATGTGGTTTACTTTCTATTGTAGTTATCTTACTCAAGTTTACTTTTCTAGTCTAGTTACTTTTCTATTCTAGTTACTTTTCTATTCTAGTTACTTTTCTATTCTAGTTACTTTTCTATTCTAGTTACTTTTCTATTCTAGTTACTTTTCTATTCTAGTTACTTTTCATTTTAGTCTACTTTTCGATTTAGTCTACTTTCCTCTCTAATTCTCTGGATAAAGCGTGTATTTCGAGGATAGATATTCTAATAGTTTTGAATAGTTGACATGAAGGTATGTCTATTCGCCGGTTAGTTGTCTAATTTGTAGCTTGACAGATTCAAAATAACCTCACTAGTGTGTGTTTTGCAGTCAAATCAAGCTCAGACATACGTTTAATGTGATTCTATGCTTTCAATAACCACATGCAATATATTCATGAACTCCTCTCCTATTTCCCAACCAAACCTCTTTCACCCTCACCAAATACATCGGTATATGGCCGTAGGGAAGAGGTTGGAAACAAGAAGAGGTTGGCAACAAGAAGAGATTGGGAACAAGAAGAGATTGGCAACACCATACAATCTTCACTCTTCAGGATATTTCCAGGAAGTACTAGCCAAGATAGATGGAATACCGGAGTACCGTGGAGAAAGCCGAAATCAGTAGATAACCACCAAGACTTCTTCAAAAGCTGAAACAAGAGATAAATGGAGCAATAAAGATGGTATATTTACCAAACAAACCAAAAGAGGTATATGGGATAGTGGTCGAATGGCTGCAAATTACGCAAAAATAAAGAAAGCCCAATATTCCACTAATACACCACGCCTATTCAAACACATTAAACTACACTACTAGCATGAATACATTAAAGTACATCACACTATGCCCCAATAGTATAAATCCATTAAAATACACCCCACGACACTCAATACACTATAAACCATAGAAATTCGTTTCCCAGCCAGACTGGATGTATATGCAGGACACGATTACCAGAAGAGATTCTTTTTCGTGATAAACGAGAAGAATTAATGAGCATAAAATTTTCAGAACTTGACAAAAAATGCCTGAAGGCCAGTACGAACAGCTAGTAAAATCACTCAAAGAGCCAGAAATCCTCAAGAAATGGCAAGATATTGTACCCATTAGCAATATCTCAGGAGTTTCCAAAACATCCTCGAAAAACTCCGGTGCTGAAGACGTGTTTGACGGTCACGATGAAGAACAAATCAGATTGATGGATGAGTTATGTATCGTGTTAGATTATGATGATAAACCAATAGGTGCCGGGACCAAAAAGTTGTGCCATTTAATGAACAACATCAACAGTGGTTTATTACATAGGGCTTTTTCTGTATTTCTTTTCAACGAAAACAATGAATTATTGTTGCAACAAAGAGCCGATGAAAAAATCACCTTCCCAGCTATGTGGACCAATACCTGTTGTTCACATCCATTAGCCATTCAAAGTGAATTGGGGGGCAACATATATGAATTGGATCTGGCCATAGAAGGAGTCAAGGTAGCCGCCCAAAGAAAATTGGAACATGAATTAGGGATTCCAACTGATCAAGTAATCTTGCAAGATTTCAATTTCTTGACCAGAATTCATTATAGATCAGCAAGTGGTGGTGAAGATAGTAAATGGGGAGAGCATGAAATAGACTACATATTAATATTAAAGGCTTCGAATGTTTCAATTGATGCAAATTTGAATGAAGTAAAAGATTTCAAATACGTGAAGCCTGACGAGTTGAAGGAGATGTTTAATGATAGTAACTTGGTATTTACTCCATGGTTTAAATTGATTTGTCAAACATTTTTGTTTGAATGGTGGGAAAATTTGGCCGATTTACTGGAGTTTAAAGACGATAAAATCCACCGCTTATTGTAATAATAATATACACTCAGAATATGTCCCTCTCTTATCTATTCTATACACTACTGTTCGGATACGGGCGACAATTGACTAACATCATCTGAGGGGAAAGTTTAATAAAACTAATGGGGCCTTTGCTTTGGCATTTTTTTGGCATTTTTTTGGCATTTTTTTTTGGCATTTTTTTTTGGCATTTTTTGCGCTTATGTAATCGCAGTTAGGTCGTATTTAAAAGTTATTTTGCAGCCATTCCATTTCACCAGATTTTGTTGATTATGTCCGATAAATCAATTGATAGTCAATTGAAGTTCGAAGAGTATTCGGAATGTATTGAAAGCGAGAGAAAGCCCTATTTCTGGTTCCAGAATTTGTCGGTGACAGGTGACGGTAGTAATGTTCAGACTTTACCTACAGTTCTGGGGTTGTTGAATCCATTGGGTTATGCAAGAGGGGCCAAGTCTGGAGATAGAAAGAATGACAAGAAGAGTAATAAAAAAGCTATCTTGAATAACGTTAATGGACTTGCCAAACCTGGGGAAATGGTGTTGGTAATTGGCCAGCCCGGTGCTGGTTCCACTACTTTGTTAAAGAATATAAGTGGAGTTGATTTATCCCTTTATAAAGAGATCTCGGGTGATAAGGTATATGATGGGATCATTCAACTGGAATATTTGAAATATTTCAAGTCTGATTTGATTTACAATCCGGAACTTGATTACCATTTCCCGCATTTAACTGTTAAACAAACCTTGGATTTTGCTATTGGATGTAATGTTCCAAAGGGACAGGATAAACAGCAGTATACTGATAAATCTAGGGAGTTTTTGATGGGAATACTTGGAATCGAACATACTTTGAATACCAAGGTCGGTGACGACTTTGTTAGAGGCATTTCTGGTGGTGAAAGAAAGAGAGTTTCTTTGGCAGAAGCTTTGGCAAACAAAGGTTCTATAGTTTGTTGGGATAATGCTACAAGAGGTTTAGATTCTTCAACTGCTTTGGAATTTGTTAATGTGTTGAGGCAAACTTCTGATCTTTACAAAAAGACCAATTTCATGACTCTATATCAAGCCGGTGAAAAAATTTATAGGTTATTTGATAAGGTTACTGTTCTTTACGAAGGAAGACAGGTATATTATGGACTTGCTTCTGAAGCAAAGAAATATTTTGAAGATATGGGTTATGAAGTTCAACCTAAACAGTCAACGGCTGAATATCTTACAGGCGTTACTGATGAAAATGGGAGATTTATCAAGCAAGGATATGAAGATAAAGTTCCGATTACTGCTGATCAATTTGAGGAATACTGGTTGAATTCACAACAATTCAGAATCTTACAAGAAGAAATTGAAGATGCAAAACAAAAGAGACCTGGGGCAGAAATACTTCCAGAATATCTTGAATTCAAGAAAGCAGCCGGGGCAAGTTTAACTTCCCCATATAAAGTCAATTTTTTCAGTCAGCTTATCCTTACAATTGTCAGGGGATTTCAAATGCTTTGGATGGATAAAGGTTATTTGGTTAGTCAAGCGGCTGCATCTTTGTTTCAATCTATGGTTGTTGGATCTTTATTTTATAAACTCCCCAAAGATACTGATGGTTTATTTTCAAGAGGTGGGGTTATTTTGGGTATGGTACTATTCACGGTGATGGTTTCAATGAGTGATATTAATTCGAACTTTAAAAGACGTCCCGTACTTAGAAAACAAAATAATTATTCCATGATAAGATATTCGGCAACAGTCATCGCTTTTCAAATAAATAGATTTCCAATTGATTTGGTCAATTCATTAATCTTAACAATTCCGATTTTCTTTATGACGGAATTAAAACAAACGGCTGGTAACTTTTTCGTTTTATTATTGTTTAGTACTTTGGTTTCAATGGTTTATGTTAGTTTGTTCCAACTTTACGCAAACTTGAATAAGAAAAGAGAAGTTGCCCAACCATTTGGTGGAATATCTTTTGTTCTTTCCTTCTTGTATAGTGGATATATGATTAGAAAACAGGATATGCATCCTTGGTTTGGTTGGCTCCATTATATCAATCCAATGTTTTATACTTTTGAAAGTGTTCTTTCTTTTGAATATCATAATGTTGATTATCCATGTACTGCCCAATATTTAATTCCGAATGGTCCAGGGTATGATGGTATTAATGGTGCTCTGGCTTGTGCCATGAGAGGCTCTAAACCTTTTGAAACGTTTGTTGACGGGTCATTGTATGCTGAATTAAGTTATGGTTACGAATTTGCTAATGTTTGGAGAAATATCGGGATTTTGTTGGCTTTTTTGATTGGTTTTATAATCATTGATTGTCTAGCTGTTGAACTTTTGAACAATGTATCGATTGAAAACGAACAATTGATCTTTTTAAAAGAAGAATTGTTGAAATTCAAAGATGAAGAACAGGAATTATATCATCATAAAAAACAGCAAAACTATAATTTTGATGATTTAAAATCCAAAGATTTATTTGCCTGGAAAAATGTTAGCTATGATATTCAAATTAAAGGTGAAACTAGAAGGCTACTCGATTGTGTTAATGGTTACTGTGTTCCTGGTACTTTGACTGCTCTAATGGGAGAATCAGGTGCTGGTAAGACAACTTTGTTGAACACTTTAGCTGAAAGAGTTGATATTGGTGTAATCACCGGTGATATTCTAGTAAATGGTAATTCACTAACCAATTCTTTTTTCAAAAGAACTGGATTTGTTCAACAGCAAGATATCCATGTTAAAGAATTAACCGTAAGGGAATCACTTATTTTTGCAGCCAGACTAAGAAGACCTCAATCAGTAAGCGATGAAGAAAAGATTGAATACGTTGATAAAATTATTGATGTCCTTAATATGAATATTTATAAAGATGCCATTGTTGGTGAAGTCGGTACTGGGTTGAATGTTGAACAAAGAAAGAAATTGTCGATTGGTGTGGAATTGGTATCTAAACCATCATTGTTGCTATTTCTTGATGAACCAACCTCTGGATTGGATAGTCAAAGTGCATGGGCCATTGTTCAACTATTGAAAGATTTGAATAAGGCGGGTCAAAGTATTTTATGCACAATTCATCAACCAAGTTCGACCTTATTTCAACAATTTGATAGGCTTTTATTATTGAAAAAAGGTGGACAAACGGTTTATTTTGATGAAATAGGTAAGGAAGCAGAATCCGTCATTAAATATTTTGAAAATAACGGTGCCAGAGCTTGGGAGCAAGACGAAAACCCTGCTGAGTATATTCTTGATGTTATAGGAGCTGGGGCTACTGTTAAACAAACAGATATTGATTGGTTTGACACATGGAAAGCATCAAATGAAAAATGTAAAAGTGATAAAGCCTTGGATTCATTGATAGAAAAATACAGTGAGGTAGAAACAAATGAAGACTCTGAATTATTGAAAACTTATTCTGCTTCATATTGGTATCAATTTAAAGTGTCAATGGGAAGAGCAGCAATTATTTTCAATAGAGATCTTGGCCATGCCATGGGTAAATTCATGTTGCTTGTACAGACAGGGCTTATTTTTGGATTTAGTTACTGGGATATTGGTAATTCAATTGGAAGTTTACAGAATGGGACCCTTTACTCATTTATCATTATTCTCCCAATGATTCCATTGATTGAATTCGTTCAGGTTAAGGCTATTGAAAACCATAAAGTATTTGAAACACGAGAACAAACTTCAAGAACGTACCATTACTCAATTATTATGCTTTGTGAGATGATAATGGAATCATCATACCAAATAATTTTCTTAACCGTCTTTGTGATGGAAGTTTATTTCCCCAGTAGAGTTAAATTTTCCGGGGTTAAATTTGGTATGATTTATTTAACCGTTTCTCTTATGTCAGTATTGTTTACCTCAACTTTTGGACTGATGATTGCTTACTTAAGTCCAGACTTCCCTACTGCTTCGGTTATAACGGCATTATTTGTAGCTATAATGTTTCAAGCTAGTGGGGTGGTTCAATTACCTTCTTTATCTCCTGGTATTTGGAGATTCATTACCAGATTAAATCCTTTTACCTATTTTTTCCAGAACATATCTCTTGGAGTTCTTCATGATGTTGCTATTGAATGTAAAGATCTGGAATTGGCAGTTTTCAACCCTCCTTCTGGACAGACTTGTGGCGAGTATTTGGAAGAATTTATGTCAGTTGCTGGTGGCTATTTGGTAGACAGTACCGCAACAGAAAGCTGTCAAGTTTGTCAGATTACTGTTGCCGATCAATTTTTACAAACTAGAGGAATCAAATGGAGTTATGTGTGGAGAAACATGGGGTTTTTCTGTATTTATGCTGTTTTTAATATTGTGTTCTTATTTGTTGTTTATGGGTTGAGACCATACATAAAGAAGTTAGTCAAGAGATAAGAATATAATAGCATGTGATGTCAAATGTATATAGCAATTTTAATGATAATATGATAATATGATAATTTAGTGTAGCAAAAATTTGCAGCCATTTCGGGAGGGAGTATGATAAATACGCAGCAGTAAAACTCATACCGCCTTTCCCGTCTGACTCTCCCCGACTCTGCCATGCGCGGTGTGGCTAGTGCTAAGCACCTCGCACATCGCGATGGCTCTTTGCATTCCGAACTTAGCCATGTTCAACCTTACGAAGCACAGATTTCACCAAATGCCGGGTCTCAGGACCCTTGCCACCGAAGTGGCAGAAGAGCTTACGAAGCCCAAGGTAATTCGGAAAAGGAAAAATACGAAATTCTCCGACTCTCTTAATAAGGGACCTTCTTTCGCCGATTTTGTAAGTGGAGATGCCGCCAATATGGTGATAGATCCCTTGGAAGCAGCTAGAGCAGACCCACAACAGCGGTTACCGCTGTGGTTGAAGGTGCCCATTCCAAAGGGGAAATCGTTCAACAAATTGAAGGAAGATGTCCGGGAATTGAAGCTTGCCACCGTGTGTGAAGAAGCCAAATGTCCCAACATTGGGGAATGTTGGGGAGGGAAAAAGAGTGAAGCCACTGCCACCATTATGTTGCTTGGTGATACGTGTACCAGAGGATGTAGATTCTGCAGTGTGAAGACCAACAGAGCGCCAGGGAAGCCAGATCCTATGGAGCCAGAAAATACCGCTGAAGCTATTAGTAGATGGGGGTTGGGATATGTGGTTTTAACTACTGTTGATAGAGATGATTTGGTTGATGGAGGCTCCAACCATTTGGCGGAGACTGTACGTAAAATAAAGCAGAAAGCTCCTCAAATTTTGGTGGAAGTTTTAGGAGGTGATTTCAGAGGTAATTTAGATATGGTTAATATCTTGGCCTCGAGTGGATTGGATGTATATGCTCATAATCTCGAGACAGTTGAAGCTTTAACTCCCCATGTCAGAGATAGAAGAGCTACTTATAGACAAAGTTTGGCTGTTTTGGAAAGAGCTAAACAAGTGAAACCTACGTTGGTAACGAAGACATCAGTTATGCTTGGATTTGGAGAAACCGATGAACAGATTTTACAAACTTTAACGGATTTGAGACTGATTAAATGTGATGTGGTGACTTTTGGTCAATATATGAGACCTACAAAGAGACATATGAAAGTGGTGGATTATATAACTCCTGAAAAGTTTGATTATTGGAAAAATAAAGCATTGGAAATGGGATTTTTGTATGTAGCTTCTGGACCTTTGGTCAGATCTTCTTATAAAGCAGGTGAAGCCTTCATCGAGAATGTCATAAGAAAGAGACATCATAATGTTGGAGAAGCTCCAAGATTGTCGCTGGTCAAGGTGAGCACTTTAACTAAATAATCACCAGTCAACCAGTGGTTGATTTGGTTTTTTCGCAGCCAAATTATTTGTCATATCTACTTGCATCGATCGATGTCATCGCAGTGATGACCGCGGTGATCTGGACCTCTGTTCCCCAGACGTCCGCCCAAACCTGTTTCACTCGTCCTGCTCCTGGAACGCGAATCGCGAGATCAGCAACACTACTATTCGATTATTATATTTCAATTTTAATATACATGTCATTAGATCTTAAAGACAACGATAGTGAGGAGTCACTCATTTCTCAGTTCGAGACGACGTTGACAATCCGGTCGACGTCCAATGAGGATGATGACATTTCAATGGCTCATTCCACTTTTTACAATCATAGTTATCGAGATCCGATCTATGAAGATGATGAGGATGAGGAACTAGGTTCCGTCACTGGTACTGGGGGTACCGTTGCTACCGGAGGTTATGGTATGGGGACGGGCGCTGGAAGAGGGCCAAACATGGGTGGTTCTGGCAAAAATGTGGGGTATTCTGGCCAAAATTCAGGAGTTTCTACCGCAAATTCTGGCCAAAATTTCCGGTCAGGTCGATCTGATCTTAGACCCGGTAATGCCATTAAAATCAAAACAGAACCAGAGGAACCCAGCACTAGAAGCCGATCAAATTCAAGTAAATCTGCCAAATCTCATACCAGCAAAAGCCCTAGTCCTCCAGGACTTCTGGTTCAAGAGAAAATAACTGATGAAGTTAAAAAGTATGAAAAGATTTTGAAACCTTCGAATCTTATTGATGCTACATTGCTGCGATTCACAAAAGCATTTGATGATTTTCTAGGTTCAAATCCACAAATTGAGCGTGAAAGTCCCAAATTTCGGAAAGAAACCGATCGGACGTTGGTGATATTATCGCCATATTCGGCAGAACATGCTTTTGGGAGGAAATGGGTCACCAAGACATATTTATCAACGATTTTCGAACGGCCCCAGAGACTTTTGGCCAGCTGTGTAGGTATTTCTGCCGCCATCACCATGTATCCGTTTTTCTACAAAATCATTAATTCTACTAAAAGGGGGAGTATATTTTCGTCACATGTATTGAAAATCCACGGAACAAACTGGCCCAAGAAACTCTATGATTTGTGCCTTGAAAGTCACGAGAAGTTGTTGGCTAATGATTTAGAAGTCCCGGAAGATTGGAATACTGGAGATATTTATTTAGTTCCCAAAACCATTAATGCAATTGAAGGGGTTATAGGGACGATTGAAACGGGGATTGACTCTCTATATAAACAGAATTATAATCTCTCATTCATAGTGATCCGTCCTCCAGGACATCATTGTCATGCATCGTTACCTAGTGGATTTTGTCTCTTGAATAACGTACAAATAGGGATTGAATATGCATTTGAACATTATGATGTAAGTCATGCGGCCATACTAGATATCGATTTACATCATGGTGACGGTAGTCAAGATATTTGTTGGGAAAGAGCTGGTTTCGTTGGTGATTATGGTAAAGATGAAAAGGAAGATTTGGAATTAGGATTTGAAACAAGAGATGAATATGGGAAACGTTTTGCAAGATACCCCAGAGTTGGATATTTTTCCCTTCATGATATCAAATCGTATCCCACCGAATTAGGTTATGCATCAAAGGAAAATATCAAAAATGCAAGTACTTGTATAATGGATCATGATTTGAACATTTGGAATGTTCATCTACAAGAATGGGAGGATGAAGATGAATTTTATAAACATTATCAAACCAAATATGTCTCTATATTGAACCGAGTAAATCAGTTCTTGAACCAAGCCAAAAAGCAATATGAAGCTGATGTTCAACAATATTTAATTCGAAAGAAAAATGGAACTCCATGTAAAAGACCTCCAAAGCTGTTTAAACCTTTAATTATAATATCGGCGGGGTTTGATGCTCTGGAGTATGAAAACAGTCAAATGCAAAGGCACGGTATTAATGTCCCAACATCATTTTATTCAAAATTCACCAATGATGTGGTTAAATTATCTAAAATACATAATTCCAAATTGATTTCATTCTTGGAAGGAGGCTATTCTGATGGAGCATTGACCACCGGGATCTTTTCCCATTTGATTGGGCTAACTAATAGTTTAACTTCGAAGTCGGAAGAAGATTCGAATCTTTGGAATTCAACTTGGGGCTCTTCAGTGGTGATGAAAGAACTTGTCAAAGGTTGTAAAAAGAATTGGAGTCCCTATAAACAACCGAAAACTGATATAACTATTTGGGCCAATGAAGCAATTAAACTTGGTAGATCAATGATGCCCAATGCTATCTTGCCCAATAATTATATATACCAATACAAAGAGGAGGAGGTTCATAGAATGGTGAAAGAGATTATCGAGGGAGGAGAATTGCCGGGGACTCCTACTCGTCATACGAGATCTTATTACAAGAAAAACCCCCAGCCATCGGCCATACAGCCTTAGTAACTTATTCCTAGAGAGTATATAGCATAAAACCTCCCGGTCCACGGTTCATTTATAGCATTAGACGTCAGAGAGGTGTTCAGTTTGTACATAGTGTTGTCGTCCCGTACTTGTATATAAATCACCAACTATACACCACCTACACCACACACCACACACCACCTCATTCCCCAGAATCTTAAGTTACGCGTGAAAAAATTTCAGCCGTAGTGACAGGGCCTTCACCTATAATGAATTCAGATATAACTCCGTCCCACCCCCAATTTGATCGGTCCAAACTTTCCGATAAAGAGTATATAGATCTACTTCTTTTTGAAATTCGGGAATTGAAGTCGACCGTCACACGCAAGGATATGTTGATCCAGAGTTTACAGGGGACGTTACCGGGGAGCCTGAGAGAGGGGGATACTGGCACGGGAGTCAGAGTCACCGGGGCTGGCCTGGAAGGTGGGGATAAGAAATGGCATAAGGCTGACGATTCGGCTAAAGCTGTCGAAGAACCAATTGAAAAAGACGAAAAACTGGCCAAGTTATCGGAGAAATCACTGGCAAAGGGTGGAAATGGTGAAAGTGGTGGAAATGGACAAACCACCCCTGAGATCCCACAGAGATCGGCACGAAGAGCAAGGGAATTTGCAGAGAAGTCGGAATCCGGCATCAAAAAGGAAGCTTCATTCACCTCTATTCCGTCGAATGTCTCCCAATCTACCACGGTTGAAAAGGAGCTGGCATCAAATAGATCGTCGATATACTCCGACGAAAACAAGGAGAACACCTCTATTGTCAACCCACCAAATGATGAAAGTGCCAATACTACCAGGGACTCAGATCTTACGGAAAATGATATCCACAAGAGCGATCTTACGTTGCATCCTAGTCAATCGAGTGATCCACAAAACCTGATGTTTCAACATGTAAACCATAGTTCCAGCAGTTTCCAGAGTTATCGGTCCCGGATAAAACTTCCGCCTACCATGACACAGACACCACCACAGGGATATCAGGAATCTGGAATTCCCGATTTCTCTTCATTGAAAAGCAACGAACCCAAAAGCATTGAACCCAAAAGCAACGAACCCAAAAGCAACGAATCTAAAAGCAACGAGCCGCCTCGGATACCAGTTCCCGAATCGCCAGAAAAAACCACCAGGAGCATCAGCCACAGCAAAACATTTAAAGACTTGAATCTCGGCATACAAACCGACACCCCAGGATTAGGTCTCCAGACTCTAAGGTCCCCAGCCGCTGTGAGTTTCCCGAAACCGGAATCTCCTATGGAACCGCTTGAGACCCCCAAGATGACAAATAGTGAATTCAAAGATCTACCTTCATTTAAAGATATGCCTTCGACTCCCGATGGAATATCCCGGGAGAATAAACTATTGACCGGGACTGGTTATGAGTCTGTAAGTAATATTTCTTCCCCCAGTATTCCAGGATATAGATCATCACCGGCTACGGGATATGGAAGGTTCGATGATTCCGATTCTCTTCGCCAAAGTCAACTGGGATCGTTATACAATGTTAAGTCGAGTAGAAGTACTGCATTTAGTCGGTCAAATATTCTGGTTAATAGATCGATTGAAGACGACGAATCGTTGTTTGTTAGACCGGATGATTTCCAAAATATCTCTATCAATGTAATATCCACTATAAGTCCAGGAAATTCTCAAGGACAGACATCATCATCGATTAAAAAACTCGACGAAATCTTTATAACTATTGGAATCAATGATAGAGCTTCTGATAAGGAGATGTGGAGAATCAAAAAATCCTTGAATCAATTGATTGCCTTTGATAATGAAATCAGACCTACGGTAGAATATTTCGGATTACCAGTGTTACCCGATAAAACGATGTTTTTCTCCACCACTCCTAATAAGATTGATATCCGGATGAATGGATTACAAAACTATTTTAATACGTTATTTTTCATGCCTCATATCCCCCATTTAATTCTATATAGAATATGTAAATATTTATCGTTGGATTTCATCAATCCTTTAGATGAATTTAAATCGGGGGCTAAAAAGGAAGGATATTTGGTAAGAAAATACAAAGGATTGGGGACAAGTTGGAAAGTTAGATGGTGTCAAGTTGATGGGCCATTATTGGAATTATATGAAACCCCTGGTGGGGCGATGATTGAACAAATCAATCTTATTGGAAGTCAAATTGGCCGTCAATCAAGTGATACCGTTGCCGAAGAAAAGGGCTATAGACATGCATTTTTGATTATGGAGGGTCAAAAGACTTCTAAATTATCCAATTCTTTGCCCAAGCATTTCTTTTGTGCTGAAACTGATTTCGAACGAGATGAATGGGTTGATAATTTGATTGAAGTAGGTGATAATTCAACGTCGACCTCGACCGCCAATTCTTTCAAAGAAGAAACCCCCAAAAGTAACCACGATTATCAAGAAGAGCTTGATTATAAGACCAAATCGCCCGAAGTCAGTGATAAGAAAGCGAAAAAGAGAAGTATATTCCCATTCCGTAAACCCATCAATACAGCCAACGGAACTTTGGATCAAAACGATATGATGGATCCGGAATCCCAAAATAGTTTAACATCTCCCAACCCCAATACTTCGATCAACACCAACAGTTCATTTGGAAGTGTTGAGGATTCCAGTATTCAACTGTATCTTGATAAAATGGGGTTGGAAGATAAAAACAAACAGATTTTTGGGCGAGATATCGTGGAAGCGTACGAGATTTCCCATCATGTGTTTCTTGGACGGGACATTCCAAGTATTATATACCGATGTGTTGAATTTCTCCTAAAAGCCGGGGCAATATATGAAGAAGGAATATTTAGATTGAGTGGATCAGCATCGACAATACGACAATTGAAAGAGGGATTCAACAAGAAATTCGATATCGACTTATTCACCCATGAACTAAGACCCGATATCCATACCGTTTCAGGGCTCTTGAAGACATATTTACGAGAACTTCCATCTCCAATAATCTCGGAACATGGGTATAATGATATACGACAAATGGTAATGCAATATGGCAATACACCAAAGACCGGATTGATGATTAAAGAGTACTTCCAGACGCTGGCCCATATCACAAAAGTCCATCACGATGTCAGTTACATGATCCTCAAGTTTTTAAAAGAGATCATTAATAATAAAGAAGCTAATAAGATGAATTTACGAAATGTATGTATAGTATTTGTCCCGACCTTGAACATAACGTTGGACGTTTTGTGTGTTTTGTTGGTTGATTTTGCTTGTATTTTCGAAGACGGCGATCCGGTGGAAGAACGGGAGGTCATCGAGTTGAATATCCCCAATTTTTAGTACAGACTATATAGGAATACAGCAACTACTATCAGTCTGCTCACCACTCACCTACTCGCACTTGACCATTGTCGCAGTAACTACTCAGTAACTACTCCGTCAGTGCTTCCCCATCATGTTTCACCGAAAGAAGCCACCACAACTATCGGTGCACGACGAATTGAACCAAACCTATACCGATGCATGTAACATCACCATCAAAAACCTTACATACGAAGAAGAAAACCGGTTGGAAGACGCCTTGAAAGGCTGGAAATCTCTCCATACCTCGCTCTTGTATAAACTCGAATTATTTGAGAAATCTATCACCAAGATGGACCAGGATGAATTGGAGGTGTTCAATGAGTTGAGGGGGATTCGGGATCAGAATGTGAAGCATTTGGTTCGGGTCCAGTTACGGATCGACGAAAAACGGCGGGCCAGTGCTGGCGCTGCTGGCGCTGCTGGCGCTGCTGGTGCTGCTGGTGCTGCTGGTGCTGCTGCTGGCAGTGGTAGTGGTAGTGGTAGCGCTAGTGGCAGTGGCAGCGGCGGCGGTAAATCGAACATGACAGTCCCGTCTCTCAGACAAAATGGTATGCGGTCTTTATCCAGTAATCCCCAGAAGAAGAAGCTCCTCAAATCGTTACGTACCCAAACGCCAGGTCTCCAGTCGAAAAAGAAACAACAGCAGGCCAATTTGGCGGCCAATTTATCATGGCAGAGACCGAAAAGCGAGGAGAAACTTGACGACGACGATTTGTTTGATGATTTTGATCAGGATTGGGAGAAAATCGATCCAAGAGATAACCAGAGGGACAAAATTGATGATAAGAGAGATGTGATACCACAAGAGACGAAACGCGATCAGGAACTTAAAAGACTCGATCAAAAGACCCGGGAAAAAGAATCAAAGACTCGGGAAAAGGAGAGACAACTTGAAAAACAGCTTCAGCTTGATCGGGATAGAGAACTCCAGGAACTTCGGGAATTCAAGGAACTAAAAGATCGGGAATTACTTCAAAAGTCCCAAACAGAAGAACCTGATTTGATCGATCTCGATTACTTCAACCTCAGTCACTCAATGGAGAATTTGAGCGTCGATAGTGCCAGTAATAGTAATACTCTGTCGCCTAGTAATTCGTTGTTACGCCCTAGAGAAAACTATCGTAGTTCAAGTACTCCTGATATCCAACCTAATGGGAAATATGTTTACAATAAACCTAAACCGATGAACATCTCGCGATTGATGAAACCGAAAGGGTCAACCCCCACAGCCAAAACAACGCCAAAACTCTCACCAGTTCCACCAAAGACGAGTCCTAAAGCTCAAATATCCCCTAAACCAATTAAACCGGCGGTGAAAACTGCCCCCAAACCGAAGAAATCAAATATCACATATAACTATATCTCCAACGGGAAACCGGCGAAGAAACAAAGTCCTCGACCGGTGAAATCTCCCGATAAGACCCCAGAAAAAGATATATCACCAGAGCTCGGTGACGATGAAATAGGTGCTGGAACTGATCTCTTAAATCCCAAAGTCCAGGCAAAAATAATTGCTCTGATCCGGGGAATCGATGAGACGGCCGCTAAACAGATCCTAAATGATATTGTTGTCCACGGAGACGAAGTATACTGGGACGATATTGTGGGTCTTGAAGGAGCCAAAAGTTCCCTTAAGGAAGCGGTAGTCTATCCATTTTTAAGGCCTGACTTGTTTAAAGGGTTACGGGAACCTACCCGAGGTATGCTATTATTCGGACCCCCGGGAACCGGTAAGACTATGTTAGCAAGAGCGGTAGCCACCGAAAGTAAATCGACCTTCTTCTCCATAACTGCATCATCAATAACATCGAAATATCTCGGAGAGAGTGAAAAACTTGTGAAAGCATTATTTCTTTTAGCCAGAAAACTATCGCCGCTGATTGTATTTATAGATGAAATTGATTCGTTACTTGGATCAAGAACAGAGGGAGAATTGGACAGTATTCGGAGAATCAAAAATGAATTCCTTATTCAATGGAGTGAATTATCAAGTTCTACCACAAAGGAAAATGATGATAGTAATGATAACAAATTAAACCATCAAGTATTGATCTTGGGAGCAACAAATATGCCGTGGCTGATTGATGAAGCGGCAAGGAGAAGATTTGTCAAACGACAATATATCCCATTACCGGAAAATGAAACTAGATTAAATCAGGTCAAACGGTTATTAAAGTATCAAAAACATACATTATCGGATTCAGATTTCGAAGAGATTATTGATCTAACCAAACAATTCAGTGGTAGTGATATAACTGCCTTGTGTAAAGATAGTGCCATGGGCCCATTGAGACTGTTGGGGGAACTATTACTTCTGACCCCAACCGAACAAATTAGGGAAATGGATATCTCTGATTTCCGTCAAAGCTTGAAATTTATAAAACCTAGTGTACTGTATGATAGTTTAGAGAAATACGAAGATTGGGCCCAAAAGTTCGGGTCCCTGGGTGTATAGGTATTTAGGTAGTAATTTATTTAATTGGAGTTTGGTAGTACAGATAGAGTGAATGGGACCGGGGAGTGCATATAGGCATATAGGCATATAGACTTTATCCTAATTCAAGTGGATCTTACGACAGACGAGTTAACGGGTTATATCTTATGAGACGAGTTGGTGTTATATGATAGCACCCAATAGGGAATAGAAAAAGACATAGTTCAGGAGAAGGCACTAATAACCTCGTTTCAGGGGAGAATGTGAAATATTATTTATTAAACAATAGCAAATGTAAACAAAGAATGCAAAAATAAACAAAGCAATTGATATCGAGGGTTTGTCTTGCATGCATATTTTGAAACAGGCGTGCGGTGCATCGATGGAATTTACGAAAAATGTGAAACCGGCTAGCCGATAAATCGCCGGATTTTTTGGGTGAGGTCAGGGACCCACTTCCCCGTTGCAAACTATAGGCAAAGGTGCTGGAGGTAGTTGTATACGAGATACTACGGAGGATGAAAAAGAGTGGGAATGGGAATGGGAATGAGATGGGATGGGAATGAGATGGGAATGGCCGCTATTGATGACGATGGTCTAGCCGGATCTATTTGTGGAACAAGAATTAAACCTAAGATAGGCATGCATGATCATGCATGAGGTGCAGAAGTACATCAAACCAGGCAGCTGCGATTTGACTTTTTTGGCGAAGGTTTTTGATGATTGTAAACTATGTATGCATCCTGCATAATGCGAACAATCAAACGGCAATTTTTATTTGGCTTTGCAGCGGATTACTTTTTTACTTGTTATATAGTTATATCAGAGAATTTTTATAGAACAATGTCTTTTGTATAACAATGGATTAGCAACAGTTTTTCACAATTAGCTTGACTATCCCGTTTAACTAAATAAAATCTGCGAGGCGATAGTGGGATAATTCACTGATAAAACATTTTATATTTTTTATTATTTTTATTATTTTTTATGGTTGACGAGCATCGTAACTGTAATGATGCCATATACTGGGTGTGAAGTCAATAGTTATATTATGGTATGGGCAATTACCATGGCCACTGACAATGGCTGTGGCAATGGCAATGGCTGTGGCAATGGCAATGGCAAATCTTTAGCACCCTACTACAGCGTACGGGTCGTTAACAATGCAACCCAATTATGCCTTAATATTCCATAACAGGAAATCAGATGAGAATGTAGATCATAGTGCGGATCTATGTGCACATCGACTCCAAGTAACAACCGATGAAGATGCAGCTAACAGATCACTCTTCATGATCAAGTATATAGAGTAGCGAAGGTAATATATATGGAGAACATTCTGTGCACGAAAAGCATAACATCAATCAAAGATATAGTAGAACAAAAAATCATGGTCGAGACGATAACTCCGATGCAAAATCAACCAATCAGATAAACAACATTAGGGTTCTGCCAAGGTCAACAGGGACAACTTTAACAGAGCCAGGGCTTAAAGACGGGCCAGACTATGTCCGAATTACATACACATCGAACCTCATTAGATCCGAAACTTTAACCATCTGAGGCACGCCAGCGTGTTTCAATCCGTTATTACGGTTTTTTTTTTTTTTTTTT